>JADWOT020000003.1:345367-736100 GCA_036345935.2 Taenia hydatigena
GAGGAGGAGGAGGAGGAGGAGGAGGAGGAGGAGGAGGAGGAGGATTATAAAACCATTCTAGTTGATAAAACCAACAGGAAAAAAAGGAAGAATGGGTAAAGTGAGAAGAACAGCACCACCAGTGATGACCATTTGTCAATTTGTAAGGAAATGCATAAATAATTTGACAGTTTAACGCAAACACGTGTATGTTAATCCGTCCACGCTTTAATTGATGCGATGATGGTGAGGTGCAAGTGTGACGGAGGGAGCGAATTTGACGTGCTTGAGCGCTTCACACGACTGTTGACAAGGTGTTAGAATAAATTAAAGTGACACTAACTCCACTACTTTCAGTCCTCTCTTTGTGGTCAACGTCAACATAGGCGAAAACAAAGGAAAGACGTCACACCACAGGCCTTATATTTAGCTCATATTTACGCAACAGAGGTGATCAAACAAGCCACCACCACCCGAGAAGAGGTGGGGAAGGTGGGAGGGAAGAGGATGCCATGGGTGGGAACTGAGGCTTCCGAGCCTCTGTGAGAAAGGAACACACTCCTGCAGATGAAGGAACTATCCTTTCCTTCGCCATTTTTTAAAAATTCCCTCCTCTCTGGGCGTGTGCGTGTGCATCCGAATGATACCTGAAAGCACCTTCCACATAGACGGATTTATCAGCTGTTTCGCTTCGTTATCGATGCTGACACTCAGAGGACGTGATGTGCCTTTCACACTTACAAAGTATAATTAGCCCATCTCTCGTCATATGGACTTGGACAGACGTTTCACGGGCTAATCCACTGCTGTGAGAAAAGAATCAGCACTCAATGAGCATCTTCCACGACAAGAAGAGCCCATTCAGCACATCGAACCTACGCTGCGGCGGGAAGAGGTCCTAACTCCTCAAATTCCCATTAATACTTGAGAGTAAGCTACCCTCAACATTGAGCTGCCATTTCTAGCCTCGTGGCATAGAATTCTGTGGAAATTTCAACGTCCAGTCCCACCGTCCAGCCACCGAAAACGGCTGGCCGGTAGAGTCAAACCACCGCCAGTGTGCCTGCCTTGCTGCAGACGACTCAAATCACACAAAACATGCATGCACAAAAGTTTTCTCCCCATTTCCTGACGCGGTCAGTCAAGTTCACCCTGAGGGGTGATTGACATCCTCCTAGTCAATTTATTACCACCTGTCATCGACACATATGCAATAAAAAAATAATGAAGACACAATAAATGTCGGCCCCCACCATTTCATTTCATTAGAGGAGGAATGAGAGTGGAAAAAAAGAGTATCAATCTCCCTCTCTCACTCGTCTCCTGCAATGTTTGCTTATCATTTTCACCCAACCCTGGCTCAATCGCCTCATCAGAAGAGAGTTCCACAATTTTGTTTGGAATTAAATTAATCGACTCGTGCCTCGAGTTGATTTGTATTTGGCGGTATATTTAATGCTGCTGCTGCTGCTGCCACTGCTTCTGCAGTTGAGGCTGCAGCCGAGGCAGCAACTTTGGATGCGCCTTTTTTGCTCAAATCTAAAACTTTCACTTAATTAATTAAATTAAAATAGATTTAAGTAACGCAAGATGTGCATTCGCTTAATTAAAATAATTCACAATCGCTCCACACAACCACAGCCACAAACTAGTGTTCGGTTGATTTAAACAAAGGGGTTTTGAAGGTCCGCCTTCCTCCCTCTCCCTCCTTTTCCGCCTGACGGTCATCGCCATCATCGGTTGCGGAGTAGGAAGGTTCCCAGGTCTTAAAACGTGGCGCTGTACTTATTACTACTACCATCCCATTCTCTGGATGAAGTAAACAAAATGTAAAACACGCCATATGGGAGGACATACTCGGTTCTTTTTTCAACCACTTTTTAAATACCTAATAAAGTAAACTTCACCTCTTGTCCACCTTGTGAATCGGTGAATGGTGATTGGGCGGAATCACGAAGGAAAGGCGCGACAATGCTCCACACAATCTAACAAATTGCCTCAGCGAACTTTCAGTCCCTTCAACACCATCACTGCCTCCTGCATCTCAACTGTTACCATGCGTGGGAACCCACAGTCATGTATTTGTTAGGGTTGTACCATTTACTCAGGTTTCAAGAGCCTACGCCTTCAGAGCATGGTAATTCTCTCTGCATCAGTTACATTGGGGAGAATTGGGGGCAAATCACCCCCGAGAACCCCATCAATCAGGCCCATGTGCACCAGAAGCACCTGGATTCAATGCAGACTTTACGAGACCGCTCCAAAGTGCAACACAAAAGGAAAGAGGTCAAAAAGGAGGTTAATAATGGCACAATAATGACCTTTCGAATTTCAAAATGCCGCTGACAACTCCGTTGAATCTCTGCAAGTTGATACCTTTCTTTTAAGGAATTGCCTGAGGTGAAACGAAAGGCACAACTATGATCGCCTTGCCATGATAAAATTCCTTAGGAAAGAAGGCTTAGAAATAAGAAATGAGTCGAAAGAAAGTGCTTCACCTTTGGGTGGAACTCGAGTTCGCATAGCCCCACCTCTGTTTGGAAAGGGAGAGGGGAGAGAAGGAGGAGGAGGAGGAGGAGAGAGAGGCAGAGAGATACTAACTCTTCCTCGACATTCCCTTCACATCCCTCCAATCAATGATTGACACCTTTTCTTGGCACTAGACAATCCCAAAATCACATGGTAAATAGAACAGACAGTTGAAAAATAAAACTCTGAGACGATAGAAACAGATGTAAGGAGAAGTGAATTTTTCTCTCTTTTGTCTTTTTTAGAGACAAAAAGTATTTCGCGTTGAGAAGGATTTGTGTATTCAGATAGGCCTTCAAAACTACCTGCTTTCTAGCATCAAGAAAATTAAACGAGCGACTGACACCATAATATTCCTTTTTGGGATCCAAATTGAGACAACATTTTTGTGGTGTGGATCGTGTTTCCATTTGGCCGGTAACAATTTTCGTCAAAACGGTGAATGCGTTCTGCCGACCGGAGAGGCCTCCCACGCTCGCCACAATATGATCACCTCACAACACAGTTTAGTGAACATTTTACATGATTTGTGTGTGTGGACCCTAGTTACCTACCAACACACACACACGCCGATGCCTGAATAAAGTGATGAAATAGTTTGCCATTCAGATGTATGTATGTGAAGGTAGTTTTCTCGGTGGCTTCTATGAGCCCTCCTCCCAATCGCCTTATCCCTCAGGTCAAACATGATTGAAAGCCATTCTCGATGCATTTCCACGTTTAGGTAACTCATCAGTGTGTTGTGCTATCGTTTCCTCGCAAACCACGGCATAAAATGCCATACAAAAAGATTTTGTAGCTATGGAACCGAAATAAACTCTGCTTGTAAACCAAATAACCGCAAATCACGTCTACCAACTTCAGGATTGAAGGCAAAAGTGGCACAGAGCACGAGGTAGGTATAGCGCCATACCACTAGGCAGACAGGTATGCATCTCACAGGTTACAAGAACTCATGACAGCGCAAGAACTTCTCAGTTACTTGTCATCTAAAAGGGGCAAGTTTTGTGCCTATTGCAAAAGCATGAGATGGTATTTGATCATCCGAGCCCACATTGACAGTGTGCCAGGTCTGCAGGACTCTGCAAGCCATTTTACAGCGTGTATCCAACTTTTACTTTGGGGCAGCCATGAAGGCCAAATGTGAGGACCAGATGGACAGACTGCAGGAACCTCCCCAGGTCCCAAAATCCCGTTCACTCGTCCGTCCGTCATCTCAACACAAGCGGTAATTATACATACGTACATGTAGATGAGGAGGGACTGGCAATTACTGACGGTCATTAAATTAATTAATTGGGGCAAATTGAAGAAATTAATCATTCCGATTAGGAGGACTGCCTCGTAAGTGCCTCCAAATCATTTGGTTTATTGCAATGCGAGCGGTGGAAGTGGTGTCTGCACTGTGACTTATTTTATTTTCACTAATTAACACAACCCATTTGGGTAAAAGAAAGACATTTGTTTTAACTGTGCCTTTTAACTGGATGTTAGCTCGCCAGTCCTAACAGTTTTTGGGTCACCACGTCCTGGTAGCCTTTCAACATCTATAAAGCTGCACTCGGAAGCCAAATTAGTGGCATTAACAAGTAAACTAGCTCTCTCAGTGCTTACCAGTCTCTGGCGCCACAGAAGGACTGAGTAACACAAGAGGGCTTACCAAATCCACATCCAAATGTAACAATACCAGGTCCGATACATGGATAAACAATATATCTCTGCATTGTTCACCAACCTCCAGTGATAAAAAATGTAGGACTTGGAGGGACTCACATTTATGAATGTAGCGGCAACCGCATTGAAGACTGCAAAAAGGTCCAATACTTCACCCGATCTGTTGTCTACAGCGTAGATGGCACGAGAGGCCAAGCTGTGGAGTCGTGTCCAGGCAATACGGGGACCCACATCCATAACTACGCCTTCGCTTCCATCATCAGATAACCTCTGACGTATCAACCAGTGCCGCAATTGCCGTTCTCGTGGTATTACAAAGGTACACCGTGGTTCCACCAATCGACCATCAACCGGGGAACACTAGACGACCAAGTGTGAGTTAAGATGTAGGGAAGACCTACATGAAGGGATGTGAAATGAATTGGAGCGGGCTCATCAATCCAATTCACTGTGATGAGCCCTCCGTTAAAGGATGAGGTTGTTGGAAGACCTCGAGCGGTTTCGATGCGAATTTGGAGAGGGGAGGCGCTGCGAATATGGCTGAGGAGGGCTTTAAACTGTTCGGTTGTGAGCCGTGCAACACAACCGTCTTCCACCACAGAAAGACTTGAATTACAGCCTTCGACGCCTTCAATTAGGACGAAGGAGGCCCCCACCACCTGAAGTGTAGTTAATAAAAGGGAATAAATAATACCGCTACTATTGTAATTTAGGTAGAAATATGAGCTCAAGCGAAGTGGACGCTTTTATAGCAGGAAGGGAGGAAATTGCTTGCATCTAGAGCAGATTACGCGTCCGGGGCGCTTTGCACTAGTCACACCCATAAAGCTGAATTCGGACTACTGCATCCACCGAGTGATGCTTCTACACGGGATAAATTTATCTTCCCTCGGAGCGCACGAGTTGAGTGAGAAAATGCAGAAAGTCCGTAAAAAGCATACAACCTCACATCGTCGTTTTAACAGTCAATTTTTGACCATAAATAAAGTAAACAAGCAATAAAAATGAAATGAAACAGCCGACTTATAATGGTCTACTCAGACTGCCTCATGTGATTCAGCTCGTTAAAGTGAGTAGAAAGTCACTTTATTGCATTATACATGGAGGGATAAAAAAGTATTTACAAAGATGGTAATAAAAATGAAGGCAAGACGCCATTAAGCGGATGAATCACATACACCAGCACACACAACAAAAAAGGATGCAAATCAAGTTGGAGAATGAAAAACAAGAGACAATCAATAGGAAGACGCATTATAAATAAATAAAATTTATGTCAATTTAATGATTTACATCGCTGCATAGTACCATATTGCATTGTCTGGCTTAATAAAAGCGCTTACACACGATGCAGAGGGACATTCAAATCACACATCCTGATTTTTGCTAACCGCTCGCATCGGTTGCTTACCATTTGGTTAGGATCCACGGAGTCATGGGGCGTGAGTTCAGTGGTTAGACCGGCGGCGGAGTCACCGACAGCAAGATGACAATCAGCGGTTGGACAGAAATTGCCCGTAAGACCGAACAGCAGGCTTTCCCCGTGCCCAATGGACTGTAGTGCGCGTCGAACGTGTTCGTGCGCGGAACGGCGCAACTGAGAGACAGAAGACGAAAGTTTGCTTAAGAACGACACACAGTCGACCAGTACATCCGACTATTGCACTACTTCCCAATGAGCTCTGCATTGGTAGTCCATGGGCGACATCTTACACAGCTCACCAAGAATTTTACCTCTTCCGCTCATGCTTTAGAGAAGGCTTATGCCTCAATGGGTCAGTTTGTTACCATAAGAAATAGACCCGTTGCCCTGGGTGGTTGGGTCAATGAACATTCGCAAAATAGATGGATGCTTAAAACTTCCTCAATTTCAGCAGTGAGATGAGGTCCTTCACCGTCAGTGATTGTAGCATTCCAGTGAGAATGAAGGCTTCTAGACAAGGAGTTTATCCTGCATCTTATCCAAGTCGAAACCTAAGGAAGAACCTTGTCAACTAATAAAGTTGAACGCTAACCTAGCTTTGCTGCAGAGAAAAATAAATGAAATGTAAAGGAAGTGGGGAAAAACTGACAGAAGCCCTGTGAGATAATGCCAACTACTTAATTAGACTTCAGTAACAATAAATGTCCAGACTTACAAGCAATTGGAGACGCAGTTCTCCCCGTCCACCCAGACCCGAAACGAGAATGTTCAAATCAGGCACGTAAAAGCTCAACACAGCACCATTGCCACTGCCTCCACCACAAAGGGAAAGTACACTACTGGCAGCAGCACCACTGCCGGAAAAAGCTGGTAATCGATCGCGGTCGGAGACGAGAGGAAAGGCGTAGTTACAGCTCCGGCTCAAGGTAAGAAGGAGTCGCAGGGGATGCCGGGTGGCCCACGTAACCTCGTTGGGATGTCGAAGGATGAGAGCAATGAGAAAAGGAGGAGTAGGGAGGAGACAAAGGAGATCTGTAAGGCTTTCAGCATATCGTGGACTAGCATGGAAGTAGAGGAAACCACAGCAGGCGCCATCGAACCATGTTGAAGGTGACGACTGCTGCTGCTTCAGCTGTTGACCAGTAAGTGGATTGGGAAGCAGGAGACAGGAACCCTCGTCAAGAGGAGAGGCGGAGGCAGTGCTATTAGCTGTAGCGGATCTAGTGCGAGCTAAAATAGAGATTTGGGTGATCAGAGAGAGATTGACATCGCGTAGACACACAACCTCTGCTATGCGTTTGTCTAATTCGTTAACACCATTTCCTTAGCATATGCATTCATCACGAGGATGAGCTTCTCAACCCTGCGGGTGTGACCTGAAAACTTCCAAAAGACCAAAGCGGCGAGGGATGCAGGGCGCGAGGGAATAAAGACTCTCGGAGCTGACTCATCCAAACAGGAGAATAACAAATGAAAATGATGCAAATTAGGTCCGATGATCACGCTTTTTTAGGCCGCACGAATGCAGTGATGGCTCTTTGCAGGGGAAAAAAATTGCAAACAAGTAGAGCGGGAATCGCCCTTTTGTTTTATAAACATCCGATATCCACACGCGCATTGCATAAACAATGTGAATTAGGCGATCAGTCACTCACGTCGCAAATTCGAGCAACATGGGAAAAAGGCAAGATCGTAGAGGAGGAAGTATTGCACCAGCGCATCAATTGGTGGAGTTGTTTCACCTTCTCGTCGGCGGAGTAGGAGACAGACTTCCTCTTGGCCTACAGTATAGAGGCCGTGGGAAATGAAACTCCACACGTCCCCACCAACCGCGCTGACGAGAATGTGAAGATTTCGGGTCACAGCAAAGGTAACCGTGCCTCCATCGGCGGCTAGAAGGTCTCTCACACGATCATCCGAAGGCTGGAACTCGAGAACTAGCTCTAAATTGGAATAGAATGCTTTGTAATAGAGCTAAACTACCCAGCGTCACATATGTGTGACATGTGTCTGTTATCAGTTCATTATAGCCACTATTCGCCTTACATTGTGCAACAAACAGTAAGTAAGTAGACGCAGGATCCTCCTGATCTGAGAAATAGTTGTAATAGTAATTTTAGAGACAAAAATGAATGAAAGTTGTTGCCATATTAATGACTAAATACGCCTTCCAATCCTTCATCTCACGCAAACTCTTTTATGGGGTGGATTCCAAAATGACGTTTCAATTTGACCATCCTTAAAAATGTCTCCTTTTCAGAGCTGCAGTTACTATTTCACGTACCAGGAGTAGTTGCAATAACCAAGGGTGGCCAAGAGGACGTGGACGATGCCGACGGAATGAGGCAATCGTCTTTCAGCGTGCTGGCAACGAGTGATGGAGACAGGGGCCGTCTTGGAGGAGCGGCTTGGGGTGCGACTGACCCCGCGCCTTCACGTGTTTCCCGTGGTGGAACTTGGATCCGAGGCGCAGACATCGTGGTGGGGGCTTCAGGACAAAAAAGAACTCCCTTTTTAAATTTCCTATAGTTTGTATGATCGATTTCATTGGTTAAAGCCGTCTCATCACAATAATGGGTTATTGATGGGAGAAGCGCTACTTATATAAGCTATTTAAGTAGGCACTAGAGAATCATTAAGGATATGAAGCGAGTAAATTGATGAAATTCGAATTCGGAACATTAAACAAAATAAATAATCGAGCAAAAATGAATCCTCCAAAGCTGACATCCAAGATCAGTGCTGCTAGGACTGTTTTAGTCCTGACGATTATCAATGCACCTTAGGAAGGCGTCAAAAAATAACTGAGAAATTGATGAGGGACCAGCATCGCATTATGCGCTTGGCATTGTGAACAGTGTGTGTTCGTCTGATTATGGCACAAATTCACCTCTATCAGTGTGTGCGCTAAGTGAGGGTAGAGAGTTTATCACCTCGTAGTCACTATCTATGAGCTGTTGTGGAAAAGCCCAGTTGGAAGAACTAATCAGAATTTGACAACTGAAGCGCGAAGATCAGAGAAGCCGCATATTGAGAGCGTTGAATGAATATAGTTACAATCGCTACTACTGGGTTACGACAAAATGTGTAACCGTGAAGCTGGCAACAACTACCATTCACAATTGCCCGTGGTTGAGTCGCTCAAGCCGAAATGGTCGTCAGAAAAGGCCATACACGTAACGAGCAAAGTCCAAAGATCTATGTCAGGTGTTGAAAAAAAATAATGCTTTATTAACAGTAGGTGTGTTGTACTTCTCGCCTACTTTGAGCCCTCATTTTATGGGCTAGTAAGATGAACTAGCTAGGATCCAAAGCTGCTGGAGATGCAATAGTAGGGCACTCCGGCACCCTGAAATGGTTTTTAAAGAAATGAGTCCGATGATGGGCCACGTTATAGGAGATCTGCCTAACATTACCAACGAAGAATTGCGTGCCGGTCAACACCTGCATCAGCGTGTAGCCCCTCACCTCCACACATCAATGCCACCTCGAAACGAACCGTCGCTTCCTTCAAAAGGGTTTGCATGCTTTATTTGTAGCTCAATCATGAATTTATCGCTGAGGGCTAGACAAAACAAAATAGACGGTTGAAGGGGAGAAGAGGCAGAACCGGAGGGGCAGAAGGAAAATTGTGCCTCAGAAATCACACTTCGAGAATAGAAGGCCTGCCAAAGTGAACCACAAAGCTCGAGAGAACAAAGGAAACACTCAGGGAGATGAATACTGCGATTTCATAGTAGAACTAGCCACTAAAGCTCTAATGTATAAAATTAATTTTCATTAAAAAAACACAGGAAAAGAAGCAGCTTTCCAGACTAAGAAAATCCCACCTCGATAGTTGTAAGCTCAACTGCCACCGAAGTCGCATATGCCGAAGTGCACGTATCAAATCACATTTTTACTAGCCTACGCAAGGAGAGGTCACAATCCAAGGTCATTAAACGTATACAACGTGCTTAGCCTTACACGACTCCACGGTGATGGTAGGTGGTGGTGGAAAAGCCTGAGCAGGGGAACTTCTGAACATTTGGCGGAAGCACTGAACACACACTCGATGAAGACGAGGTTCGTGGCTACCGACACTGGCGGCATTCGAGCCGGACACTAGTCGAAGAAGGCTGCCTTCGGGGGAGGAGTAGGCGGAGGAGGGTGAGAAGGAAGGAGGAAGGGGAACTCGATGGGGTGTGCAAGTGGCACAGAGTAGGCGACCACAAGTGCGACAATGATGGCGACGTCGTATCATCGTAAAGCGTGAGTTGCAAGCCACGCAGACTGTCGAGCTGGTGTCGGCGGCCCATTCGGGGGGCTCGAGAGAGGGGGGAACCGATTGGTGCTGTACCAGTGATGATGTAGGTGGTAAAGACGACGATGTACGACATCTCTCGGTTGATATGGCTATTGCGCTCTCGTCGCCGTTTTCATCTAAGGGTAAGTCACAAAGACCAAATCGTTTTCCGCCATGCGACTTCCTGATTTGTACGGATTATATGACAGAATAACCCAGGAAGAGAGTGGAGTACCATTGAAATGACATCCGTAGAATGAAAGCGAAATACGCCTGAACGAGATGGCATACAACACGCACTGGCAAGCATATCCCAACAAGTTTGACTATTGTTGAGGAATCAAGGTCTTCAAAATTCTGTTTCGCGAGTGGTCTTAAGACACCTGACCGTCTTGCGAAGTCTAATCAAGAAGGGCGCAGAGAAAGAGCTAAGGCGGGAGAGATGAAATGAAAAAGGGCCCATCTCCGGGTCAGCATCCTTTATACCTACTTCTAACTAGATAACCAAAGAGAACAATCTGGACACAAGTGTACACAGCCCGATCAAGCAAGTTGAGCTTTGATGAGGTGCACAGACACTATTGGACACATAAAACACCGCTAATTCGTGAGTTGACGTACGCGGAAGGGCGGCGAACACCTCCGCGGTCGTGTCAACGGTCGAGGTGCTGCTTTGGGCGATCGCTGACGTATGCAGTGTGGTACTTTGTAGATCTTCCGGAGCTCTGGGTGGCTCCCCAAGACTTGCCATTGTTAATGGGAAAAGGTTGTGGGAGAACCCTAAAACATGGAAACGAACTAATTGCAAGTCCGAGGATTCTTCATCTAAGACGATTTTTATCAAGATTCTTCATCAGCAGGTTGAGTGGAAGGCTGATTTGGCACCACTAGGAAAACGTAGATTCCGTCCGGGAAAAGTGCGGAATTTAGAAAGTAGCAAGACAAAATGATGGCCAGGCAAACAACTGCAAAGGATACTTAAATTAGACTGGAGCCTTTTTCACCTTGCTGCTACGTTTGCCTATCGAAGTAGTTTGCCAACGCTTGGGCGCGGATAAACCGTCTTTGGTCGGTCAGCTACGCTTCGTCATTGGTAGCGTTACCTCCTCTCAGTTGCAAATATTCTTAAATTACATTTTAGGAAGGTTCTTCCACACTTCGTGCAACTGCTTTACGAAACAGGTGATTATGCACCCGGAATTAGGCAGTAGTCCTACGCGCTGGCCAAATCTCCAAAGGAATTGGAGTAACACAGTAGAGTTTCGAGAGAACAACATCACACCGTGCTATTTGAAGGTCCTTGTTCATAAAAGACCTCTATTGCATGCCTACAACGACAATGTTTGCTGCCATCGCATCATCTGGATTGAATTGACTCAAGGGATTCGCGCCGGCTAAGATACCCTTAAGACATCACTGTAGCCGTAGCTGTGAGTGTAAGTTCTGTTGCTAAGCCAATGTAGGTGACTCAAAGCACTGATGATTTGAAACAAAAAGTGACACAAGTAGGAATTGGTGAGTGCATTCATGCCAGAATACGCATAGACTAGTCGCAGCAAAATATGAAGGGGCAACCATTCCAAAAAAGCAGGATGATATAGAGCACTGCATCCCCAACAATGCATTAATAGCAATTCAATACCCGCTATTAGATTAAATGAAATCCACTAAAAGTAGCTGCGACATCACAGTATTTAACAAGTAGAAAGAAAAGCAGATCAATTTACAAGTAAGCGGATTGAATGCGTGTACTTACAAGGTCACATGTTCACAATAATCCGTAGCACAGTTCATTGTGACTGACAAGCCTTACGCTATAATGTAAGCTCACGTCCTGGATTGTAAAGTTGCTACGATTATGATAACGAGCCACGTTGAAACCGAGGTCCAGCCACTTGCACTTGAACCCAGATATTCATTCCACTGAACTGCTGGGCAATATGCAAAGCAACTTTTGTGCAATCCCTACTGTTCCTGCAAAATTACACTCAGCACTCCTTTCTCAGTCACCATAATCGCGGCACTTTGTAACCTTCGCATCAAGACAACCACTTTCAGACTTTTCAACACACTGAGGGAGAAATTAACCCCACCCTGAAAGCACACCAACGGGAATGAACATGTGTTTCAGATGTACACCTGCTCGGAGTTTGACAGAACGCCGTTGCTCCCTTGCTGTTTCAATTTGAGTGCAAAGTTAGTAGCCATTACTTTTCATTCAAGATTGCAAGAGTAGGCGCATTGTTTAGTAAGAGATCGTCACATGACACGGGTGGATACCGACAAATGCTACCCAACTCCCATCGCTAGCACTACCAATAGGAGCATAAAAATGTGCTAGTCCTTAGAGTGCGGAGAATATGTTTCTCAATAATCTGATTCGCACCACGCCAGTCAGTTTTCACAAGCGACATAAATCGAAGAATGAGCTAAGGAAGTTGAATGGATCTACACAAACTCTACAAATGCTCAGTATCCCACAATCTTAACAGCGATCGGAAAGCTCCGTAAGACGTCCATAACATTCAGACAAAAAAGTAAAAACGATTTTCTACTCCATTGCCTTGTAGCCACTTAATGCTTCTGTAACTGTGGCCAATTGCATAGCCTAGGTTAGCTAATACACCTACAAAACGTAAGATTTTCACAAACATAAATGAGTGCTCAATTCGCATCAACTAATACAAAGAAGGCCCAAGTGCTAAGCAAAGCCTTAAAATTAAAAAAGTGGAAAATGGGGAACAAGTACCCTCATTGACGTTTACGGCTTCGGCAGGTGAACTACCACAAGCCGTCTCCGAGACGGTTGTCTGCATGATTTCGGTCTCAGTTCCGGAAATTCGAAGATCTTTCAAGGCTGTACTTCCAAGAATCTGTGGAGACTCCTTCGGTTGACTCATAGAAACGTTCGGATCGGCTGGAAGGGCATGGGAAACAGTAGGATCCTCGAAAGTAAAAGTCCGCCGTTCAAGGTCCACTGAAGTGCCAAGTTCTGCAGTGTTAGAATCATCAACAGGGATATTTGAGCTCATTAGATTTGTGTGAAAGCGCTCCTGGGTCTGAGGTGTCGTTATGTGATCAGCAGAAGTAGATATACCAGAAGGAACTTCATATTTTTCCATAGATTCAACTGGAATTAATTGCTTCAAAGAATCCGGCTTTCGAGAAAGTATTTTCAAAGAGCTTGATTCATCTAATGGTTTGGAATAGGCGAGGTTAACATCAATGAGAGAAGAATAATTTCCATCAGCACTTGGCTTTACCTGATTGGCAAAAATGCATTGCTTGGCGGATCTTTTGGATGCTGTAGAAGGAAATCAAAAACGAGTCAAATAACTGTCGTTCAAAGAGGAGGCGCAACAAAGGACTGATAATTTAACAAATGGATAAACAAGAAAAACCAAAGGATTGGTGCACCTAACAAAGTCTCACATAAAATAAACCTTTCACAAGTAAATCAAGCAATCAAATAACAACCGTTACTCAGATTAGGGATTCAGAAACAAAACAACTTTACAAAAGAGAACTTGCGCAATCGGTTGAATTGGAAACGGATGTTTCCAATAACACAGAAAACTTGATCAATTTAGAACGATTCGAAGACCTGATTCCAATTCTTGAAAATCATCGAGAAGTTTATCGAGATCCACGAGACCATCCATCGGACAACGCCAAACCAAGCCGCCTAAGTATCCGACTTTAACAATCCGAATAAGGCGCACTTTTCTTAAGCAAAAAGCTTGCCTGACGTCATATGATAAATTATTTATTATAATATGCGGCTTATGACGTCAAATGGAAAAATCGGAACGGACTTTAAGTCTCTTCAGTGCTTAACCGTAGCTGATCTTAGGGATGGATAGCCATCTTTTGAGGCAAATTTACGTCCCATATATTATTCTCTTCATAGATTTGAGTACAATATCCGTCACTAGTGTTGGTGGCTAAGATATTTTATTTTCTCTTAAGCTATCGTCCAGTATTGTAATTCTCCGATTTGAATTCACATTCTGTTAACATAATTCTTCGGGCAGAGTTAATGGATTTACGAAAATTTGAATTGATGCGTGTAAGGTAGGTCTAAGCGACTTGCTTATGTTTGGCGAATAACCTGATTGCGCATACGGCACCCGTGGTGCGGTTTAATACGCTATCTTGCCTTTTTGGGGAAAGGACTCTTAAATTGCGACCTCACGTCGAAGTATTTCTTCTGGAATTTTACATTCGGTAATGTCACAAATACCTCTTGAATCTAAAATTTGCTTCCTAGTTTGTTGTGAACGATTCTCTTTCTCCCATCTTGTAGTAATGATCATAATTGCATTTATGCCTACAAAGAGGATACTTTGACATCTTGAAGATTTATTAACAAATTGGTTGTTAATTTTGGCCTGGATCTTTGAAATATTTGTCCTTAATTTGCCTGTTCGAGGGTTTGCGTGAGTTTTGGCTATGATATATAATTGCTACGCGCTTTTAACCTAAAACCGACGACTGCCATGGGATATCCATAATGAAGCTAGTTATTCTTCCACTTGTAGTTCTGACGATTCGTCTACCTAGTCTTTTTCATGCAGCATACAAGTCCATTCTGTTTCAGATATTTTTATCCCACATGAAGGCGGCTACATCGGTCGCAGCGGCCACAAAATACTTTCAGAAAACGGTATCTGGCAAAAAAAAGTACGTTGTGGCCCCAGACTTCCACCAAAAAATGGTCCAACTAAAACAGTCTGCTCCATCACCTACTTCAGAAATCAATATGCCCTCAAGATTCGCTCTCCGCCGACACGAATACTTTCTTAACCTCCCTGTTTTAACTCTTCCCGATCCGCTGGATTTAGCTGCTATAGACTGTCTTCGAGAATACAGCCTCTTCTCCATCAAGCATCTCAACCAACTGTCCACCCGTTTGGTTAACTACCTTCACGAACGGGAACTCCTTTCTGAGGTTCGATCGCTTTCCTCACTTCAAATTCTTCTTCCTTAGAAAGACATAATTGAGAGAATGAAGCGGTCTTGTAGAGAGCCTACTCAAAAAGATGAAAATGATTCAGGGAAGGCGGATGCGGGAATTGATTTCGCTCTTCAATATCACAAGGAAAACCCGTTTGTCGGCGCCGAACGTAGTGAACGAGAGGTCAGAAGGGCTCATCTTTCCTCTTGGAAATCGTTAGAGTAATGGCGCTTTTCCACTTACTGACGTTCTCAGGTATACAGAGAGGAATAGTTTGTTGTATTTAGTTGGACGTCTGTCACCAAACTTTGCTGTCGCCTGCAGAGTTCTCTACGAGCTCCGCAAACGATGTCCCCTGTTTGTACCGCACACATTTTTTGACTTTGCATCGGGACTGGGAACGTACACTTGGTGAGATTCGTTGACTAAACAATCCATTACTCATCGTGTATAACAAATTCTTTCCCTACCACGTTCAGGGCGGTTAATACCGTGTGGCCGGCGGGTTGCATTCGTGAGCACCACCTAGTGGAGGCATCAGGACCAATGATGGTGCTTTCCGAGTTCCTTCTATCAAAAAGGGGACAAGGTGTTGCGCCAAACACTACCGTCTTTCCTGGTGTGCGGCATCGACGATTTATGCCCTCTGTTACAGTAAGGCGGCGATTCTCACCTTCTGTTTCACTAATTGGTGTCTTAGTTCCGTAACATGTTTATTTATAGCCAGAACATTTCTTATCGTATATTTATGCCGTCCCGAGCGAGCTCATTCCTTTATTATTTCTCATTCTCTGTTCACTTTACCGTGACATTATACGGTTCCACTTTAGTATTGAAGTGACTTTGGATCTGAAGCCTCTCTTATCATTGAGTAGGACTGACAGTCGTAATTCTGTCTGTCTTGACTATTGAGCAATGTCAGTAGCAAGTGCATTAGCTTTAATGTCTTAGTAAAGCAAGGCTATGCGTTCGCTTAATTAATTACATTAATCAAAATACTGGTTTCTTTTTTGAAGAGAATCCTATTTTACGGGGCTTAGTTGACTCTGCAAGCCAATCTTCCTTCCATTGTGTCTTTTCTGAGTGTAGAAATTCACCTTCGGCGGTACATAAGCTCATTAAAGGGATAAAGTTCTCTCCCGCGGTTGGGGTCCTGGACGTGCAGCCAGCTGCAGTCCTAGCTATGAGGAGGTAGCTAAACGCGAGCAGCATTTTTAATAAACTCCAAAGGTTAGCTATTCCAAGTATTACAGCAATCCACTGGTTAAATCGCTTCCCTTTCTTCGGCAGGTTTCGATTGTTAATGCCTGAATGCCTTTCCTCTATGCTAGTTGACCGGTGATTTGGTGATGTCGGGTTACGCATTGCTGGAAATGGCTGGGGAGCATGATCGCCGAAGGATTGTGGAGAATCTTTGGTCTCGTACCACAGGTTTCCTGGTTCTCATCGAAGAGGGCACTAAGGCGGGTCATGCCGCTCTGCTAGAGGCTCGTGATTGGCTAGTGAGCTTCTGAAGTTTCCTATTAAATCTAGGTCACACTTATTGCCTCATATACACAGGAATTGTGTAACTGTTAGTACGAGGACGCAATTGGGACCTACTGGCATGAGCAGTACCGTCGCTTGACCGTCCTTTTTTTGTACGTAGCGTTAAAAGTTCTACATTAACGTGAATGCCCATAGGATACGCAGGAAAGTTCCTCCAGATCTATTGTATCTGCGTGGATTTTAATACTAGGTAAGGTCTCGTAGGATTATCGTAAGGTTTCTCACATGCAGACATTCATATGTTTGCGTGCATGTGCATAAGTGTGGTGCCTGAGACGCGCATATCTACGAACTGTGGGAAGGTTAAAGAGGGCTCCTTGGGTTTCATAATGGCTTGGTTCACAGCCTGAAGTTGAAGTACCTGCCAATCAGTGAATGCAGCTTATTTTGAGCCTTGTGACGGCAATTCAGCCATGTGTGGCGGGAGGTATTGGTCTCGTCCTCATTCCCTTTCCTCAACCCACTTGGATTGTGGGATCAGTAGGAACCGAGTCGCATCATCCCTCTCTCTGGATGGAATGGGTTTCATTAATTAATTCCTTTTTTTATCATTTTTCTTTCAGATTCAGAACGGTGGCGAGGATATGTACATTTTTGCTCCAGTGAGTTAACTCTTTTTCCATTTCGAAGCACTGGTTGCGAAGAGCAAGTTCCTTCTCACACTTTGCTTCCTCTCCAGTGTCCACACAAATTTGCCTGTGCCAGAGCCGGTATAGGTTGTAAATCTAGCGTGAAGTACTACCAATTCGGTCTATCTCGAGTAAGTCACTACAACGGATGGTTCAATTTCTGCTCTTAGCACATACGTGTCATCCTTTGCCTTACTCTTACCTTATGTGTGACCTTAAGTGTACCTTTACCACTGCCGTTTCCTCTCAAATCATTGCGAAGGTCATTTGGCTTTTCGGTATTGGCACTGCGGGTGAGGGTTCATTCATCGTGCTCCACCCTTTTCCTTTGGCAGCTCGAGACAATCGCGCGAACTTATTGTTCCCCCTGCCACATTTTCAAATATTCCGAATCCATCTGAGGTACCTTAAGCGCCAATTCCTAATATTGACCTCCATGCTGACTGTTTCGTCAGATTCAGCCTTATTTGTTTACTCCTCCTGACCGTGGTCGTCGCTCGATAGACTCCCGCTCTACAAGCGGGAATATATTATTTGTCACGCAGATAAAATTCTGTGTTTTTGGTGTTTGCGTGACAGAATAAGAAAAATAACCGGTTAGTCAGTCTTAGCTAGTCACATGACACCCCAATGCTAGTCTTGTCATGGCTAGCCGAGGAGAGATGCCTCAGATAAATTCACGAAATAAAGGGGCTTGCAGTTTTAGGCAGACTTGACTCACGATCGAGCCACCAAAAACCCTTGACTCCTTTGAGGCTCAGAACTTTGAAGCAGCTATATCCACTCGGCTTTAAATTCGATCAAACCACCGAACACTCTCAATGGTGGAATTGTCTAAATCTTGGTCCACCATTAGGATGCCACCTATCCATCGGAAGAAGCCTTCAGCTACTTGATTGTGAGTCGCGGTGACTGGAGACGATTTACGAAGAAGGGGACACCGACGAAGGAGACGGAGGCGTCCACCCACCCCCGTATTGTGTCCCCCACTCCTGTGGGCGGGACTGCAGCGATCGATGTGGATTTGTGTCTACCGAATGGCGACTGTGAACGCGTTGTCTTCTCCAAGTCGGGCACACACCGGTACGACCTTATGTTGATTCTTTTTAATTGTTTGATTTATTTCCACTCATCCTCACACCCATTCACACCACCTCGGGAAGCGATGATGACTCGTGCATAACTTGTAGTCAAAAATCGACTGTCAAGCGCAGTTGGATACAGAGTGTCTCAAGGTCAGACAAGAAAATCTTTCCACTTTTTTAGAACCCTCTACTTCTTCCTCAGAAACGCACGAGCTGGAGACATAGCCCCATGCGAAAGGCTGGGAGACACTGAAACGGACTCAGAATCTGATAAGCAGACTGCAAACGCAGAGTCTTAGTACTTCTCTACAAATAAATCCTTTTTCTGATAATAAATTTTTTTCAAATTATGCAAAAGAACACGAGGGAGTGTACATTCGTGGACACAGAACAAGGCAAAAGGCGGAGAGTAGATAAGTCGGTCGATCAGGGCTTAGAGAGGAGGCTTAGTGCCTCCTTCAGATAGTTGATAGCGGAGACTCGGTCTTTGTACTGCAAACTGCTAATAGCGAACTTGGCGGCTTTCATAGCCTTCTCACAGACATCAGCGGAGAGCTCCTCGGATTTGTCCTCCCCGTTTGACTTGGATTCATGTGCAGCAGGCTCTGCTGGCTCGGGTTCGGGTTGAGGCCTACTCGTAGTGGGGGGCAATGGATCGTCGAGCAAACCTGCGATATCTAAGTAAACGACAAATTTCAGAAAAAAGTCTCAAGCATACTGGGGGTCACAGAGGCATCGCCCTCCGTGAGAGGCCCTGCAACTGGCTTCACATTGCGTCTCTTGCAGTCAATTATATAGAGAACCTTATATTTGGCATACTTTCTAGCGTTCGTCAACTGAATATGGATGTAAAGATACGATTAAATAAATTGCCTCAGCATTAGTCTCTCCGTTTAAGGTAAGGACTTCGAGAAGAGCAGCAGCGGTAAGGAAACTGTTCACTGTAGCACTATAATTACAATACAAGGGAAATAGTGGCCCACTCACGGCCCAAAATCTCCAGCTTCGTCCTTTTTGAAAGCAACAGTAAAATGGTCCAAGGCTTGTCGCTCAACATACTCCAATCCAACCTTCTCATCTGCGTACAGTGGATCCCCAGCGTTTGCTTTTTTGGCTTCCTCGACGTAATCCAGTAACTTTGCTATAAAATCACGAGACTCCTTGCATTTGAATTCAGGTTTGAGGCCCATACTCGCGACAAACAAACGACCTAACAAAAATAAACCAAAAATATAGCTACAATAATATGTAATGACTGGATCGGACTCCTCATTTTCCTGTGCAAGTTTGCATATTCTCCCAAATTTCTTCAAAACTTCCGGTGGTTTAGCGAGAGCCATCTGTTGTATACACGCAGGCCTGCAAGTATGTCCATGCCGAGGTCATCATTTGCATTATTAGGGAAGCAGAAATGATAAAATTGAGCAACGTCTTCGAAGGAAATACCTAGGGTTTTTTAGTCAAATTGCGTCTAAAAAAAGTATTTCATAATTTTTAAAACGACGCTTAGAATTATTTATAATGCAGAAGGTCAGAGTTCATTGCTAGTCATGAAAAGATTCGACACGAAAGATTTGACTACCATTAACTTTCGATCGCCAATCTTCTTAAGGCGTGGTTTTGTTTTTCAGACGATTACATTACCGGTCACAGTGTTATCGTACGCTGTGATTCTACCACTAACAGAAGTTGATTGCGCGGTTACGCCTGTAGTAGTTTTTTGGACTACCGGTTTCGATCAGGGTCACAGAGGTAGCCATATTGCCCTCTTTCTATTAAATAGATATTCTACCCTAGTATTCTGTCCCATTTTGCTTTTAAAGGAGCCTTGGGACGCTACAACGCCTATAGTTCTAGCTCCATCCTGGCCGGGAACGCATGTAATGAATTGTGTAGGCCTAACAGCTTCTCATCAAGCTACATGAAATCCCCTATCCACTCCATGGAAATTGGCTACCTTTCATCGCTTTGTTTCGGTCGGCACCGTTTCTCCATCAGTCCTCCCATAGGCAGATGTGAGAAAAATCGAGCCTAGCTGACAATGTCTATAAGTGCCCCCTCGCCTCCACATGCAGGATGGCAGTACAGGATGCAAATCATCCATCGCCATTGGGCCTCGACACGGTGTCTGTCCATCCACATCCAAACAACACTACCTAGGGCCTTCCAGGGTGTCACACAGGCGTCTACACCTGCAATCAATACCTCAGCACCCCTTAGAATCTGTTTACGACGCTATTCCCCCCGGACGTCCCAACGGTCGTTACAAGGTCAGCCCATATGTCGCATATGGAGGGAGCAAGACCGTGCCAGGTCTGCAGCACCCAGTCGGCAGATGTACGCACGCGCTGTGACCCCAGTCCACCCATACGGGTCGACAACATAGACGCCTGCATTAGGGTCTTGACCTCGTTTATCAGCCTGATTAAGAACACGACAGGGACCAAACCTACCCACAAGCTCGTGGAATCGGTACTGATTGATGTCTACTTCTTGCGAGGGCGGATTCTTCAAATGACTTGTAAAATCTCGAGAGGCCAACAGTGGATACACCACCCTTGTAAGCAGCTCGAAGTCCCAATGGACAGGTCGCCAATCTCTAGAGAAGACGCTTCAGACGCCGAAATACCGATATTCATGGATTGCCCAGTGTCAACAAAAAGCGATTCTCACCGAGATTCATCAACGGGACTACTTCTAGGTGCTGCCGACGAGTTGGAAAGGACAAGCACACCCCACACATACCAATGATCACCTGGTGATGAGTGAAATCTCCCACCACCAGTCCTATCGCCACAGTACCTCAAGCCTACTGCGGTTCAGCGAGGACCTCAAATTAGATGCTGAAAATGTTCCACGGAGGGATGTCAGTTGGGGTCCCTGCATCAACAGTCTTGTAACCATCCCCTTGGCGTATTGATCAACAAGCTCTCCCGTGTTGACGATGAGGCCAAACACCCCAGAAGCCAAATTCAATCTCTCACCTTGCTTGCAGTCCTGTTCCAACCGGATCAGCTTTCGCGCCCTCACAAGCCGATGACCCAAGTTACTACCCCAGAAGCGAGTCGAGGACACCTGTTGGTAGGTGTCTGTGAGTTTCTGTTTACGCAATGTGATTGTTTTTCTCGCTGAAACATACATTCATACACACTCACATACGGAAAGAATGGAAATGGATAAATGCAAGGCGAGTGTCTACGCGGGTGTCTGTGTGTGTGCGTGTGCACGATTCTTTGATGATGTTACAGCCACACACACACTACTAGAGGAGGCAGAGGAGAAGGGGCACAAAGGGATTGAGGGTTAGCGATTGAAACACCGAGAAAGGGATGATACAAAAATTGGCAGAACGAAAGACAACGCGCCTCAGACGCAGAGGATGGGGCAAGGAAAGACACGGATTGATAGATAGATTGGTTGGTAAGTAGGCAGATACTTGAATTTTTTGTGTTTGTGGTTCTTCGCTACACCATTGTTATTGTTGTTTGTTGTTGTTGAATACGCAAAATTGGGCGAACAGAAATGCCCCTCTCTCTTACTCTCTCTCTCTCTAGACGCTTTACTGTTCCAATTGTGTGTAGGATACGGAAATAGTAGTAATTCAATCGGGCCGACATGATAGCATTTGATTGATTGATTGATTGATAAAAAGAGATTGTAGATTGTAATCGCCACTGGTGCATTGATTGAATGACTAGGAGCCGGCAGCTAGAGGATGAAAGTGATTGTCGTCGTCCGCAGGACCAAGTTTCACAAGAACTCGGTGGATGCGCCCTCGTAGAGGATAGAGTGCAGCAAACTGATGTTCGGTGTTGGGGAAAGACAGAGGTAGGAATCAGCTTGCATCCAGTCCTGCAAAACATATGCTTTTTTTGTTCGGCGCAAAAAAAAATACGACCGTCACGAAGATTGCGCACGCAAAAAAAGCTGGAGTTGTTTACGACAAGCCTTAAATGCAGTCAAGTTGGGTTCGCGGTGAAGCACAACTAAGATGCAGTAAGTGGATTTTAAGCAATTACACCCGTACAACTGACGCTCCTCCATTTCACTGGAGTTCCAGCATCCAGTCCGTCTCGATTGCCGTGTCTCCTTGAAGACGGGTAATTAAATGCACTGCTAAAGTGACTAAAAGGGTTAGTGAGGCTTTCGGGATAGCCGCCTATTTGTCGTCTGGGCATGGAGGGCGTGATTCGAAAACCAGTCTGAACTTGGTTCCAAGGTTCCACTATGCACCAATTTGAGAAGAGGCAGCAGCAGAATGTTTTTGCGACGGTGCCTACACCTATAGCGATTGGGAGGAGAGAGTGGTGGGAGGATGAGGCAGCAAGCCTTGTAAGTCTCGTGAACCCCAAGACTGCCGACTAACTGACTGGCCTGTGATGTGCACTTTGTTCACTTATTGAAGGCCAAACAACAGTCGTGGATGAGATCAGTCTATCCACTCTCCTCGATACAATACATTCAACATGCCCATGGAAAAGACAGGATAGACAGTCGAGAAATAAAAGCGAGATTGGTGCAGAGGTAAGAGTGGTATTACTACCTCTCCGCGGGCAAAGCACGAAATTCACAACTAGCCTGTCTCGGTTAAAATGCTGCGTGTTAGCGATGATTCCTACTAGTTTTATGGTAGAAAAAGGCCGCAAACGTATTTGCTTGCCTTAAATGACCCTACCGATTATTACAAACCACAGCAAGTTGGCGGATTCAGGTAACTGCATGCACACAAGCGCATGCGGAAAGCAAAATAAGGTTGTTTTTTCGGAACAATGGGCTCTGGCATACAAAAACAGTCCGACCAACGGAATGAATGTAATGTGCCTGAACTGATATGGAGGCGTAATACTTCGAAATGGCATGTGGTCGAGGCTAGAGGATAATGCCAAGTAGTCCACGAGGCGTAATTCCATTCCCATCTCAGACTGAGGTCACATATGCGTGACACATGACCGTTACCACTTCTTAACTACTAATGGCTGTACTGTACCATGTCATACTGTTTTCTAAGCAGGCTACAACCTAATACAACCATCGGAGTGCTACTACATTGGAGCTGTGGTAGTTGATTCACCCCTGGAAGCAAACGCATTAAGAACTTTACATTGAACCTATTGTAACCAAGAGTCCGGTGTACAAAAGAGCACGTTAGACTTACTTCTTCAGTAAACACCTCGCAAAAGTCTGCAGTGGAGCCAGTGGAGCAGTCGGTGGTTAGCGCAGATTTAGTGGCGACAGCGCCGGCAGTGGTAGGCGAGACCGTGGAGGTGGTCGAGTGAGAGGGTGCATGAGCAGCTAGATGCTTGCGAAAGTACGTCAACGACACGTAGAGACGCTGACAGTAGGGACAAGTGAATTGTGGCATACGGCCTGCTTCTGCTGTCGTCACGGTGGTCGCATTGGGAGCACCTACTACTACAGCCTTGCCATTGTCCATCCCTCCTACTTCTTTCTCATCCTCATCACCTCTTGCGCCTTCATCTTCATCAACGAAAGAAAGTGAGTGAAAGGTAGCAAAAAAATCGGTACATTCTACAGTAACGCCCACGCACGTTGACGGTTATAATACTCGAATAAGTGAAAGGACGTCTGGATTCACAAGATCCTACGCACTCCGAAGAGTGTA
Source organism: Taenia hydatigena (assembly GCA_036345935.2). Lineage (NCBI taxonomy): Eukaryota > Metazoa > Platyhelminthes > Cestoda > Cyclophyllidea > Taeniidae > Taenia > Taenia hydatigena. The sequence continues at coordinate 369,100 of JADWOT020000003.1, forward strand.
GCAAGCAACGAGCGGAACCAATTACCACCTCAAACGCATTAAGGCACGGCGCCAGTGGAGCATTAAGCCAACCGCGGGGACATCCGTCGACCGATCCACAAGCCGAGGTAGCGTTGCCCTCGGTCCAACGCGTCGCGCAGCGCCAAGCACAACCAGTAAGAAAAGCTTGTAATTTTGCAGACTGTTCCCAAACGGCCTAGTCACAGTGCCAAGTACTTCAATGTCGAAAAGCACCCTGGAGGGTATTATTTGAACGTGTATGTGCGCAATTATTTCTTGTGTCAACTCAAAAGGCCCCGTTCCACCGCATCATCTTAGTACTTTGATACACTTTCTACGCCTTCCCACCGATTGAAATGGACCAGATTTAGGAGCTATGGCCTCTTAGAGCATCTGCTGAAGGTTATAATGAGGTAGTACGATCAAAAAAAGACCTCAAGAGTATGTTATGCCTCATACATTGGGCGGCCGCCAATCAATGTGAGTCGAGGGCGATGCCAGACAACGAATGCTTTTGAAAGAGAGGGAATGGAACAATAACTAACCGATTTCAAACATATCAAGCAGACGCTGTCAAACGAAATGACAGCCCCAACTCTACCTCATAGTTACACCCGGAGAGATTAAGAGCCGCTTTTGCTTACAAACGAGGTTAAAAATCATCCCCATTATTGAAAAACTTAAAAAGAAAGAGTAGAACAGCTTGAACGGGTGACCGAAATGAAAATAACCCGAATTAGCTCATTATAAGACTGTCCCTGTGGTTTTAAAGCCAGCCAACGCAAAAAGAAACTATCCCAGAAGCATATACAGAACGTCAGCCCCTGGAGCGAGCCTCTGAGTGCATCCGACTTTAAAATATTTTTACCCACAAATTGAGGGAAAGGAAGAAAAGCGACAACACATGGTTAAGAGACTTCAGTTTTCCCAGTAGATTTTACACCTCCGAGGTGTTAATTACCGCATTCAATGACTGTTAGCATAATTGAAACGATGCGACTAACTGGTTTATTCCCACCAGTGAACCATCACTGCGGTCTGGTGACTTACTGGCCAGTGAAAGGAGTTGGTCAAAACAAAGGCTCAATGGAGATAGTGCATACAATGAACTCCAGAATTTTCTACGAAAGCAATATGAGACAACACAGCTAGTCCGCGTGTTAAGGCCAATTGTTGACAATCTCACGGACAGGTTTCAATAGAAGGGGCCAGGAAAGGTGGGAGTTGGATGGTGTACCATAAGGCCCTCGCACAGGTCCGCTTTGCTGTGCGAGAAATGCATGACAAACAAAGTCATACACACATGAAGGAGGCAAAGTGCTGCGTAGGAGGCGATGTATGTTCCACCGGTGTGTCCTTGCATTTAATGAATGGCGAAAAGTGATCTGGCAGTGATACGTCCACCTTTAGGTGATTCATTGGCAGAAGCGCTGGTCAAGCCACTTCTGCAAAATTCGACACAACAAGGCACTCACAACAACCATCTCATGAAGGCTCAAAATGACACGAAGGCGCCAAAGAAGGGAGGTGACAGAGCAACAAAAAACATGTGTGGTCTAAAAAGTCTCAAGAATTCCTCGAAAGAAGGTGGCTAAAGCAGGCATACTACACAGGGAGAATATTTAGGGAAACCACAAGATCAACGAAACAGTTGTCGTTAAAGCCAAAAATATCTTGAATTCCTCCTCCATTAATGACAAGCACCAAGGTCGTACAATTGTTGTAGACCTCAAAAGCTGTACAGAATAAAATAACATGGTACATTTAAAACAACAGCTTCTGTTGAACTGCTTAACGCCAACTTCCAACCATCGCCTGACGCCAATCACGGAGGGTGTGCGTGTGTGGAAATAAAACTGGATTAAATTATTCCACGATTAGATCGTCGACCATTTTACGGCCATACACATTATCAATGAGAGTTATCAGATAAACATTTATACACGAATGACAGAACCAATGGAGCCGTATGCTTTATGAACGGATTCGCGTTTTTAAATATCCTGGCGACATCGAGAAGTACCCCTGAATAGTGATGCATCGCGAGTGCAATAACACCTTCCAAACACATTCAAAGCCATGTGGGCCCAAGAAGGGGTGAATCACAGATTGAAACGATTTGATTAAGAGCATTGCCAAATTTGAGCAAAGAAAGCCATTGAGGAATGGGAAAAAGAACTCAAGCTTGTGCTGCTTTTAAAATGGAACGTAAATATGAAACGAAAAACGAAGGGACAAGGAGATTCGCGGAACCACGCGAGACTGCAGTAACCAAAACTGGCGGCTTAAAGCGACAGGCACGCCTGACGCAAACTCGTGACAGTTTAACCTGTTCAGGTAATTAGCCAAAAACAACAAGGGGGTCAGGCAAGTACAGCAAACATTGGTTTGACAAGGGACAACAAAAGCTTGTCCTGAAATTTATTCAGGGGATTCATACACACAGCCAACAGGTACGCAAAAGTCAGCTCTTATAACACCAGGAATGGACCAAAGAAAGACTCAAGTGGGACAATTCAAGTACCATCCATTGCATGCGAGCGACTGATAAGAAGATCTTGGGATTGGTTCAACGAGTGGATGCAGATACGCCTACTACCACCAGAGTAGAGCACTAGAAAGCAGGTCAAGCGGCAACATTCAATGTGAATGATTGCACAGGAACGAGCGGATGAAACGGTTAAACAAAGCAAACGAGAAACTGAGTGTAAAAGCGCTTCCTTGTAAATGGATTGCGCATGCAGTTATCTATTTGCTCCCCTTAGCGTACAATGCAAACCGAAAGTCCAATTGAGTTTGCCCTTACGACAGAGAGAATGAAACAATGGCCAATTCATTTTTTGAAAGGTGGAAAAGATTTTCAACGTGAATCCAGTGCAACAAATATTTGGAAGTAACTCGACAGTCAGTGAAAAAAGACCAATGAGAACGATGGAAACAGGAAGTCAGGCATGAACACCCACAAATTAGACGTTGCCGTCAAAAAAATTTGCCAAGATTGGAAGGACGGAACCACTTCTCAAAGTGATATCAGCGATCAGTTCAGTAGAAGTTACCTAGCGGCCAACGATAATGCAGAGCGACAAATGATGGTTAGAGCTCGAAAGTAGACGGATTTATAAATAGAGTAAGAGCTTATGGCTCAAGACAACGCCAGGGAAGGACAGGGTCACAAATAGAACGGATTTAAGGCAACGAGTCAAAACTTGTAGTGGACATGGAAAAACACCTACCCATTACAAAATAAATGCTCGCAAACAAGTGAGTACATCTTTATAATGGTAACAAGATTCATAGATTAAATTGGCATATACAAGAGGACTGTAGGGGCTTGAAGTAAAAAAGGCTTCTAACGAAACAGAGCCCGCCAGGATGCAATGAAACTCCACGAGTTCACACTCTTTTTAGCATAAACTGCGGAGATCACATTCTATTAAGGAAGTCAGAATCATCCGGATACTAGCTTCCATGATCCCTGCTTCAGTTGACACTAGTGGTGGAGAGTTGATCTTATGTAGAAACACGAAATTCTTCGCCACAATAACGAAGAAGAGGCTCTACCTGAACTTGATGTACCAACAGAGCAGAACTCTCATAGTACGTTTGCACGCTGCGCTTACTATAACCGATTTGGCGAGAAGCTTCCGTAGATTAAGAACTGAAGAAGCCAGGTCGTGAAGCAGGCAAACTCCGATCACAGCCAACAATTTCAAGCGATTTCTTATAATAAACCAGCATAGACATAGACAAGCCCAATAAATCGTGCAAGATTAGACAAACTGGTGCGTATCCATGCCCTTTACGCATATGTATAAACAACTGTATCTACGTTATGTGTCTACAGATCATTCCAACGCACAATCCTGAAAACTACACCAAACCTTCGATATTTTGATAGTAACAACGTAATGCGTTTTTTATGCTTCAATTGGATAAAAAACTTCGGCAAAAAATAATGATCAATAAAAATTGAGTTGCCCTGTCCTAAGGAAAAAATGAAAGGAGAGAGCTACGAAATACACTGTATCCAATTTCCAAATGGGAGGCAAGAATCAAGAAGGCCATAAGTACTCACCATGATCAAGAGACATTAGAGTTCCACATGCTCCACAGGTTGCAAACTCTTTCTTCGACTTGCAAATAAGCCTGGAACCACACAATTTGCATACGCAATTCAAATGCTTTCGAATGTGATCGTTAAGCGAGTTGTTGGAAGAGTAAGTTTTGGAGCAGAATTTGCAGGGGTACCGCAAGCCATTGCCGGCGCCGGAAGGCGCCCTATTCTCGTCATCGATGGAATGTTTCCGCCTAATATGCCGATTCAGGTAGGGCAGAAGTGCAAAAGTCTGACGACAGTAGGGACACACGAAGGATCCCTTGCAAGCAGACATGTGACTGTCGATTTCCTTCGGAGAAAAGCACTGCATGCATGTCTTGCAGACTGCGAAAAAAGACTCCCCGTGCTCTGTGCCCACGTGGTGCAAAAAGTGCGACCTTGACGTTAATATGGATGAGCAGAGGGGACAAGTGAATGTTTCAGTGGAAAGAACTTTTGGTCTTGACTGCTCCGTAGTTATGACAGATTCGTCGCGTATATTCGCCATAGGTGGTTGGATGAAAGACAGTACGGTGAAATGTCTAAAGTGGGAAATAAAGGGAGTTTTGAAGAAAAAATCAAATGGTCGACGAAATATGCCCCAGCAACAAAACCCGACTGGTTTAAACGACACCAAACAATCTAAATAACGACAACACGGACCATTTTTCAATGAAAGTCCCAAGCCCCGTTTGAGCGAAATGCCTACGTACCATTAAAGAACGATGCACAGCTCAAATGAAAGAGCATGGTGCGAAATTCGAACCTAATTCACAATAAACAAACACAAAGAAAGGCAAAAGCACGCCATTTACACGCTGAAAGTGTCAGATATTAGGACAAACCCCTCATTTGTCCCTCTAGAAATGCAGAACAAAGGACGAAATGCCCATAAACAAACTGCCTCTCCGAAGACTTGATAGACTTAAACAAATTACCCATAGTAGTTTTTTAAGTTGCGAATTTGTTTTTAAAAATTTGTTTTGTATAAATTGCAATTACACACAAAATGGCCCATAACGCTTGTGAGGATCCTAATTTTGAGCAAGTTGTTCTTAGCATAAGAATGTTTATATGCAAATGAAAATGCTAGCGCATGTACATTAGAAGGCAAGACAATTAAAAAGCCCTTACTATTAAGGAAAATAAACTTGCTGTAACACCAACCACCTAGTTTCGACAATAACTTCTATGCTCCACGACCTCATTCGAGTAGACACTGGCAAAATGTTGCATTTTGTAACGCGTAGGACAACTCAGTACCACGATTGTAGTACTTTGTTGATTTGAACTATTGGTTTTGGTCAGGGTCACAGAGGTGGCCGTATTGCCCTAGCTGCGTAGGTTGCCCTCCGGGCCATGCCAGCGGCTCATTTCCCTTTGCCCGTTTAACATATATATTCTACTCCAGCGTTCTGCCTTCTTTTCTCTTCAAGGGAGCCTCGGAATGCTACAAAAATTGTAAATAGAATTCACTGCCGCAGTGCTAACCTTTATCACAAAAGCTAAATTGCTCGCTATGTTAGGCTCAAAGATTTTGCAACGGTAAATTCTTTCAAAAAATATTGTGCCTAATACAAGAACTATTTTAAAGAACAAGTATGTATTAACAAAAGAGCTAAGTAGGTCTTTTACTGCTTTTGCTAGCCAGCTATTATTTGTGAGTTTGAATAACTGTGGAATATGTAAACGTTTGAAACCATACGAAAACAATAACGCGTATTCCCTTTGATAACTTAGGATGCTGGGGTACTGCGAGGTGTGTAGCATCTCTCGACTTCCTTGTAGGCAACAGTTTGCATAATACTGGACAGGAGCTATAGATTCAGCAAACAAAGGGGCTACAGACATGGCTTGAAGGCCAGCCCACTGGGCAAAGGCGATACGGCTGCCTCAGTTCCTTAACCAAATCCGGCTGTAACACTGCTTGCTGTGAGTGCCAGATTCGGCTTAGGTCACAAATTTGGGTGTTTTGCCCTAGCCCCGTGAGCTGGCCTCCGGGCCATGCCAGCAGATTCATTCTCTCTGTGTATTATGCATACATATATATTTTTCGCCGTGGCATTTTGTCCTCTTTTGCTTTCAAGGGAGACTTGAAAAGCTACATTGGTAGCAGCGGAAAGCGGGTTTCTGTCCCCAATCTCTATCACCCGTAGTATATTGCAGCGGTACGAATGAGGTGTCTGTCCTACGAATGTAAGAATCTTTGATACCTCATAGCAGAAGAGCCAAAAAGGACGTCCGCCCTTGACATCTACCTCATACCCGCAATGTGCAAGAAAGCTAGTTTTAACCAAGGCGAACCACCTAGAAAGTTCTCGTTCCGGCGATTTCCCCAATATACTTGCGTAAAAAGACTAGTGTACCAAAGTCTCTCTACGGACATGCTGATGGTCCACAGAACCCCTTACTCCGTGTTTATTTTGTTAATCGGACGAAAATCCGAGTCCACTTGTTAAAATGGCACAATTAAATCGTGGGTGCTTATTCCAGCACTGATTACGTTGTGAAGGCTGGCGCATTTAAAATGACGCTTGTTATGCCTGCAGGTTTTAGTTTCGGCTGCTTAGACAGCCATATTACTTTGGCTGCGTGGGCTGGCCTCCGGGCCATGCCGGTAGCTCCGTTCCTTCTGTTTAGTGAATATATATTGTCCTAGTATTGTGCATTTTTTTTGACTTCGAAGAAATTCTGAGACGCTGTAGTCTACACACAGGATAGTTCATGTATTTGCCTTTCTTAGTACAGCTTAGACAGATCATCAAATGCTAAGCGTGTTGTTACATCTAGCACGTTTATGTCTTTCAACCTTAGGCTGAACCAAGAACAAACAGGCTAGCTTCCGTTAGACATGATTTTTAGTTTAATTACCTAATATTAGTGTGGGAGTAAAAGACACAAGAGTATGTAAAGCGTGCTTGATCAATCTGCTCTGTGCTCAAGTCGAGCACCAGATTAGGATTTCGCCCACACCTGTTGCTCAACGGATACATATTTCAAACGTGCAAATAGTTTAACACAACCATAAGTTCTTACGATCGCTTTTATGAAGTCAATTTGCTTTTGGGAAGGCTAAAGCGTTAAAGTATTTGAACGACAGTAGCTTTGGCCTTGAGACGATATCGGCTGTACAATTGATCGCGCATTGTTGACTAGTTTTATGTTTTTGTGCATGTGTGCGTGCGCTTGGCGAACTTTTTGCATTTGCAGCCTTCTGATAAAAGTACTCTCAGGAACATGCTATATACATCCAACAATTTAAAGCATTTCTTCACTTACCCACAAATATATAGCGCATCTTTTATTTGCTGCATTTGAAATTTATTTTCGAATAGAATATCTGCATCTGGGATTATATAAAAGGCATCCTGCGTTTTAGAACACCTGAATAATTGCTCTACAATGTTCAATTGCAATCCTCATTGCGATGAAAACTTGGTGAGTTTCTCTCCCATTCAACAAGGACTTTTGTCAAATGTTTTTAGGAGCTAGTGGGCTATCAACGAAACTGGTTTAAGACTCTTGTCATCTTGACAGCAATTGTGCTATCCGGTTTTACACTTGCATTTTTTTTCTACTGGCGACGCGATTATTGGATTGCACTTACTCATTCCAAAGTGAATGCTTCACAAGCCGAGGTTGTTCTGTTACGCGTATGATCTGATTGTTCTTGTCTATCCCTTCTCCTTTTAGAGTGCCTCATTGGGCACTGACATCAGTTATGTGTACGTACAATCCCTTTTAACAAACAGGTAATTTAACTCTAGCATTTTGTAACTTTTAAGAATACGCTTGTATAAATTTTTGGAAGATGAACATGCATCGGAAAAAAGTCCTCTTTGCTCCGCGAACGATCACAGTTCTGTTAAGTTCTTTCTCTATCGGAATTTGAAGTACACATGGTGCAACGATGAAAAAGCCTTCCTACCAATAAGGTGAATTAATAAACATCAATTAGAAAGGATAATTTAGAGGACTGGATATGCAAAACACTTTGGACACCTTGCCAACCAAGCCTCTGTTGACAGAGTGCGTGAATCGCTTGTTGGCACTCTATGGCTCAAACCAAATTATCATTCCGCTGACACCCATCCTCGTCAAGCTTTTTCGCGAGGTATTTTACCATTATTGCCGCATTCATCCAGATTCTATCCCCATTCTATATCTTCCAAGTATTTAGCGTTATTCTGTGGATGAGCTCTGAATACTACTTCTACGCCTCAGTCATTCTCATCTTCTCAGCAATCTCCGTGATATTGTCTACGCATTCTTGTCGCAAGGTATACGGCATCATATCTTACTGCTTATTCTTCCAGAATGAGCGTCAACTTCGTGATAAAGTAAAAATGGCTGAAACAGTATTTGTCCTACGTGATATCGAGAGTAAGAAGTAGGCTTTGAAACCTTTATTTTGTAGAAAAACCTAGAGAAATCCCATCAACAGATCTCGTGCCAGGTGACGTAGTGTGTATTCCTCCTTACGGCTGCGAAGTGGTGGCAGACATGCTCCTAATCAGTGGAACTTGTACTGTCAATGAGGCCAGTTTAAATGGTGCGTCCAAGATGCATTTTTTGCATTGAGTTTTTTAAAGGTGGTAAAGTGACCCTGTTTTTCTCACTAAAGTAAACAACTGCCTTATTTTCCTCTGGCTATGGGAGGGGAATGAATAGCCCTGTATCTGTCTACCAATCCATCCATTTACCCTGTAACCATCCATCCATTTATCCATCTAGTCTTAGCTCATCTACTTATCCACTTGTCCATCCATCTTCTCCCGTATCCAACTCTCCATCTATCCGAGCATCCTTCTATCCGCCTATTTATGCCATGTCTATTGCAAGGTTACTTTTTAGCCATTACTGAACTGATTGTACAGATGTTATCGTGCGTACGCTTCTGATATCATTCAAATGGCTGGAAAATTATTTGACTGGGTGTATGAATAAATTATTTTCCTTTTTATAAGAGAAACAAGTAGTTTCTTCGTAGCGAAGAAGGTGCGATTCGTCTGTCATGTTCGTTTAGGGAGGCATTACTCTGGGCCATCTGATGATATGCAGGGGCGTAATTTCTTAGGAGGATTTAAGCTGAGTAGCGTGCGCCTTGATTCGTATTTCTTTGATGACTTGTTCCCGTTTTCGCCTTTTTCCAGCTACTATTGAAGTTTAAAGCCTCAAAAGCCTCTTTGTTTCAAGGTCGAGTTTGATATTGACATGAATACACAGAATGTCGTTAATATGTCTGTTTATGCTACTCAAACAGAAAATGGGAATCCCTTTATTGATTAAGACATTTGGGAATTTTATTTTTAACAACTAGTGGTAAAGCCTCATGTTAACATCTCATCTCACTTATCCTCTTGTCCTTGATAGGGGAAAGTGTCCCGCAGGCAAAGTCCCCAATTACCGAACTCCCAGTGCCTGTCACTGATGAAGACCGAAAGATTGATATTCGTCGTCTCGCTCGCCATGTCCTCTTCAGTGGAACTCGGGTTCTGCAAGCACGAGAAGCTTCTGATGGACATCTTGTAAAGGCTGTAGTACTACGAACCGGCTTTCTCACTGTAAAGGGGGATTTGGTTCGTGCTATTCTACATCCTAAACCATTGGATATAGACTTTAACATGGACAGCTTTCGTTTCCTCGCCATCATGGCTGTCATTGCGTTCGCGGGGTTCATCTACACCTGGATCGTTCTTGTAAGCCCATCTATATGGGGTTCATTAAATGCTGATATAACAATCTTTTGAGACCAAACGAACCCACATTATCCTTCAGCACAGTCACAATCAATTATGCCTAAATGTGAGTGGGCGTTGTTGTGTAAAGTTTCTCAAAGTCTTGTGCAACTAAATGCAATGAGCAGGGACTGAGACTCTCATCGTCAACAAAGAATCTTGAAAGTCCATTTAACGCCCTCAAAATTGTGAAGGCTTAGTTTTCCTATTGTGACTACCCAAGCCTAGTAGTTGCATCACAGCTACATAAAAGCAAAATTTTTTAAGAATTTGATTACCAATCGAAATGCCTTACGTGAATACGAACTCTTTTATTGCTTTTTTGTGAACTTAGTATGGTGATTTATGGGGCATTGTACCCTCACCCAATAGGAATGCCGGCAACTTTCATTGGTTGCCTCCTTCACCAGTCACAATGTAACCACATTCTGATTGGTGTTTCAGCTTCCAACACTACTTCCTGTCTCCCACCTTCCTATTTTTACAAATGCCTCTTTTCTTGCCTAAAAGTAGGTTTTCAGCTATTTGCTCAAATTTGAAAATGCAAAACATCCTTATTATTTCGTCCCTCTTATTTGTTACACTTTTTTATTGGTTGGGCTAGTGGTGGTACCGTACCATTTAGTATTCTCGTAAATCCACTTTGCTACTCAAAGCCAAGCAGCTTTTATCTTGATTACATTGTTTAACCAAGAAATTGTCTGTCAGCACGCGTTTTGTTATCGTGAAGTGTCATTCACATTTTGTGTCAGTGTGGTATAAATTTTCCTCCTTTTTTGATTGGTCGTATCTTATCCACTCTTGAGTACGTACTGCCATTTCTCCAGTGATCGTATGCGCCCTAACTGTAAAGCGTTTTTTCTTTTGAACAATATTTTCACATGTCGGGCGAATGCGCCAAAAGCAAGTGTTCTGGCTTATGCGCACGTTAATATTTGTCCAACTCACCACACCCATGGTCTTGGGCCATACGACTCACGCAATACCCCGTCTCACATTTTTTGGGCCCCTTAGAAATCGCTCAATCACAATCTACGACTGAGATTGGACAATGTAAAGCTTCATATTGTTGCTAAGTTTAGCATTTCGAAGAGAGACTCTAGTGGACGGGAGGGGGAGACTGCTTTCTCCTGCCGAAATATTTCTCTCCTAAGTGATAATTAGTGCGTTTTTATGACGCCAGTAGGTGGTCACATGGCTAGGACTAAAATTCCATTGTTTCGAAAGAATTGACACCCTCTCAGAGATTGACTTCTCCAGCTTGGACCTCAGATAGACAATTATTTGATAGTTGTAGGCAAAGTAGATCCATGAAGCTTTAATCCAAGCTTGACATCCTTCTCTCGTGCTGTAGAAGGGATCCCTAACGTGAATGTCTCCTTTCAGCACAAATACAGCTTAGGGCTGGCTAAGATGATGCGAAAGTCTTTGGACATTTTAACCATCGTGGTGCCGCCAGCGCTGCCTTCGGTGATGACCACGGGTCTCTACTTGGCACAGATGCGCCTCAAGAAGCAGGGTATCTTCTGCATTAACCCTTCAGCAATTAACATTGCTGGCACTCTCAATACGGTCGTCTTTGACAAGGTTGGTCAATGGACTGGTGATGGCACCTATTGCTGTCCAGATGATGTCATTTTTTCCTTCTAATAGACGGGGACTTTAACGGAGGAATGTATGTCAGTAAAGGGAGTATGGAAAAGTGGATCATTCTACGGTCCTCCTGAACTCTTTAAGATGGATCAGATTGCGGATCTACCCGGACCTCTCTCAGCCGTTCTGGCTGCTTGTCATTCGTTGACATTTGACCCCTCCACTTGTGAGATTGTTGGTGATCCTTTGGACCGGGCTATCTTCATCTCCACTAACTGGGTACGCTGGACTGGTGAATTCCTCCCAACTCAAACGCTCCAAATACCTAAAAACTGTTATTCTGCCTTCTTTTAGAGTCTTCAGGAAAGTGGTCTTGAAAAAGTTGCTGCAAGTTTCACCTCACCCATTCAAGCTGTCATTCACAACTCCCGAGTAAGATGATACATTCTCCCGTGAATTAGCTAACTATTTTTTGATGGCTTCTAGATTGACAGTACATCATCATGGCAACAAATGGGGATTCTGCGACACTTTCCCTTCTCATCCATCGCCCAGAGGCAATCAGTTATCGTGGAAACGGTAGGCAGAGAAGGCGAGATCGTAGTTCTTACCAAGGGTGCTCCCGAGGCAATAGCTTGGCATTGCGATCCTCACACTGTGCCAAAAGATTTTGACGAGAAACTCAACTATTTTGCAAAGCAGGTGAGGCTTAAACCTCGTCATCCATCCACCCATCCACAGCCTATCAGTGCACCGGTTCCCTGTTGTAGGGTCATCGAGTTCTAGCATTGGCGTGGAAACCCATCAGTCGTACAATCAACGATGAATCAGGCGAAAGGGGAGGCGTCTGGACAAAAATCTACCAATTTCAAAAGCGTGAAGAATTTGAATGTGATTTGCGTTTCCTTGGACTGGTTGTACTCGACAATCCCGTGAAACCGGAGTCCGAACCGACCATCAGTGAACTCTTGAATGCCAATTTTCGTGTGATAATGGCTACAGGTGTGTCTCCATTCATCCGTTCACCCATTCTGTGTGTTGTATGCATTACTACTGGATACGTCTTGGATCCATCCATTGTACTCGCACATCCACTCATCCAGTAGCACAGGATCCACCCCACTTTCGTCCCTGCAGAGGCACTCGGATGGATCCACTTATCTACCCATCCATGAATGACTTATTCATCCTAAGACGCAGGCAAACAGTGTCCAGATGGACTTGGACTTATTTAAACACTTTTTAAGGCCGCAGTTTCCCGCTGTTCTGGCCCATCAGCGGTGATGGCGAGTTCAAAAAGGTCACATTTTCGATACCCTCCAGAGTCGACCTCATAGCAGCATCTGAGCCACCCCTGGATGGATGGTTGGGGTTTCGGTAAAAAGTTCTCTTAATTTCTTTTTCCAACAGGAGACAATCTTCTCACCGGCGTCTCAGTCGCTCGTCAATGTGGCATTATTAAGGCGACAGACGTAGTGGTACAGGTGACTCCCTCAAATAGCCTTGCCGAAACGCCTTCCTCCTCCTCCTCGTCGTCGTCGTCGTCCTCGTTGGCCTCCTCGTCCTCGTCTCTCCTCAACTTTGAGGTGCTTACACCTTCCACCGATTCTGCCACATTTGAAAATTCCGCATGGATAGGCAAGGTCTTGGATAAACTCGCACGGTCGGTCTCTCAATGCACTGACAACACCGTTGTGGTCACCGTAGCAAGTGGTGAGGAAACCGCCAACTTTTCTGGGAGTCTTCGCCTAGTCATGACTGGTACAACATGGAATTTCATCCGGATGCATGCACCACACTTTTTGTCGACGGTGAGCTATCACATGGTTTCAAAAGGAATCTTCCCTCTTGTTTTTTTTGTTTAAAATACCTTCCCGCAATGTTAGAACAAGATAAAAGGAAAAAATGAACTGAAATGGACATGCTACTGAATTCAATTCAGGAACACTCAGATCAAACGGGGTATTATTTTAGCACATAACAAGTAGTTATGCATAATCTAGGCTTTTTATACGTCAACAAAATGTTTGTAAGAATGGCTACTGGGACTGTGGATTGGGAACGGAAGCACCACTACTGGGAGAGGCTGTCAGTGAGAGCCATGTCTCCCGTCCGCCTGGTTGACAGTGCCTTGACTGGACTGGACTGACATTGTATGCACTCACTTGACATTGGCTATCGCAAGGCTCAGTTTGATTTGCATATCTCCTCTACGATGTCATAGATTTAACCAATGAGTCAATAATCCTTGTCTCCTGAAAATAAGCCTCCTTTGACTCTCCAATAGATGCTTAATTTATGCTGAGTCGTCCACTGCCCTAACAGTTGCATTTCTCACACACAATAGAGGTCGAGTCCTTCTCAAATGAATTAAGCTGGTCTAGTTGGTCACTGCGTAAACCTGTGACCTCAAGTTGCTTCGCACACCATCCTGTGTGCGTCGCACTTTATGACGGCATTCTGTTATTTTGTTCCTCCAGCATCCAGCAAATAGAAGAAATTGGCATGAGAATGTGTGAGGGCTTGCCATGCGGGGTGATGTCACTGTGACGCGTGACACGCCTCACACCTGCCTAATTTGGCGATTCCGTGCTGTGATTTCATTGTCGTAACCCACAAGGAGACCAATGAGAAGTACGGGCACGCATCAGTCTGCCAATACATGGAGAGAGTGACATGAATGGATGTTTGATAGGTGGCCGGAAGGGATAAATGAGGTCGGGATGTATCGACGTATCCTGAATAAAAGCATGAATTTAGGATTGAAAAGTGCGAGAATAGATTGGGACAAGAAGGATTTGGGAATCTTGGAAGAATCCAAAATGAATTGATGAATCAGGGCTAAATGGAAGGCTGAATGTCTGTATGCTGAGTGGATGGAGAGCTAGACGTATGTGGAATGGATTGAGGGTTCGGTTTGGCATTCAAATACAAAGAAAGTAGATTAATCTAAGGAAGGCAAGTACCCTTGATCGGGAAGAAGGCATTTCTTTCACATTCAACAAGAGGAGGATGGTTGAGTGGAAGAATCAGCAATGGATGGGTACGGGAAGATTGGAAGGGATGAATGGATGGCCAATTGACTGAGTCCACGACATTTGGAAGTACCTGAGACCGATAGACGACTATTGTTTGCATCGGAGAGATCCAGTGCATTCATCATCCATCTCCTCGACATTCTTTTCACACTTTTTTTCTACTTTCAACCTCATCCTGACGCATCTGTCTGACGCATGTGACTTGACCTTGTCTGAGTTTAAGTGGCTTCTAAGACTGCTGAAGCCCCCTCGTATTTGGCCTTTTGTGGAGCATGTGTTCAGAAGTGGGTCAGTAATGTGTTTCTAGTGAAGGATTGTCTCTTCAAAATGCTGTGACGGATTCGCGTCTGGCTCCTCACAATTGCCAAAGAAGGCAACAGCTTTCACCACTGTCTGTCTACAAGGTTGAGTGAAGGTCTATCAATCGCTTTTCCTGACCTGGACACCTTCACTCCCTTCGGCTTGTAAGGAGAGTGAACAATTTTACGCACTATCTCAGCCCACACTCCTTTGGTTACTTACTAATTCTACCCCAGAAGACGGTGCTAGGTCTGTCTAGAATGCATTCCGACTGGGATTTTTGAAGGCCACGCAACAACAGGGACTGAGTTCCATCTCTTAGTGAGAAGAAAAACCAGCATAGAATTCAGGATGCTGCTCCATCTCCCTCCTTTGTCTCGTCTTGGCATTAACTGGAAATACTCGCATGATTTCTTGCGAAGCATGCAAATATGTGACTGTGGCGTGTAGAGCTGGCTTTATTTTTCCTAGCTTCTGGTGTGTGCGTCTTTCACACCTCGCTTATGGTTTGTCACAAAAGGGAATCACATTCCTCGGTGTTAGTGCCCTATCAACCGGACCCACCCAATTGAATGAGGCAACCAACGTGTCTTACTTCGCAAATCGAGAAAGTTTTTTTCCTTTTGGCATAAAACTGCGAACTATGCACCTTGATTGCCCTTCCTACGCATACACTGTTGCCTGATCATGATTGAATGGCGGTTCGTTTGGCCTTCCAATCAAACTGCGTTGGAGGGATTTATGATGTCCAGAACGGACGGCAGAGTAAATGGCTCAAAATGTGAGAGTGGTTTGGTTATGGAGGGACATAATCAAATTGCATATCCTAGACGGATGAATTGGTGAACGGGTCCAATGATTAATGGAGTTCTCAATGGATAAGCCAGGGATGATTTGGGTTGTCAAGGTCAGACACATGTTGCTCTCGTGGCTCAAATCATCCGGCGGGGATCTATGGGTCGGGATATATAGATAGACAGGCTGGAAGTGGAGGGACCGAGGAAAGGGTATTAGGCCTGTGCATGACCTCATCATAGGGTTCCATCTCGACCTAGGAACGAACTACACAGGGGACCATGCTTCATGAATGCATGAAAGATTGTACTCGTTGAAGCTATGGCAACGTGAATGAGCGAGTAATGATTCGATGGATCCAGCGTGGATGGAAGGATGGGTTGATGCAGCATGTTGATCACATTCCAGATGTGTGGATCCATTACGGTAGAAGAATGGAAGGTGTAGGGGGTAGAATTATGTGCAATTCCGAGGTTAGTTTGGGCAGATTCTGGCCGACCCGAGAATAGATAACTGGGGATAATCGAATGGTCTCAACAGGTATGGATGGATATATGGGAGGCATGATGTATGAGCTCACAGAGAATTGATGAACTCAAGGTGAATCTTCTGCCTTTGCTAGGCTGTATCTTACGGTACCGTCTTCGCTCGCTTCCTACCTGACGACAAAACGAGTCTAATTGTTGCATTGCAAACTAAACGAGGTAGTGAGGGTGGCGCACTACGTCGAGTGGGTATGTGTGGTGATGGAGCCAATGACTGTGGTGCTCTCAAGGCTGCCTACATTGGCGTCGCCTTGAGTGACTGCGAAGCCAGCGTTGCGGCCCCCTTCACTGCGCGACAACAGAACATTCTCTGTGTGGCAGATATACTCAAGTCAGTCTACTGTAATGACTTACTTTTTTATCACTGATTGCATCTTTGTGATGTGACAGGACGAGTGGATGATAGATATTCACTCGTCCCCGTCTACTGAAATCCCGAATTCAGTAGCAACACGTCAGCTTTCAATCTCCACTCGTGTGGGGCTGAGAGAAATGTCCTATTCGTGCAGACTATTTGGTTATCCCTTCCATAAACTCCGAGTAAATCGCATTTAATAAATGAAGATTTCATCCGGATTCCTTTTTTCCTTAGAGAAGGACGCTGCTCCCTATCAACTGCAATCGGGTCGTTCAAATACATGGTTCTTTACAGTTTTATCCAGTTTTTTACGGTCCTCCTCCTGTACAATGTAAGTCTCACTTTACTCCTCCATGCACGGCGAGACGCCTCAGTAGAGTGCCTTAAAGCCTGCTTAAATATCGCCCTTTCTAGATTGGCAACACACTAACTGACCCTGAATATCTAATCATCGACCTGTTTATTGTCGCTCCTCTCTCTGTTGCATGTAAGTTGGCCTCGTAAACACCGTCACCAATTATTTACATAAACACACCGTAGCGGCAAATATAAACTTTCCTATCCTTTAGATGCAGTAGGTCGACCATGGAAGCAACTGGAGGTCAGCACAATTCCACCTCGACTAATGACTCCCTCAAATCTCGCCTCCGTTCTAGTTCAACTCTTTCTGGCTGTGGCAACACAGATCGTTATTTTCATCGGTGTTCAGCACCAGTCCTGGTAGGCCAACTGGATAGGGTTAATCTCTCATGATTCATCTAGGTGGAGCGCCTTCGAACCCAGTGAACAAAATCTGGACGGTGCCGGCTCCTATGAAGCGACCAGTCTCTTCTACTTCTCTTGCTTTCAATACATCTTTGTGTGCGTGGCGCTAGCCAAGGGTCCACCATTCCGAGATCGGATTTATAGAAATAGTAGGTTAATGTCACCTTATTCACGAATCCATACTACAGGAACCTTCCTACTCAATGTGACAATCCTTGTGGCATTCACTCTGGGCTTGCTAATTTTCCCGACAAAGCCGCTAAGTGACTGGGCAAAGGCAAGTTAGAACTGCTCTTTATAGCCGATCAAAAAAGATGAAACACGTCCAAGTTGACTTAAACCGAACATGTTGTCTTGCAGTTTCTTCCTCTACATGGACCGAATGATGTTGGGTTTCGAAAGAATGCCTTCTCTATAGCTATAATCGCAATGGCTGGTCTCCACTTCATGATGGCTGTCGCCTTTGAGACACTAATTGATGCTATCGCGCAGGATCCCAGTGCGGCACATTGGTTAAAAGATTGTTCGACAAGAGCAAATCCTCTTTCTCCACGGAAAAAGCGGTGACCACGGCCTGCAACCCTAATGAATTGCTCGTCTGCTTATTTGTGCCGTGACATTCGTGTACGACCTCACCTTTTTATGCGTTAAAACGAGGCAAAAGATTTGGTCGTGGTATTTATTCCTTCTACACGTTTTTGGTTTCAACAGGATGAGGTAACAACTTAGCCGAAATTTATTGGTCGCAATAGGACCGGTAAGGGGTGATTTTGTTGCCATGCCGTTTGTGTAGACGAAATAATAATAATAATAAACAGCTCGAAAGTTCTCAGTTTATTAGCGTGGTGACTTAATTGCTGGAAATTCCAGAAGTCGTTAATTGCAAACAAGAACATTCTCAACTCTTCCTCACCCATAATAATAATTGAAGACCAGCTTCGAGACAGGCGGTCCTATTGCCACGACTGAACTTCCCTTTTACTGACTGATTCAACGTTTCAAAACCTCTAATGAACGCGAATGACTACGTTATCATCATTATTCCGCCAAAGATTCAGACGCATCTCCTCCAATATCGCCGCACGACAGGCCCAAAGTTCATGCCTGACAAAGCTCTACACAGACGCATACGAAAGTACCTCACTACGCAGAAATGAAATCCACACACATGTCGTCACCAGCATACATATCGACTACCGCATTTGCAACGTTCACATTGTCCACACTCCCCACTACCAAACAGTCAATCTACCACTGCACTGCGCCGCGCCGACGCTCCAGAGTGCTTGAGGAGAAAACCCACTCTCGAGTTGAAGGAAAAAAAGAGCAGCTAAAACGCTAGCAATAGTCTCAAAGTACTTTCTTTACAAGCATATCGATGTGTAGGGAGTAGTTACATGAAGTCATCAGAGTCATAACCATCTTCGTTGGAGCGCATGTTCTCGGAAGCAAAGATGCGATCGTAGGAGCGCCGCTCAGCTTCCGACTGGCGTTGTCGCTCTGCTTCGCGCTCCGCTCGCTCCCGAGCGCGCTGAGCGGCACGGGCACGTTGTCGCAAGCGCTCATCCCGCGCCTCTCGTTCTGCCTGCAGATCGGGAGACTCTACGATAGTTTGAGTTCGCTCCAAGCGGCGTAGCACCTCTCCTATGCGCTTCGCTACCACTGTGCGACGCACATTCCGCCAGTTGTGGAAACCCACCTGACCCACATCCATATCTGGAGTCTTCTTGAGGTTCTCCCACATGGTGTACACCACTGTCACGTCATTCTGCTTGCAGCCCTGCCCTCAGGAGAGAAACGGAGACATAGATATTTTCCCAACAAATCCATTCAGAATAAAGATAAAAAGTATCGGCGATACCGTCTAACTACTCCAAGTCTTAACTGGATTTATACAGAAAGTAAGGTCAAGTTCCAGTTCGTACTTCCGCCACCTCCTAGTCGATTTACAAGGCTGGAGGAGTTGAAATGACGGGTCAACTAATCACACATTTCAGTGCAGATTACGACTTTAAAGCGAGGTGGACTGTGGATGCTTTGATGTAAATGGAGAGACCGCCGAATGGAAAGACAGCAGTAACATTAAAGATACTATAGTTTCAAGGATTATTCGATTGCAGGAAATGATTCAAATAAGACAGCTCAAAAACGGACTTAAGTAAACGAGAACGATGAGTCTGTCTACAGATTACCTTGATACCTTGAAGCCCACGGATCGATGCCCAGATAGGTGCATGAGCAAGAGCAATAATGGCAAAGTGCTCAACCCCTCATAATAATAAATCATTTCCACCAAATTGGATGGGATACAGAGTGAAAAAGCTCAAATAACAAAGATGAAAGGAGAGAACGCTAGAATCAGAGATTAAACGCATTTGAGGAGTAAGGACATGAAGTAGATCGTTCGTAGAAGATTTTAAGCACTGAGATCTAATAAATAGCTGATCCAGCAAACTCAGTCAGCTTTAGCAAAAGTATTGTTTTACTTATATTGTTACTTTGTAAACTTCATGATAAAGAATGCCTGATAGAAGGAACAAGATTTAAGCGAGACATCTCAACCATAATCTAGCCAAACAATAAACGACTAAAGTTCAAAAAATGGCAATATCTTAGTTCCCTTACCATGATGCTGTTTTGTTTACAAAGTTGAGCACAATCCTGAATAACTGTCTCGGGAATATCATCCCACGTCTCGCCTTCCCTGAGACGAAGGTACACATGAGCGGAGGACATTTTGTCGACGTGAAACCACACATCCTCCGGCCATCCCCATCGGATCAGTAGGTCATTTTCGTGCTTATCCGCGCCCATGTATATGAGGTAGGGAGGAGAAACAAGCTCGCACTTGTAGTAGAGCACCATCCCAAATCACTAGAGCGGTTACAGAATAGTGTAAACTTCTCATTGGTCTATTTGAGGCGCAATGAAATCATCATCGTCTTTTGGTAACTGGATGCGTTATTTATTATATTTAACAATCCTACTTGAACAGCATCCTGCAATGATCAAATTCATTTAAAAAATAATGGTAATAAATATTTTACAAAATTTAACAAGACATTATTTTACATCTTTTACATAAATTCGCGCTTAATTTGTTAGACATCTTATAGTGTACACTAGTTTCCAACCTAACAAAATAGCTGTGAGGCTATGTATTCAGCATATTGTGAGTGAATTCGTTTCCCTTAGGTGCAATGTTCCTCAAAGATAGAAATCCTCCCCACCTACCCTAGGAATGACACTATCACTCTGCTAGCGATGCTGTGCGATTGTGGACTAATAGATAGTATACCAACAACAGGTTCGAAGCATATATTAATGATGGCACAGCTATACCTCCACTCCTCACCCCGTGCCACGTCAATACACTGATTCCTTCAGTGCAAGACGAAAGACGCATCCTGCCACTGAACTCATTCCGAGTCTCCAAACGATCACTCGCCCCACTTCCTGTACCTCTTAACACCCCACCAGAACCTTACCCTCCCTTTCTTAGTTGTACAGCTCTTCTCCTAAACGATTCTGCAGTATTGCAACCCTCATGCACTGCCACACCCTAATGAAATTTCAGGCGACTCTTGAGATAATGCGCGCCAACACTACTACTGTGGTACTTTGCTGGCTGGAACCACCGATTTCGGTCAAGGTTACAGAGGTGGCCGTACCGCCCTAGCTACGTGCGCTGGCCTCCGGGCCATGCCAACAGCCCATTTCCCTCTGTCCGGTGAATATATATTCTACCCTATCATTCTGCCTTCCTTTGCCTTCAAGGGAGCCTCGGGACGTTACATTGGTGGCAGCGAAAAGCGGACCCGACTCTATAGGGTTACCATCCCGATCTCTACCGCCTGCGGCATGTTGCAGTGGTGCGAAAGAAGTGCGTGTGCTACGGATGGGCCACGAACGACGTCCACTTCCAGCATCTACCACTTCTCCGTGTTCTACAAGAAAGCTGTCAACAAATGAAGCGACAGTAGCCATGCACCACCTGGAAAGTTTCGTTCCGAAGATTACCCCTATTATACTTGCTTAAGAGGATCGGCGTGCTAACGCCTCCCTACAGATATACTGATGGTCGGCAGAACCACTTATTCTGAACTCTATTACCAAGCCAGACGAAACTCGAAGTGCAATGCACTGTCAGGAGGGATCACTGACGTTGGTGTCAAGCATCGCCTCAATTGCGTCGAATGTTGGCGACTGGCATGGTTAGCTCGTGGGTGCTTCTTGCAGCACTGAGTATGTTGTGATGGCTGATGCGGGAGATGCACCGAGGGGCGCATCGGGGACGACGCGCGAAAGAGGAGAGGTGCAATGTAGTACTTTGTTGGTTGGAACTACCGGTTTCGGTCAAGGTGACAGAGGTGGCCGTACTGCCCTAGCTGCGTGGGCTGGCCTCCGGGCCATGCTAGCAGCCTATTTTCCTCTGTCCGGTGAATATATATATTCTACCCTAGCATTCCGCCTTCCTTTGACTTCGAGGGAGCCTCGGGACGCTACAACTACAATACAACCGGAGGCACTGAGTTCTAAATAAATCGCTGCTGGATACATCCTAGCCGCAACTTTGCTTGTACTGAAGCGATGACTCATTCAATCCAGAAATCCTCCCAACCAACCTCCGCCCAGCTCACCACTTATCACTAGGATATAGGCGTATCCAGTCTCCCTCTGGTTTTTTGCCCGGGAATAAATAGAAACATAATACGAAGATCAAAAAATGTAACTACAGTGCCTCATTTCAATTAATCTAATTGTTTCGGCTACTTTATCGGCCAATTTGCACGCTGCTACTTACAAGTAAGCAGACCGTGCGTCTCTGATCGACAGTTGGCCCAGCATCAACAGCGACGTCTCACATCGCAACACATCCCAGCGGGTTGATAAAAGGAGCCGACGGACAGATCGCCTGTCTTTCAAATCACAAAGTTCGAACCGGTGCAATAGGTTGCGCGAACTCTTCCCACGGCTAGGGAGGCCATTAATCTCCAGGACAGTTCACACATGAAAGCGCTTTTACCGTCAAACAAAATGCCACTATTATAGCCCTGTACTGCTGGAATGCACTACTGCAAGCGCTAGCATAAGCTTTTGTGAAGGATAGCACATTGAAATCATACCACCTTTCGAATCGAGAGGTGCAAAGAGGCGGATTCGCAAAATAGTACTGAAAAAAATAATATATGCATAGACAGTCACGTGGATGTGGGATTGAAAAATACAAAAAATTAAGTTATCTCGTTTCGGTAAGAGTAATAATAAAATATCGGTAATGCAGAGACCGATCGGTGGCAATCGGTGCCTCTTCGGGGGGAATAATCAAACACCACACAAAGGGGGGAGTGAGGAGAGGAAGCGCAGTGATGTTCTGAAAAGCACCAAAAGAGAGAATGAACTCTCCAGCTCTGACTTGTCCTCCCCAAAATTAACTACATTAGTCGTGAAGACGGCCATCCCCACCACCCATTCATCCACCTTGGTTAGTTCAGCCCTTTTAGCCTAATTAGCACATCCAAGTTGCTTCATCACCTATTCTGCACTCTTTTGAACAGCGATTTGCATATTAACCAATGCAGAAGCAAATTTTAGACAAAACTTCTTAACAAAAATGAAGTGAAGAACTCGAAGGATGCTTGAAAACAGGCATTAGTGCGATAAATGCACTGATTTAGGTGAGAAACTTAGGGATAGCACCCCTCCCGCGGAAATAATCTTGACACTCCCAGATTAGCCCAATTTAAACCCGATGGAGACCCACTGAGAGTGCAACCAAAGAGCGCATCAAAAATACATCAATTTCCACCGCTTTTGAAAAAGCCACTTTAGACGGGAATGGCGGCCACGAATTTAAGCATTTTAGAAGCCGTAAACTAAACACGGTGGTTTTGGCGAGCAATCTCACAAAAGCAGGGGCTATTCATACCAGGGAAAAAGTCAACTAGAGCAGGGCCAGGAAGAAGTAAGAAGGGAACGCATTAATCACACAGTCAAGGTGAAGAAAAGTGGGAATCTTCGCCTTTAAATCATGTTGTGTCACCACAAAAACGAAGCTTTAACAGATTTAAATTAATTAAAGCGGTTTTATTACTTTTGCTCGTGAAAGTCAGTCTTTGTTGGAGTATTTTGGAATGTAAAAAAGAGATCAAAATGGGATATCAAGCTCTTTGCGGGAAAGGAAAAAAAACACCAGTGAGGTGAAGGCGCAATCAAAGACTATACCGCATGTCCTGCATATGATAAAAGACAGCTACAGCCTAAAAGCAATAATAATTAGTTAGACAAGAGAGTAAGTGGACCTACACATTCCTTTTTCCGTCTTTCTCAAAGAAAAAGTGACAAGCTACATGACTTTTACAAACGATCAGCTAAGGCTGTTAAGAACCTAATCCTCCGTACGGAGAGAGCAAATTCCTACTTCGCGAAGCCTTACAAGACAACAAAATCGGAAGCAAACGTAAGCTTAAACAGGAAGAAAAATTGATATGAAGGCGACATTAAGTTCACAATCACTTAAATATAACCAATTGCAAACGCACCAAATTATCGTCGGTTCTGGAATAACTCTCTGAGGCTCGATTCGCCTTGATGTCTGACTTCTAAAAAGGCATAAGTCTTGGCCAATAACACGAAGAGCAGTGCTTAATGCACTTGGGTTAAGAACTATCTACCTTAAAACAAAAGCCGACCGAGAACACGTTTGTGTGGCAAAGGAGACAAGTGAAGCGAGCCCTGCCAAGAGGACGAAGTAAAACCCACCGGAAAAAGAGAATGAAAAAGCATCGATCTTTTTCGTCGCATTTTTTATGTAGTGTCGGGTCTCTTCAATTGAAGTTAGATTGGGAACACGTAATTGCTGTTTGATTAGCTGGAATTGAAATTGAGTGATCGAAGATGCTGCCCAGTACATCAGTCCGAGACAAACACAATTAATAAAAACTAAAAAAAGGGAGTGAGTGAACGAACATACACGTACCACAACAGACGTCCAATAAACCCCTCCGACGAAATTTCTTTATAAATTGAAGGTTAATATTTAGGTTGGCAAATAACTGAAATAGTGAGCACAAGAATGAAAGAATTATGAGTCCAAGACAGCAGTAGAGTATGACAACAGAATCGGCTGTCACACATTCATTAAGAGTACCTGAATTGGGGACCATTTGTAATAGCAAAATTGTGCAGGTACCAACAAATTTCCGCTTCTCCTTGTCATTAGAAGAACTATTAAATAAAAATATGTCTTGAAAACCAATTGAGTTTAATTTGCAAGGTGCGTCCTTCATTGTAAAAGTCGCTCTTAACACGGTGGCTCCACAAAGAAGGAGGGATGCCAGAAGGTTTGATGAAAAGGAAAGACCACCAATGCGACGGCGAAAGATTGGATGCCAGTGAGAAATCCCATGATCTAGTAATACTAAAACTATTCATCGAATGCAGCAATACCATTCCGAGATGGCATAATCATGCAAAACGATCCCCAACGAACAGTAAGCAAACGGGCCGAAGAAATGACAAACGTAGGCGCAAAATCCCACTCACCAGCCAGGTGATTGATTAATGTAAATTACCGAAACAAAAAAAGCCATTTTAGCATTAATGGTCTAAAAAAGTAAGCACCTTAATTTTAAAGAAATTTAGATAAACTTAATTGGGGCTTCCGAAACGCAAACTCGAAAATGAACTTATAATATGCCATTTAAAATGACTTGCCAGATTCTTGAACTATTTCATTTTGCTTTTATTAACACATCAGCTGCAAGCATTCTTTTAAGCGCAATGCCAACATTGAAGATGTCTGTAATTTGCCAGTGGTCTTGTAAAGGAATAATGTTAAATTTAAACAAGCTTATGTATTAACTGACGGCAACTCCAGTAGCGTTCCAAGGCTCGCTTAAGGCAAAAGAAGGCAAAGTGGCATGGTAGAATAAATATATTCACCGGACAGAGGGAAATGGGCTGTTGGCATGGCCCGGAGGCCAGCGCACGTAGCTAGGGCAGTACGGCCACCTCTGTGTCCTTGACAGAAATCCGGCAGTTCTAACAAACAAAGTACTACAGCTCCCAAGGTAGAAAAACGTTCAAGAGCATCGTCCTGGGTTTCATTAGTAATTGGGAGAAGATACGGTGTAGCGTCCCGACGCTTTCTCGAAGGCAAAAGATAACAGAATACTAGGGTAGGATATACATATTCAACAAATAGAGGGAAGTACACTGCTGGCATGGCCAGGAGACCAGCCCACGCAGCTAGAGCAAGATGGCCACCTCTGTGATCCTGACCGAAACCGGTAGTCCAAAGAAACAAATTATTACATCCGAGTCATACCAGCAGCTTGATTTCCTATGTCCGTTGAATATACATGTATTCTACCCTAGCATTCTACCTTCTTTTGCCTTTGAGAGAGTCTCGGGACGCTGCAGAGATTGTTAGTTCTCAATGTAGAGGTTTCCCTCTCCCTCCTTTCGCTCTTACCATTAGAAGGTTGAGTACTCTTTGACATCTTTATACAGGGCTATAGTAGGAATGCTCAAAGTGGAGATGTATCGCGCTCTGAAGTGGAACCACCCTGCTCTGCAACCAGATTTAAATTTTCATTCCGACTCTGGCCTGCAAAGCACATTCAAAGAACACAAGTATTACATCCATGCTATCGCATTGATCATACGACCTAAGTGCTTGTATTATTATTCATCGCTTGTCATGACCTATTAGAGTTTTGGGTCTTTATAACACGTTTTTAGTGAGAAAGAATGTAATACTTTATTTGTTTATACTGTTGATTTCAGTCAGAGTCACAGAGGTGGCCATACTGCCCTAGCTGTGTAGGCTTGCCCTCGGGACCACAGCCTCGAAACGCTACAGGGAGTACCTGAGTAGGCTTATTGATATGTCTTGCGCTTGCAGCACAATAAACGAAATTTAAGTCTTAGGAGACATTTAACCTGATGTCCACTGCTGGAAAAATAATTCTAGTAGAAAAGAAAGTAGTGCATAGGCTGCAGTTAGGGGATAAATTGGCTACGTTTAACGGAAGAGCTGAAAACGACCCAGACTTCGCACAGGTTCCACAATCTGCCTAAAAGATAATAACATCTAAGCGATGCAAAAAACAGTCTGAAAATTGTCCGGATGCATGAATTTTCATCGTGTACGTGTGTAGACACAAAGCACGGAAAACACGATACCCTTGGTGTTATAAAACGGCAAGATACGATCAGCTCATTTTCAGTCACCTAACGCATATCAAGCAGAGGGATGAGCGATATCGTTTAGTCTTCCCAGCTGTATAAAAATACTTGAGAAATGGCACAAGCGGCTGATAAAGGTAAAGCAGTGAACACAAGGTGAATGCTGACAACAGGAACGACGTGCCAAGGGATAAAATTTCATGCATTGTTATGTGTGCGTTTAGCAATTTCATAAATGGCAAATTAGGTGCATTTCCATTGTGTCTCCACCTGACAAGCTAATCTTTAAACCATACCAGTAGCTCTAAATGTGATGCTTCGTTAGGTTGGCTGCCAATTACGGCCATTTAGGTGGCCACTGTAGTACTTTGTTTGTTGGAACTACCGGTTTCGGTCAAGGTTACAGAGGTGGCCTCCGGGCCATGCCAGCAGCCTACTTCCCTCTGTCCGTTGCATATATATTCTACCCTATCATTCTGCCTTCCTTTGCCTTTGAGGGAGCCTGGAGACGTTACATTGATGGCAGCGGAAAGCGGACTTGACTCTAGAGGGTTTTCATCCCGATCTCTACCGCCTGCGGCATGTTACAGCTGTGCGAAAGAAGTGCGTGTGCTACGGATGGGCCACGAACGACGTCCACCTCCGGCATCTACCCCTTCTCCGTGTTCTACAAGAAAACTATCAACAAATGAAGCGACAGTAGCCATGCACCACCTGGAAAGTTTTTTTCCGAAGATAACACCTATTATACTTGCTTAAGAAGATCGGCGTGCTAGCGCCTCCCTAAGTAGATACTGATGGTCGGCAGAACCACTTATTCTGGACTTTCTTCCCAAGCCAAACGAAACTCGAAGTGCAATGCACTGTCAGGAGGGATCACTGACGTTGGTGCCAAGCATTGCCTCAATTGCGTCGATTGTCGGCGACTGGCATGGTTAGCTCGTGGGTGCGTCTTGCAGCACTGAGTATGTTGTGATGGCTGACGCTGGAGATGCACCGAGGGGCGCGTCAGGGACGACGCTCGAAAGAGGAGAGGGGCAATGCAGTACTTTGTTAGTTGGAACTACCGGTTTCGGTCAAGGTCACAGAGGTGGCCGTACTGCCCTAACTGCGTGGGCTGCAGCAGCCTTTTTCCTTCTGTCCGTTGAATATATATATTCTACCCTAGTATTCTGCCTTCTTTTGCCTTCCAGGGAGCCTCGGGACACTACAGCCACATTGCTCTAGCCGGATGAGCAGGACTCCGAGCAATGCCAGAAACTCTGTTCCCTTTGCTTGCCGAATTGATAAAGTTGCTCCGGTAATATAACTTTTTTGTCTTCAAGAAATCCTCAGAGGACTACAACAAATATTATCATATTCAAAAAACTAAGACAGCATGAGTATTACAGGTATGTTTCTGACAAGGAAACATCAGTTGTAATACTTGTGTTCTTTAAATGTTTTGTAGATCAGAGTCGTGAGGAATAATTCGACTTGATCGTAGGGCAGGGTAGCTGGACTCCAGAGGCCAACACATACAAGTCCTAGACTCTCCAACACAGTTGTTGTATATCAGCCCTCATCATATAAATAAAGATGTCCAAGAACACATAGCCTTCTAATATTAAGGGCGGAAGAAGGAAGGAGGAGGAAATGGAAGAATCGACTGCATCAAGAGCATTATTGTAGTCAACGGACAAAAGCAGTTCTTATATAATCATTTACTTAAAATTAAAAAGCACTATAAAAAGTCAAAATTTCTTCAGAGAGTGTCAAAGCGTCCAATCATAATTAGCGCACAGATACACATTTAATACTAAAACTAATTAGTAAACTTGCAATTTTTCACTTATTTTGATGCTGACAAAATGTATGCAGTCAATTTATTCCCTTAGAAACCATTATTGCTCAGTAATTAAAATGACAGGAATTTTGTTATTTTGCAGTTCGTGAGTAAAAGCGGAAGCAAAAATCAAAATTTACAAAAGTATCATTTTATTTATTTGTTGTGCTCTTCAATAATAGACGTTGAGTTATATCTTGCACTTTGTATAAAACAAACTAATTGATAACCTAAAGGCCTAATACAACACGCGGTGTGTTCAATCGTTTTTTCTCCACTCTCGCAGTGAGCGCATTTCTGGATCTAGTTTCTTGGTAGGTATCGTCTTCACTATTCCTTAGGCATATCTATGAGTTCTTTTGTCTAATTTGCTTCTGTTTTAAAGTTTTAATGACTGCCTAGCGCAACCACTTGTATTGTAATTCTTATATGTTTTATCTAAGCAACATACATTACTGTAGTTTAGATTGTGATTCCGTTGGATTCCGATTTTGCGGAATAAAACGTTTGAACTACCTGCAATAACCAATATTTCACTTTTAGCGCACAAGCTTGCAACAACTTGCCATTTTGTACATCATGTCGGGTGATTTTAGAAAGCTCATGCCTTCGTCACAAGAACTTGACGATCTCGCTGTGGAGAATTTTCGCACCTACCTCCGCTTCCCCACCGTTCACCCTGATCCTAACTACACCGACGCTGTCAACTGGCTCCGCATGCAAGGTGTCAACATGGGTTTGGAGTGCTTCGTCACAGAAATCGTTGCTAACAATCCAATACTCATCATGCGGTGGTGTGGTAGTGAGCCTTCTCTTCGTTCCATCATGCTTAATTCGCACATGGATGTGGTGCCTGTTGAGCGGGAGAAGTGGTGTCATGACCCGTTTGGTGCAGAAATGACTTCTGATGGCAACATCTATGGTAGAGGAGCTCAAGTATGTGTCACTTGTACTGTGTGTGACCAGTACTTTGCCTCGTGTGCTCTTGTGTAGGACATGAAGTCGGTGGGTATTCAGCAGCTGGAGGCGGTTCGTCGTCTGAAACTGGAGGGCTTTGTACCGAGGCGCACTATCTACCTCACTTTTGTGCCAGACGAGGAGGTTGGAGGGGGTCGTGGGATGCAGCCTTTCGTGGCG
This sequence comes from Taenia hydatigena, assembly GCA_036345935.2. Taxonomy (NCBI): domain Eukaryota; kingdom Metazoa; phylum Platyhelminthes; class Cestoda; order Cyclophyllidea; family Taeniidae; genus Taenia; species Taenia hydatigena. The sequence goes on from JADWOT020000003.1 coordinate 398,482, forward strand.
GGCGCAAAGCCCGATCGTGCTGCTGCTGCTGGTGCTGTTGAGATGAGTTTTGCTGAGATGAATGTGGGGTTGTGTTTGGATGAGGGTATCGCATGTCCACGTGCGGACGTCTTCTATGCCTTCTACGAAGAACGATCGCCATGGTGGGTGAGTTTTGTGATACCGGGGAAGGCGGGACACGGCTCCAGATTTATTGAGGACACAGCGGTAGAGAAACTTCATCGTCTGATGGAGAGGTATGTGAATGAGGTGTATGTGTGACGTTGTGATTTGTTAAGGTTATTGGCATTCAGAGAGGCGGAGAAGAAGAAGTTGGAGCAGATGAATGGTAATGATTTGGCTCTAGGCAGCGTAGTGACATTGAACATCACTGTTATCAAAGGCGGAATTGAGCCGAACATTGTGCCTGGTGAAATTGAAGTCCAAGTTGATTTCCGTCTTCCCCCAACCTTGGATTTCGCAGCCTTCGAGCAGCAGATCTACAAGTGGGCTGATGAGTCGGGGAGGGGTATTGAGGTTAGTTGATTAATCAACTGTAATGTGCGGTCATGTGGGTGACATCTAGGTCGTAGATGTTTAATTTTTCTTGTTAGATAAGGTATATACAAAAGGATATGTCCACCACTGGAAATGGCAATTTACCAGACTCGTACGATGCGAGCGATCCAGTCCTAGAGGCTTTGAAATCGGCAACATGTTCAATTGGCTCCCACCTTGAAGTGGGAGTCTTTTTCGGTAGCACTGATGCTCGATTCGTTCGTCGGTGGCACAAGTTCCATGCGGACAGGAGACCGATAAAGGCTTATGGCTTTTCGCCAATGCGTGACGTTCCCGTCCTCCTGCATGATCACGACGAATGCCTCAATAAGAAGATATTTCTTGATGGTATTGGGGTGTTTAAACACTTTCTCTCTGAAGTTGCCATGATGGCGACGATTTGATGTTCTATTGGAATACACGCGATTCATTGTTAACCATGTTGTTGTGTTCTGTCTCGTGAGTGATCATGCGCTGACATTGAGGCATGTGTTACCGCGTTGCATAATGCTTAATCGTACAACATTTCTAGGGCAATTTCCTAGCTATCAGTGCTCGTTGTTGCTATGACCTGAAGTGGAGAAACTTCGAGCGTCAGCCAAACCGGTACGACTCTACGTAAGAATAATTTGCCCTCATACTAAACTTCGATGAATTTGTGTCCATGGATTGTACTTCCTCTCCATGCCACATACCGAAATAGAAGGAGCTACCTCGGCTCTGTAAATTTCCAAGCTTTCCAGTACCATTGAATCGGCCCATTTATCTCTCATTGAAGTCTGTCGTGTTTACTACTGCCTTAAAATCCACTTTTAACGTCGGCTAACATCTTAATTGGCGCCCACTTATGTGAATCACGTTACTAGGTGAAGTTTTTGGCCAAGGACATGGGCACCGGCGGTCATGGCTGTGTGGACATTCCAATTGACTCCCACCCCAACGACGTGTGGTGGAGCATCTTGGAGGCCGTGCTTTCGGCCCGATGCATCGGCTTGCAAACCGGCATCAGTGGAGGCGCCAATGACGACCGATACCTGCGACAGTATCATCGTCTCTACGCACCCAACTCGAAGCCGATCAAAGCAATCAGTTTTTCGGCGTTGAGGAATACTCCCATTCTGCACCACGCTTGTGACGAATTCGTCAACAGGAAGGCATTCCTTGAGGGTGTGGAGATTGTGACAGAGGTGGTTCGAGCGGTGGCTTCTGTGGAACGTCAGGAGGATGATAATTGAGTCGACCTAGCTGTGATTGCCTTTGTATGGAAATGCAGTGGCTCATTTCTTGTTGCAATGCATGCTGAGAGGTGAAAGCGATTGCCTTTTGTGTGATGAGGAAGGGACGGAGGGATGGAGGAAGGGAGTGGTGGAGTGAGTGAGAGTGGGCGAGGTGGTGGGTTGTCCTCGTACATGTTCTTTCTCTTTTCTTCCCTGTAAATTGATGACTAAGGTCTCTTCATTGCAAGTGATAGTCACATGGCCGACTGCCAAGACGTCTAGACTGTAGGGGTGAGTTGGGGGCGGGTGGGGGGGAGGGGAAGTGTGGAAGGCGGCAGGAGCGGAGGGAAAGAGGCAGCAGTACTTGGGATCAGGTTCTCCTTTTACTACTGGCAGTTTTAACTCGGGAAGTTATCTGGACTGAACAGTGGCACATTGTTGGATATTTGTTAGTGAATAAATGACCGCAAATGCTCCCATTCGCTCCTTCGAGTGATCTCGTTGTCAATGGGATATGGATAGTGCACAACAATAACGACTGCTAAGTCCAAGTGCGAAGTACCACCTCCACCGATTCTACTGCATCTGCCGTCCATGCGCGGGTGTGGTGGAAGGTGGAGAAAGGCTTAGTTTTCTTGTTTGAGAAGACTAGGTGTGAAAGAGCTCCTTCCTCCCCCTACACAAAGGTCGGTTGCATGATTTTAATTGTCAGATCTTAACCACCTCTATAAAGCTCTCTGCAGAAGACACTAGTCTGAAGGTTGTGGTAAACAAATTTTACAGTTGTGACACACTTTATCCTGAAAAATTGATAACCTATGTCATAGTTGTTTACGTTTTTTTCTCAGCGCAAACCACTCTTTGACGTTAAAGGTTTGACTTTTGCATGAGGACCAACTCCAGACTTTCGTTTGTGTGTGGAAATGGTACCTCCACATCAGCCCTTTCAATGTCAAGCTTTGTCGATTTGAATATCCATAGTACTCTACTTCGCTCTGCTGCCTAATTTTGGAGCAAAAATGGAGGGTTATGACAAATTTTCGCATAAAGTTAGGAGCTTCAATGCGAAAGTCTTCATTGGCGAAAAATAGAGGGCTACGGCATGTGGCGACTTGATGCACAGAGCGTTTCGATTGATCATGGCCTCGTGTTGAGATTGGACAGCCATGGTAACAGGTTGAAGCGGTTATTTTTGAGTATACTTAAGGCATTAAAATCGAAACACGAAAAGGGTTACATACATCTGCGTTGTGTGATGGCCCCACTCCGCGTCTGTATGTAGGCGTGATGCCAGTAATGCCACAACTACAAAATTAACAGTGCTGACACTACGGTAGCTTCTATAGCATAAGCGAGCAAATGCTTAGTTGATTTAGTGTATTGAACGCAGGCAGGAGGTAAGCATGAATACAGCAGAAGGTAGGACCACCGCTGCAACAAAGATGGTAGATAATTGAATTCTGAGTTTTTACTTATATAATAAAAGTAGCATTTTTTGTTCCGTTAAGCTGATTAACACTTGAAACACAATTAGAGAAATTATTGCTATTTTTGAAATTATTACCCAGAGATCTGCATGTAGTCGCAAAATGTGAAAGGTTTTAAAAACTCAATCAGTAATAGCTCAATGAGATGCGGCACAGCTGTGTTATCCATATTTTAAAAAAAGCGTGCAAGTCCACCAGCCTTCCCTTTTATGCAATCGGCTTTGCTTAATGAATTATTTTGTAAGTGTCAACATTTGACGACAAGAATATAAAAGAAATTTGGAGCGGTCACACATTTAAGAACTACAAGCATCCACTTGGCGTTGTATTCGAAAAAATAACAGCGGTTTTGAGTAGTACAATTTAAAAAATCTTTAGATTTACAAAATGTAAGATTCTACTTTTATTACCTAAGTAGGACTTCAATTTCGCCGTGGTGTCGGAATGCTACTTTAATTAAATAAGTAGGAGTATATAACCATTGCTTACGTCCTGATCTCTTGTCAGTAGTAGCTTTTCGGAATGCATAAGAAAAGATGATATCAGAGCAAATCTATTAAATGTGAGATAAATTATGCAAAGAAAACAACCACCATATCAGTACTTGTAAGTAGAACTCTACCAAGCATTGATAATACTACGATTGGCCAGGTTCGACGAGTGGGTGGGACCACCCCTCACTGCAGGTGGCTGTGACCTCGACAAATACTTGAATTAATGCTCGAGGCACTTCCTTTTGAGCACCAAATTCTTGATACCCCCATACTTTATGGTTTCCCGCCCTCAACTCGTTGCTATGGTCAGTCAAAACACTTTATGCACCCAGTCGCCAATCGACGGTACGCAATAATCCCAGTAAAGAAATTAGCATTACATTTTCCGCCTTAACTTGAGAACTTGACCGAGCCTTCCACTTTGAATTCAAGACGATGTTATTTACGGCATTCGTGAGTCGGCTGAATAATATGAGGTAGAAAGGCGTCAATTGTGGTGCCTGTATCACAGAAGACTGGCAGTACAATGCCTAAATACACTAAATCGTCTCCAGGCACACACATCAATCTTAAACTTTTTCTCATGAAATGGCCAAAACTTTGCTATAAAATAAATTGTTTACGCAAAAAATAGGTGTAAACAGCTACGAAAAATGTAAGCAAGTTGTGACGATAAAAATTGTAACTTCTTGAAAGTACCTTTAACGTTTTCTTCCTTAACAGTTTGTTCCATCATCCCATTGACATGGATCCACTCCCATCAAAGAAGTGGTTGAATGCTCCCAAAGAAACCCTGCAACCGACCTTTGTGTAGGGGGAGGAAGGAGCTCTTTCACACCTAGTCTTCTCAAACAAGAAAACTAAGCCTTTCTCCAACTTCCACCACACCCGCGCATGGACGGCAGATGCAGTAGAATCAGTGGAGGTGGTACTTTGCACTTGGACTTAGCAGTCGTTATTGTTGTGCACTATCCATATCTCATTGACAACGAGATCACTCGAAGGAGCGAATGGGAGCATTTGCGGTCATTTATTCACTAACACATATCCAACAATGTGCCACTGTTCAGTCCAGATAACTTCCCGAGTTAAAACTGCCAGTAGTAAAAGGAGAACCTGATCCCAAGTACTGCTGCCTCTTTCCCTCCGCTCCCGCCGCCTTCCACACTTCCCCTCCCCCCCACCCACCCCCAACTCACCCCTACAGTCTAGACGTCTTGGCAGTCGGCCATGTGACTATCACTTGCAATGAAGAGACCTTAGTCATCAATTTACAGGGAAGAAAAGAGAAAGAACATGTACGAGGACAACCCACCACCTCGCCCACTCTCACTCACTCCACCACTCCCTTCCTCCATCCCTCCGTCCCTTCCTCATCACACAAAAGGCAATCGCATTCACCTCTCAGCATGCATTGCATCAAGAAATGAGCCACTGCATTTCCATACAAAGGCAATCACAGCTAGGTCGACTCAATTATCATCCTCCTGACGTTCCACAGAAGCCACCGCTCGAACCACCTCTGTCACAATCTCCACACCCTCAAGGAATGCCTTCCTGTTGACGAATTCGTCACAAGCGTGGTGCAGAATGGGAGTATTCCTCAACGCCGAAAAACTGATTGCTTTGATCGGCTTCGAGTTGGGTGCGTAGAGACGATGATACTGTCGCAGGTATCGGTCGTCATTGGCGCCTCCACTGATGCCGGTTTGCAAGCCGATGCATCGGGCCGAAAGCACGGCCTCCAAGATGCTCCACCACACGTCGTTGGGGTGGGAGTCAATTGGAATGTCCTCACAGCCATGACCGCCGGTGCCCATGTCTTTGAACAGGAATGTCACCTAGCAGTGTAAATCAATTAGGTTAGAGGTAGTCAACATGTTGGCCGACTTCAGTTGCTGAAATGGTCTTTAGCCAACCGCTTCCGATTAAAAAGTTTGTGAATGCGTTTGACACAAAGGAAAAGTAAAACGGTTCGTAAAATGTGGACTTTAGGGCAGTAATAAACAGGACAGGCATCATTGAGTGATTAATGGGTTGAATAAAGGGAACTAGAGAGCCTGCTGTACTCTGGATGAGGGGCGGCCATTTCGCCGTGACACGCCAGCACGGCAATAGTACTCTCGGGCTAAAAGCCTGCGCTAAGCTTGGTAAAACTTTGAAGCTTTTTCAAACACAGTATGACCATACTGAGGTGAAGAAAAGTTAATTATGGATATTGTAGAAGAAAACTATACCCAAGGATTATAAGCGCGGAGATGTGCTAGTTTTGGTGATAGAAAGAGTTTTGTCCAATTGAAGTCTTAACAAGACTGGCCAAAGATAATAAAGACTGTGGAGAATTGTCTGATGTCCCTTATTTATGCTAATACCGAGAATGCCTTAGTGGTTATATGTATTTCGTCCACCACGAGGTATTAACCGCCTACATTCTAGATGCCGCTCACACAAACGCAGTGAACAGAAAATTCATGAACTAACCTTTATACCCTTCCCTGATTCGTCAGCCCACTTGTAGATCTGCTGCTCGAAGGCTGCAAAGTCCAACGTAGGCGGTACACAGAAATCAACTTGGACTTCAATTTCACCAGGCACAATGTTCGGCTCAATTCCGCCTTTGATAACAGTGATGTTCAATGTCACTACGCTGCCTAGAGCCAAATCATTACCATTCATCTGCTCCAACTTCTTCTTCTCCGCCTCTCTGAATGCCAATAGCCTTAACAAATCACAACGTCACACATACACCTCATTCACCTACCTCTCCATCAGACGATGAAGTTTCTCTACCGCTGTGTCCTCAATAAATCTGGAGCCGTGTCCCGCCTTCCCCGGTATCACAAAACTCACCCACCATGGCGATCGTTCTTCATAGAAGGCATAGAAGACGTCCGCACGTGGACATGCGATACCCTCATCCAAACACAATCCCACATTCATCTCAGCAAAACTCATCTCAACAGCACCAGCAGCACGATCGGGCTTTGTGCCCGCCACGAAAGGCTGCATCCCACGACCCCCTCCAACCTCCTCGTCTGGCACAAAGGTGAGGTAGATAGTGCGCCTCGGTACAAAGCCCTCCAGTTTCAGACGACGAACCGCCTCCAGCTGCTGAATACCCACCGACTTCATGTCCTACACAAGAGCACACGAGGCAAAGTACTGGTCACACAAAGTACAAGTGACACATACTTGAGCTCCTCTACCATAGATGTTGCCATCAGAAGTCATTTCTGCACCAAACGGGTCATGACACCACTTCTCCCGCTCAACAGGCACCACATCCATGTGCGAATTAAGCATGATGGAACGAAGAGAAGGCTCACTACCACACCACCGCATGATGAGTATTGGATTGTTAGCAACGATTTCTGTGACGAAGCACTCCAAACCCATGTTGACACCTTGCATGCGGAGCCAGTTGACAGCGTCGGTGTAGTTAGGATCAGGGTGAACGGTGGGGAAGCGGAGGTAGGTGCGAAAATTCTCCACAGCGAGATCGTCAAGTTCTTGTGACGAAGGCATGAGCTTTCTAAAATCAGCCAACATAGATTATAACGACAGTACAGGAGCGCAGGCCTGCAATTTAAAGAAGTTTTCGTGGAAATAAAATTAAATCAATTCAGATTAACTTCGAAGTACCCAAGCCTATGCAATCAGACTTGGTATACCAAACAATAATAAAATCGTGAAGGCAAAAATACGGGATTTGATAAACACAGAACATGTGGTAAAGGACATGCCTGTGGAGAAACTGAAACTGGATTGACGAATAAATAGGATGTCGAGGCGCATCGATTGATCTCACCGCCTGAAGCCGTATAGATTAAGGTCGTTATCTAGTTTACTTTATATAAAGCATGTTACATGATGCGAATTGCATCGCACAAAATGCAATGGTCACTTTTTTGCGAATGGTTAGACCCCAAGTTTCGTACAAATTTTAATGACTGAATTGTTGCCGTGATGATATAAACTGAATGTAATCACTTCGTTTGAGTCTAAAAGCAACAATAAATTTATTCTTCAAAGCTATTTTTAGAACCGTTTTGGGAATAATTTGACAACTAAGGAAGATAACTGCCGTGCTTTGCGTCCATTCATGACATAATCACTGTGTTGATGCATAAGATATGCAACGGCTGTTCCTTGGTATTTATAGTTTTTAGAGCTAAAACGAAATTGCCAAATCTAGTTTGAATGTGTTTAGTGCTACCTTCCTTACCCAAAACCTTAAAACGGTTCTATTATTGAGATTAAAATGCTATCGATCCATCGAAATTGGTACACTGCTTCTTGATTGTTTTTGGCATCACCATGACGTTTCTCTTCAATAAGGATTTCTGTTTGGTATAAGACTTGGGTTCAGGAAAGGGAAGTGCGCTAATAGTCTTAATGCTTTCCCAAATATGGAATTGTGTTCCAATGAGAGGTTAGTGAGTGAAGCTTAGCTTCTATTTCCTTTTCCAAATCAAAATATGTCTTTTTTATTTCGCACTTATTTTGTTTACTGCGCACAAATCTCCTCCGAGGGCAGACGACATCACTCCATGTGAAGAAAGCTTGCTCCGATCACATTCCTCTCCGTAGATTTGACTTGTTCTTAGGGGTTAAAGAATAGATGCAGAAGTTCTGCGTTTGTCTTTATATCCCTTTTTTCATTTGTTATTTTTTAATTAGATTTCTCATTTGAGTTTAATGCCGCAACGCATCAAGTCCTTCCTTTAGTTCATGCAAATCAAAAGCTAGGTGTTCACAATGCGCATAAGAATAGAGGGACCACTAGTATGATCTAAAGCCATTAATTTATTTTGTTTTCATGTTTGAACCGAGAAAATATTTGTTGTAATTTGATCCAGTTAAATACAAACTGCTGATGGAGTGCCACGCCAGTCTTGGGAGCTTGATAAACAAGCTTTTAGTGGTATTAAGCCCTTTTGATAATACAAGGTATTGACAAGCTGAAGCACTTAGCTGATGCAAGAGGAATCGAATGCAATGAGAACCTGTCACCTGACATTTGCCATCGCGCTCTGTCTGTCTTGGTATTCACAGAGGACTTTATAACACTTATAGAAGTCGTTCTGACCTGATGAGTACCCAGGTTTTGTTATGGTGGTACTACTAATGCATTCAGCCGTCTTTAAGATAACCTTTCACCTTAACGGCCTGGCACGGGGTACCCATTTTTAAGCGAATGATTACCTCGATGGAGTAAGGCGCTAACGCCATCTTAGCACATGTGATTTAATCGCACGGTGGAGAGTTAGTAAAGATATTAATATGGTACTTTGTGGGCGTGTATCTTCCAGCGTGTAACCCACGCCCTGGTCAGCATGAAAAACACGTGAAGCTGCGGAAGACCATGTGTTTACAAACCATCTACATCTGATTAGAAGGTAGGCTACGTTTCAAAATAAGCCTCATATCGTCCATATGCAGCTACGAAAACAGAAAGCCCAGTGTCATTCACTTATCAACATCCATATTTTAGGAATCTCAATTCCGAGTTGGTAGGTATATTTAGAGAAAACATCACTGTCACATCGCTAATCTTCTTCGGAAATGCTGTGTTGTATATATTACTTTTGCTTCTGAGAAAAGATCGCATTAAAGTCAAGTTAAAAGTGAAAACATCTTCCTCCCAGAAAGGACTACATCAGATTACTGGATTCGGAGAGAGTGCATATGACCGATGCGACACGTTACCCACCCGTAATCACACTCCTTTGGCTTTTATCACTAAACTTTTATAAAATAGTAATTCGCAAATTTCCATCCTTAGGCTTTCCTGCATTAAAAATCCATCTAATCCTCATCGATTCTCAGAAAGGAATTTGTTAAAAAGACGGATGGCAATTTCAGACCACCAAACCTTATTCTTTAAAGCCTGCTTTTAAAAATCCTTTTGCACGGCATCAAGCATATTCTTTTATGCATTGTTTGGATACAATAGTGCCGCTATTTAAAATCTCCAACCAGTGCTTTGCCATTTGATTAGTTTAAAAGGACAGAATTTTAAAGCTATATGGTACTTTGAATACACTTCTTCTTGGAGAAATCACAAATTGAAGCCTATGCTTTAATATTCTTTTACAACTTTATGCCTTCTGCTGTGTGGATGAGGAGCCATTTGCTTTGCATAAATACCTCTTTTTTAGCTGACATATTCCTTCAAGCCTTTTTCGATAAAAAGTTAAACCTAAATGCAAAATTCTAAAAAATAAAATGTAAGCAATTGAAAGGTAAATAGTCTGCAATTATTTTTTTAAAGGCATTGTTTACGCGATGGGAGTTTCAGCTTGCAAAATCCAGGTAATTGACGGGATGGCGAAACAGCGAACTTGTGTTTTGATTCGAGTTTCTATTCTAAGTACCTCATACCATGTTCTTCTTTCGGTGTCTTTTCTGCCAAAAGAACCCCTACGTAGCTTTTTGAAAAATATCTGGCGGTCATTGCTAGAAGGCACGTAGTCCGAAGCCAGTGTGATTTTTTAAAGTACTGTCATCTTTATGGGCTCTCCTGCAGGTGAAGCATTCACTAGCATTGTGTGTACAACTGCTAAGCGGTCCTTTACAAAGAGCTCAGTAACAATATTTGCCTACAGAAGATATATCCAAGTGAAGAACTGCTACTGGGGAAATAACACACAACTCGCATTCACAAATTCCTGCAGCCTCTTCGTTATTAGCTCTGACAACTCCATAGCAGACAAAATTGAATTGCGATATCATGTTGTCACCTCATTTTCCAACATCCATCTTATCCAACACGAGGGATGAGTGTTCGCTGCTTGAGAATGATGCGATTCCGATCATCCCTCACTTGTAAGACACGAATAGTCGATATTTTTTTTTCTGTGGCGTCAAAATATGTCAACCGAGTGGAAGAATTGTCCTTCGAATTGACTTCCCTCAATGACATGGAAATGCAGAAATGATAAAGTCAAAGTGAAGGAGCCAAGACACGGCGATTGAATCGTCGGAGTAGTGACTTTTACAGCCGAACGATATCCACTTTACTGCAATGAATTTTTTTTTCTATTTATAGTCCCAATTGCACCTTTAGCAGGTAAAGAAATCGTAAATAATTCATTGTAGGTGACTTGAGGAAGGGAATGCCAATCATATGCTCCAGAACATTAATGATGCGCCGCTTCCACGTTGGAGAGCTTCAGGCACCACTTCAAAAGCCATAATACCTCCACGCTGGAGCCTCAACTAGCCAATCCGTTGCGTGTCCCACCTACTCAAGCCCTCTATATAAGCGAGCCTTATCATCGAGACTACTCAGCCCACATCGAAAGCCTATTTTGGTAACTCCCAACCGAAAAATGGGCATGATTTTGTCGAAGATCTGGACAGCGCTCTTTCAGTCGCACAAGGAGGCACGAATTTTGATGATCGGCCTCGACGCTGCCGGCAAGACTACAATCTTGTATAAGCTGAAACTGGGTGAGACCACAGTCACCATCCCCACCATTGGTTTCAATGTGGAGACTGTCACGTATAAGAATATTACCTTCACTGTGTGGGATATTGGAGGACAGGAGGTGATTCGACCTCTGTGGGTGTACTACTACTCTGGGACTAAAGGTGAGTCGTGTCAATGCGAAGGTCATGTGGTCTTGCAATCTCAGAGGAGCTGATTTGGCCCCCTAACCTTGCCGCACACTACTTTGTTTTCAGGGATAATATTTGTGGTTGATTCCAATGACAGGGAACGAATAAGAGACGCCAGGGCCGAGTTGTTTAGAATACTGGAGGCGGACGAATTGAGGGATGCCTCACTCCTCGTTCTGGCCAATAAACAAGTAATGGTTCATTGTGTTCCTGCACCAGCCGCCCCACATAGAGTGCTAGCATTTCTAATTTTACTGTAGGATCTCCCCTATGCAATGAAAGCCTCAGAGGTGACGGAGGCGTTGGGATTGCATAAATTGCCCTCGCATCGAAAGTGGTTTGTGCAAAGCTCCTGCGCGGTAACTGGCGCGGGGATTTATGAGGGTCTCGATTGGCTGGGGAGTGAGATTTTGCATTCGGGTAGAAGTTAAATAAGATCCGCGCCGGGAAATTTGTACAGAAAAAAGAATAAATCTATGTGAATCACTCTGCGTCTTCACAATAATTAAACCGAAGTTCGTGGGTAGCCGCTCGGATCCTACAAGGGAGATCGCGACAGGTAGCCGCCCACTGAAGGCTGTAGAAGTCCCAAGGCGATCTTGGCCCGGCGTAGTTCCAGAATCAACCGGCCTTGGCCTCATAGATGGCATTAGAGAACTCAAGTTACACCAGACAGCGCAACGCCCTATACTGGACTATGCATATGAAGATGAGAGCTCTCAGCTATAAATCAACTAGACAAACGCTGACCCACACAAAGGAAACCTCTGCCCGTGAACACCTTGCACACGATAAGGAGACCTTCCCAAGAGTTAAGCAAATTCGAAGCATCTCGGGTGGCGGGTATATCATGCTCATGAGTCTGCCATTACACCTTTTCACTCACTTATTCATGAAATTGCCAGGCAAATAGGGTACAGCTCACGCTCACATCCAGGGTAGACTGAGGTCTTTCAAGTGGAACACTCCCCCCCACCCCCAACTTGTTGCAAATAATAAGCTCTGCAATTATAAGTGGGTACAAAAATTATACTAACAAGCATAAAATGGCACAATTCTAAAAAATAAAAGGGATGAGTGCTTTCCGTGATTGTGCGAATTCTGGAAAGTGCTCCAAATACCAGAGGTGGTTGATAACACCGCTGCATAGCTGATTAGAGAGAACGAAGAGGAGGACGGCAGTAAAGGGCATCAAATAAAGGCCCAAAAAGGCGTGAGTCAACACATAGAGAGCTATCTCCAGGGAAAAGTGGGGACATGTGACGTACGTAAACATGTATCCCTTTGGCACTAGGTAGGCGTTTTGTTTTTCTAAATAAAACAAAGATATCAAATCATGGAAATAGCACCGGAATGATTCTAAAGTAAAAAAGTGATGGCTTTATTAATATTGAAGGGGACTGACCCTTGGATGCACACATCCGGGTATGTGCGAGCTGACGCATCACGAGATGCTGTAGAGTCATCGTAAGAACAGCGAGAAACATGTAAACGACTACTGAAGCCATTCCACGTTTAGCTAAAAATGGGGCCGACCAATCGTAGATATTAGATTTTACAAATTCAAGGAAATCCTACGAGAAGAAATTTACCATTGATAGACACAGATTAAATAAAAAACGAACCTGCATAACGGCTGCTCCAATAGATGCAGGGAGACATAGTTAGGTAAAAGAATTGGCCAATAAAATAATGAGCGACCGACATTTTGCTACTGGAAAAAACGTGCACGAAGAGGTTCTCAAAAAGACGCTTCAACGCATGACAAAATATTGCCAAAAGAGCAATGTTCGTGGCAACCCTAGAACCTGTATAGTGAAATCATCACAAAACAACCAAGACCGTATAAAACCATTCCACAAAAACTTACAATGACTGTTCAGAGCCACGAAGATTGTTAGCAAGGAAACAATAGCAGCGGTTACGTAGAAATGAGCAAAGAACCTTTTTGGAACTTGAAGCAAGGCGGATTTGCCATAGTTAGTAGGAGCGCATTTGCCGAAAAGAAAAATAGTTCTCAAGACGGGAATAAAATGGCACACATGCGGATATTTGTAAAGCAAAATGGTCACAAAAGAGACAGATGAAGCTAGCACATACAGAAAAACCACCAGAACCCTTAACCAGCTGATGTCCCCATCGCACGTCATTTCAAAATTAGCACTTGCCAATTTTAAGGTCCTCAAATAAAATATGGACTGAGGTGTGTTTTTTGACACGAAAAAACCTATTATTTCTCCACAATTTGGGTACGACGGGACATTATTGTTAATCTTCTTTCAATGTTAGATGTTTTGATCATTCATACTTTAAATATCAACTTTTGACATCCTGAAGCACTGAGTTAAATATTTAATACTAATGGGATCTACAATCGAAAATTTTTCCACTTTTCGCAAGCTTTTGCACAGCAGTCGGTACAAAACTTGAACAGACCTCCTAACCTCATACCGATTCACAAGGAGTTTTAACAAGCATGGTTGAAATTAGAGTTTTATGCATAAGTTAATAACTTTTTAATTTTTTGGACTGCTCCCCTTCAACTTTCAGTTGTTTTATGGTGTAATGGATGCAAGTCTAGGTTAGATTCGTGGGTTAGCCGCTGAGCAGTTTTTGCAATGTCTTCTAGCCTACCTCGCTTCATTTCTGAGAAGGAAATAGCTGAGCGAAAGCTAAGGGATGCTGCTGAGGGTAAAACGGAAGAGCCTTATGATCCCCGACCTCTTTACGATCGTCTGCAGGTGGGTTCTTAGGTCAGCACTTATATTTTAGGCTGAGCGTGCTCGTCAGCAGGAAGAGTACGAGGCTTCCACCGCATTTAAAAATCAAATCCATCGATTAGATGCTGACGAGGCTGCATTCCTAGCTAAGATTGATCGTGAAAAATGTCTCATGCAAGAGTCCGTTGATCAGGAGGCCGAGCAGTTGATTCAAGAGGCAAAAATATCCTTTTCATCTGCTCCCAATTACCGCTCTGCTCTTGAGTCTTTCGTTTTTATGTTCTCTTCATAAAGATTTCCTTAGCACTTGATTACGCGGCTAACAGATCGTCCTTAATGAAAATTTCTGCTCCGCCTTCCTCAAATGTTGAAGTCTCGTTTCGGCGCCCTCCAATACCCTCCCCTTCAACATCTCTTAACCAACGTTCCCTGTTGGCTGGAATCAAGCGCAAACCGTAGGTTCTTCTGCTAGTGCTGCTTATGAATCTGAACGAGCTTCAGTGATTAATCTCGGTTTCAGATCCCAACCTCCAAAGATTGACGCCAAGAAACCCTACCTTGAGGAGGCCAGCAGTAAGTTGACAACTAACTTTTTTGAGCTTGGTTTTGTTATCATTGTCAATCATCGAATTTATCCTAGTAGTCCTGGTGTCGCCATCCTCTGACTCCACCAACGATCAAACCATACCTCAGGATGAAGTTGCAAGTGAGTTTAAGGTGTCTCTTTAAAATTGCGCTGCTATCCCTCACGTACACGAGTGAAGTACTATGTATACATCGTAGTGCAGCGCGTTACTGTTGGAAATCAATTTCGATTTTGCATCTTGATAGCCTTAAATTTGCCGAACTGCTTTTACATTGCTTAAATTAATCTCCTGCTCTCAGAGAATTTTGCGCCCAGAACTCTAGCCCCTTAAGTTTATTTATTTTCTTGTTTCACCGGCATTATTCATGAGTTTCACTTCCAATATATATATATTCATTAAAGGTGCCTCTGAAACGCAATCCGCGCGCCACAGTAACATTCCTGCCGGTAATCCAGTCGACGACCCCCCAAGTGAGCTTAATTGTTAAGCCAGCCACCTCTTTCTCCCACCTCAACTTATTTCAATTGCTAATTTTGTGTTTTTTTCCCGCATGCAATTAAAGCCTACCAAACTCGTTCATAACTAAGCCTTAGCTTTATTCCCATCTTAACACACACCATTCCATTTTACGCACTCTGAGCACTGAGTCCATGGGCCTCTGTTATTCCTACTCTTGCTCATAATCACGTTGGTCGAGCTTCTTTTGCCTTCTCTTTTATGATGTTTTCACTCTTCCTCTTCAGACGTCACGGAACCGCAGCTGACCCGTCTCAATAATAGTCCTCCAAATCCCCCCAACGAGGCCCCACCGAATGAGCCCGAGTGTAAGAACCTATTTCGTTTCGCAAGTCCTGGAGAGCGGACACGCTTCTCGCGCAGGATTACTGATTTTTGCCGTTCTTCAGCTTAAACTGTTCATTTTCTTCGCGCACCCAGATGTAGCGGGAGCAATCTCAACACCTGCCTGCGTGTTAGCCGGCCTCCTGCCGGGTTTGGAGGCCTACGGTGACTCGGATGAGAGTTCTGATAACAGTGATAGGGATTCCTCCTCGGGAGTGGAGGATGCTGCTGTCATTCTCTCCTCGATTGCCATTCTCCGCGGCAAGCGGTCCCACGAACCAGACATTGGTGAATAGGCTCTCGCCTTGTCTCTTATTTCATGTCCGATTGTTACCAGGTGTACAAAGAAATCGATGTGCTTACAGCATCCTTTCACCCTTGAGTTCTAGTGCTTCTGGGTCAAAAGGGATTCGGGATACAATCGAATAGCTACAGGACCCTGACAGATTTCACTAGCGGTTGAGACTTTAATTACGCTATTCGCCCGGTTGAATCCGCGAAATTCAGGGTGGAGGGGGCTATGAACTCCAAGTAACCGTCTGAAGATACTGATGTATACTGACCGTTGAAAGTCGTTTGAATCGATAGTTTGAGAGTCATGTTTGGAAGAATTAAGCAGAAGTTACGGAGATGGCCATCACAAGCGTTGCAGCTACAATACGTCTTAATAAACTTACGAGGCAGCAGAAACCAGAGCTGACCTAAGAAAGCCTGAGAAGTCGGAGCGTCTACACTCCGAACAGGAGTGTCAAAGTGGTTTGACGAAATTTAACTGATGAGGCATTGCATGAGCAGACAAGGATGTGTTATTAATTGGAATTTCGCCACTAAGAGCCTGCTTGCGGGCTATGGCGATAAGATACATAAGCCTTCATTATAACCCCCATATACTTCACACTTACACTATATAATCCTCTGTTTCGTAGAACAAAAAAGAATTCCACAAGGGTCAGGACCAAAAAAAACCTAATCGAATGAATGTAACATCAAACTTGATACATTCAATTGAGCTTGAAACCTAAAATACACCCCGAAACAATGAGACGGCAAGGCAAAAGACAACACAATGAGCAAATTTAAAGGCGATTGTGGAGCATACATAACAAAATGATGCGAATGAGACATGGCGCAATGAACGATATAGACCACTACTTGTGGAAATAATCACATTAGCATAGCTCCCATTAAACCGCATAACAAGCTCTACTAATCTCCTTTGCTGCTAGAAGGGCATCCCAAACGGGAATGACAAAGCTGAAATGCATTCAATTCCAACTCACGTACAGATGAGATTGTAAAAGGAAACAGCTAGGATAAAAGAGTTAAAAACATTATTATTTGAACATAATAATGGAAGAAACAGTGTTCGCAAGGAAGAACAGATGTGAGGAGCAGGGAGAACAAGTTCCCTAAAGAGAACGTAGTGATATGCCTTAGACAAGAAGATTGTCAGAAGCAAAGCTATGAAGTATTGAAAGAGCTTAAATCATAAGGCATCAAAGACAAACAATGCAGCAGTGAATTAATGAATTAAATGTTTACTTAGAGGACAGCACATGCGATCTTCTTTTCACGGAAAGGATTGTCTTTTGGAGGAAAGAGAAGTGGGTCATTCCGCTCACGTTGTGAGATATATTCCACAAGCTCAAAAAGCGTTTTCGATAGATTAATCGGCTTCACGCGAGCATGTATCTTCAATGCTCGTACTTCCTCCCTTTTGAGCTCGACATCTTGACGCCGCCCCATATTGGATCTACGCTATGCGGGCGGAAAGCCACAAGCACCATTGGTCTGTAGCGGCATCTACATTATCGCAGACGAGTTATTGATAAGAGCCTTCTAAGAAATTTGTTCAAAACACAGTGTGATATTAAAATTGGAAGCACCTGCACATTTTTAAAGCTTTTATTGCTTTAGTTTTTTAAGCATAAAAAGATGTTTTGATTTCATTGTAAGAGATGAGCAAAATTAAAAAAACGAGTTTAACTACTGTAAGCTATGGCCAAAAAATAACAAAATCAGTCCGCTTAAAAAATTTATAGTTTTTTTGATTATTAATGGTCTCCAAAAGTAACTAAACATGTTCTAGGCCTAGGCAATGCTAAAAATTACATGCCTTTGCTGGAATAACTTACACAAATTTATGTTGATGGCTCTAAGTAGAAGCTGTTTTTCGTCGAATTCCATTTTTAATTACACACTATTTGGTTAGCGGTTCATTTGAAGTGTGTGGTTGGCTAGTTATCTTTTATATTTTGTAAAGTGATGGAGTACGATCCAGCTTCTCCTACTGAGTAAGCTTTTTAGTATCTAAGTGCTGAATTGTAGTGAAATTGAGGACAAGGATGACAGCCTAGATGTGGGTGCGATACCGTTGCCGGGTTTGTATTACTGCGATGTTTATACTCTGCAATTTAGATAATATAATGCAGGATGCAGTTGGAACATTCTCCTCCACTGCAATTCATAACATTCCACTGCCTCCTGAAAAATTCACACCAGTTGAAAATTTGCCCTCAGATCTGAAAAGTATATCTCCTCCACCTCCGCCACCTCCATTCATTGACAGCACAAACGATGTTTCCAGCAAATCGGATCCCTCTATTCTTTCTTTCCGAATTAAGGCCGTGAGTAAGCGTTCTCGTCCTGGTACTCTGCGTACCGGAGTTTTGCCTACAAAGACAAAACACCCAGAAATTGAAACAAAAACAGAGCTGTTCAAGCCCACTAAAGAGGATGAGCTTGAAATTATGGCTGAACTTAATAATGAGAGTATTGTTGAACAGCAAACTCCTGCTCAGCCATCTCTTACTGCAATATCGGAAGCGATACTTGCTCGTATTAATAATGCTGCTCATGGTGAACGACAGCTTTCGGCTGTTCTTCGGGAAATAAATAAAGTTAACGAGACTTCTAATTTGACCGCGAATAGTGACGTCGGTAAATCGGTCACTGAGTCATCGTCGCAGCCTGATCCATCGGAAGAGCCGTCAAAATCTCAACTTACCGATTCTCAAGCCGTTTCGACGGGTAGTAATGAAAAGCCTGCCAATTCCAAGGGTCGGTCGCGCTCTAGATCGAGAACGAATGTTGTAGATTTATCAAATCGTAGGAAACGACGTGCATCTGCAGAGAAGAGGAAATCACGATCGAAAAGTCCGAAACGATCTCGGTCACCAAGGAAATCGGCGAAGAGACGAAAATCTAAGTCTCCTGAGAAAGTTAGCAAGCGTTCTCGGTCGCGTTCTCGATCAGTTCGTCGCAGATCACGGTCTCGATCCAGGTCTGTTAGGCGTCGCTCACCGTCTCGATCATTGCGTCGAAGCAGGGTGCGATCTCCCGTCCGAAGACGCCGATCCAGATCGTCTAGGAGGCGAAAATCACCATTGTCTCCTCGACGACGAGATAGAGATTCCTCCCGCTCCAAATACAAGCGTAGTGACAGAAAACGATCCAACAGTTCGTCTAAAAGGCGGCACTCTAAATCTAGGAAGCGAGAGTCTGCCGAGAGAACTACGAAGAAGGAGTCGCGTAAACTTCCTGTCAGCAAAAAGGACGAAAAACCTCGGACTAAGGGAAATACATCAACAAAACAAAATAAATCAAAGAGGAGCGATGCTGAAAAGTCCAAGTGCTCTGAACGGGGAAGTAAGAAGTCCGCTAAGGGGACGCGTCCTTCGTCTTCGAAGAAGGATGAACGGTCAAAGGGGGTTAAAGGCTCATCAAAGGCGTCTGAGGCGTTTTCGACTGAAAACCACTCGGATGATGGCGTGGTGCAGTCTAAAGGGATCCAAAACGAGGAGAATGGATCGATTTTAGATGATCGTGTCGGTCCTCACACACCTGAATCCCCCTCTCATGCAGTTCCTACCGCGACAGCTCCTGCTGACGTGGTGACTCAAAAATGTACAGCGTAGAAGTAAACTCCACCGATGTAGCAGCATTTATGCCCGCTTTGTCGACTGTACATACAATCTGATGATCTTTTCCCCTTTCCTACACAATGTATCACAAGAATCTTGTAATTTTGTGGTGTCTAGTTTAAAATCCATCTATTCTACCGCCTTGCCTTGCTTCTAATTTTGCCTGCAGTTTGATTGATTAGTTGCTATGCCTTTTTCTCTTTTAAAGACCGTCAGAAATGGTTTTGAACGAGGGGAATGCGGCACAACTGAGGCGCGACGCCGGCACCACCAAGACTGAAATTCGTTCTACCTACTCTTCAACTTCCTCGACTAGTTGTCACACCCCATCCTCTGGTTCTTCCTCTTCCTCTACGGTCTCGGACTGTACCGGCTCACCGAAAAAGTGCATTACTAAAAAGTTTGATACACGAAAGCGAATCACTACTGCGGACTATGAATCCGACGATTCTTCCCCCAACGCACGCTATCGTCTGAGACGTCGCAAGACTGCGCATCAGACCTATGGGGATGCTGGAACACCGCTTGAGGATTACTCATATTCAAAGCCTTTATTAGAGGTGGCCGAATTGCTTCGGTGAGTAGGAACTTTGACACCTTTTATAAATGAGCATTGAGCTATAAATGATTGGGTGTTTGGTAAATGAGGGAAAAGGTAATGTCGTGTCATCTTCAATACTTTTTGTCCCTTAATCGGCTGTCCTTAGCGGTGGCCAGAATATCATTATTGTGTCGGATGCGGTAGATATCCATCCACTCACTGTAATCGCTTTTTTAAACGATTCTCACAAAGCTGTTGTTGCCATCGGTTACTCTTAAGAACACTAATAGGGCATATCTGCCCAGAATTTCCACGTTGCCATGCTGAATCATGGGAGCTGTACGGGAACGGCGTTGTCTTTCGATGATTTTGTGTGGCTTATCGGAAAGTGTTTCAAATGAGTTTGGTACGAGAATCATGCGATAGTGCTTCAATACAGTGGTTGAACTACTGAATTCGCGGTAGTTTTCTGTTGCTCCGTTTGAGGTGAGTTCGCTTGTCACGCTCTTTACGAACTGATTGGAAGAGTTCATTTTGGTAGGTATTTCTTAAGCCTCGTCGATTGCTTACGGCGATCTCGTTCTTTTGCTAGTAAACCTACTTAGACACGCTCATCTGTAAACAATACCATTTGATTATGATACTGTATCCCTTCTCTTAAATCGTGATGAACTGTGCTAATATGAGGGAGGAATTGATGGTAGTGAAGACTGTAGAGCCTGTATGGTTATTTTTATTTGCGCAAGTTGTTAATGCCATTTCCATCACCCATTGCTTCGTTGTCAGGACCATTTCACGTCAAAATTCCAGTTTTGTTCGCTAGGGGCTGTGTTTTGTTACTAACAGCGATGTAGTGTTTTTTTTAAGGTGAATGAGTTGACTCAACTTCTGTCTCTTGTGACTGTAAGTTCAGCCACCGTATCGGACGTTCTGCTTTTGCAGATCCGTCTATTCGTGAGCATGGATAGAAGTTCTCATCCTCTCAGATTGGTTAAAAGTTGGTAATTTTACACCTCACTGCTACCAGTGTTTTGTTCCAAAGCTTCTTAAGGTACACGGGTCTGGAGTTAGCGCCATTATAAATGCGGACAGGCTGGGAGGTTGGCACTCAAATCGTGGGAACTTAAAACGACCGGTTTAGTTGAAGCGAATGTCAATCCATTGCACCCTCCAGACCACCTTTGATGAAAACTTTCAGAGTGTTGTACTTCGCTGTTGTCTGAAAAGGTCGCTTTTCGTTGTAGACCCTTCCAAGTGAAGCCAATTGAACATTTCGCACGGAACGCTGGCGTTCCAACTCCAGACTATACACACGTGTTGGAGAACGACTATGCTCTTTTGGAAGATCGGTTACGTCGCGAGGGTGTTGACTTGGCCTCCTCAGAGCACCTTTCGCTTCAACGGCGAGGCGGTGGCGGCGACTGGGTCTGCGACTGTGCTGTGCCCACCACGGACGAACTCCTGTCCGGAAAGCTTGCCTGTGGCCAGGGCTGCATCAACCGTGCTGTCTACATCGAGTGTGGCTCAAGATGTCCCGCTCACGCCGTCTGCTCTAATCGCCAGTTTCAGCTGCGACTCTATGCTTCCACAGAGCCGTACTACTGTGGACCGGAGAAGGGTTGGGGTCTTAGAGCTCTGAAAACCATTCCTAAGTGAGTGGGACTACAACCATTGCTCTCACCCCTTCTATAAGTGGTTTTAAACTAGATTTTAGACTTACTACAAAATTCACATGCTGATGAACCATTACGACAGTTTCCTGGATTGATTTAGGTCACCACACGCTGGACTAATGGTCTTTGTGGTGCTGGTAAAGCAACTGGCTGCTGTATTTCCTATTTCTCTTTGGTCGTGGGGAGTTTTGCCTCGTCTACCCTCGATTCCTCTGAACAGGCTCTGCAATCTGGGGATTGCTTATCCTCGTTGGGCGCATTGCGTCTTGAGCTTGATTTGATTCATGTCGCGTGACTCTCCCGAATCATTATAGACCAATGAATTCGTCGTTTACTGCAAGGAAGCGCGAGAGTTTTGATGTCTTACATATCGGTATCGGTTTGTTTGATGATGGCTCAACTACTTTGATGTCAAATGTTTCTATGAGAGTCAGCTGATAGCTAAAGGTAATCGTTGTTTTATTTTTATCCACCGTTGGCTTCCATTCTACTCTAGCAAAACTTTGTTTGGAGCTAGAATCTCGCCTGTAGAAGATTACAAGGCTATTATTAGTGTCTTACAGTGCAGTTTGCGGTACTATGAGTTTTTTTACCACTGCGTGCCATATCTGTACTGCTGTGGTTCATCGTGTTTTACAGTCACTGCCTACCTATTAGCTCTCAAAGTGAGCTTCTTTACCATCGGATCATCCTCAGTGGCAAGCAATAACCGTCAGGCAGCCTTTTTTGCTTCATGTTGTAGGCGATGTCGTTTTTACAACCCTATTTGTCCCTTTGTGAGTGTTGACCACTTTCAACTGTGCCACTAGCACTGATTTCCGGGGCAAATGGGGCCACTGTCTGGTTTAGATCTATGGGGTATTACAATCAGTGCCCCGCACACATTTTAATTCAATCCAACGCTTTAGAGGTCTCGCGGTGCACTCTTTTCATTTCCCAGTACCGTAGTGTAGCGGAGGTGGAAGTCTAGCCGTGTGGGACTGTGGAAACGTGCTTTTTTGAATGGGCAACTTAAACTGCAGTGCTTTTGATACATCCTCCTCGAAACAGTGTTCGATTGAACCGAAAATAACAGGGGAAAACGCCACAGGGCGCATTGAAAAACCAGAACCGCGGAGATCGATAGGCAGTTCAAAACACAAATTGATCTGTTGAGCTACAACTGTGCTCACTCACCGGAGAAGGCCTCTTGAATTCGTTCCAGTGCTGATTTGCATTAATGGAGTCCCACTTGCTCAACCGTGCCCTGTGTCTCAGAGCGAGCTCGTTTTGTATGCCAATTTTTTCCCACGGGAGCACTCGTCTGAAGGTCGTACTTTCAAGCTACTTCTTGTTACCTCACCCCTATCCTATCGTTGATTTACTGCTGTCCAGCCAGCTATCGTCGCCTTTCTTCATCAGATCTTTTCCACCATTTGATGCCGAATGGGCTATCTATACCTGACGCCTGTTACTTCCTAGGAGAACAGTATGACGCTAGAATGATCTCTGATTACGCCAGAAGGCATGCAACTCTGAAGAGTAGTTTGCCTGTCTCTGTATATAGAAAGATTAGCATTGTTTTTTGCATCACAGAGGTACCTTCATCGTGGAGTACGCTGGTGAGGTTATCAACTTTCCTGAATTTCGTCGTCGTATCCGGCAGTACGAGAAGGCGAAGCGAGTGCATCACTACTTCATGTCTCTTGGTCCAGAGCACTTTATCGACGCCGGTACCAAGGGCAACTGGGCACGCTTTGTCAACCACTCCTGCGAACCCAATGCGGAGACCCAGAAGGTCCGCCCCAGTCGTTGCCTCTCTGCCATCGACCCACGCACTCCCCTTTAACCCCTCAGTTTTTGCTCCTTTTAGTGGATGGTGAATGGGAGGCTTAGGATAGGCTTCTTCGCAATTTGCGACATCCCAGCCGGTGAGGAAATCACCATCGATTACCAGTTCGTCCAATATGGGTATGTGGTTGGTCAAACGCCATCAACGCTATCAAATCAAACCAGGGCTTCGGGGGTCCACTAAAATGGCGACTTTTTGGGATTGAAAATGACACGGTCTGCTGCATTTGCGCACTTATCGCTGGGTTTGTCTAGCAGCTAGGAAATCTCAGTTGGTGGTCAAAATCGAAAGGTAGTGTGTCATATGGATGTAGGTTATTTGAGAGTCTAGAATTAGGCTTGGCACGTGACAAGTGGCTGTAAAAATATTCTGGAGACTGGGCTTGACGTCACTATAGCCGGAATTGTCGTCCACCGTCTTTGAAACATTTAGTTCAAAGCCAACTGAGCGATCGAATGAAGCACTTTTAGATATGGGTAGATGTCCGTGGGTTCAAATTGTGCATCTTCTCTGGCGAGAGGCTTCATGGTTATCAGACTGTTGTCTCCACGCACTCACTACCGCTGTTTTCCACCACCGCCTGTCACAAGTAGCAATAGGTCGGCCTCTCATTTTACCACTTTCTATGACACCACCACGATTGCATTCCTTCTTATATGTGCCTGCTAAATTGCCAGTTCTGATTTGCCTTTACTTGCCTGCATAAAAACTCACTTCTGTTGTCATTGTCATTCTTGATTCAGCGTGACGGAGCAGAAGTGCTACTGTGGCACGCCTTCTTGTTCTGGTATCATGGGAGCTACGAGTAAGCAATTGCAGGATAAAGTCCGTCTAAAGGACACCAGAGCGGTAGGTTTTGTTCTTCTTACCTCGTGGGCAGTGGTGGGCAGTTTGACGGGACACCTTTTCATCCCTTTCTAGGTGGAGCGTCGTATTATTCAACTGTTGGCTGGAAAGACCCTACAAACAGCAATGGACGTGACCTTCCTCATTCAAGTAATGGTTCAGGAATACCTCACCCGCTACACCCGCCTCGGGTTGTTGAAACTTCTCGCTGACACGGAGACGGAGAGTTACTTGAAACTGTTTCGACAGTACAATGGTCTGGAACTCCTCGCCTCCTACATGTGTGATACAGCTCCAACAGACTGGGAGGTGAAGTATCAGATCCTCATCTGTCTGGAACACATTCCAATTACTGAACAGAAGCAGGTGCAGACGGATTCAAGTCTGATGGAGTTTGTGCGTCAATGGACAATGGATCCACGGTACTGCCGATCCCGTAATGCTGAAACTGTGCCTTCTACGCTACCGAAGGCACCAGCGGATGATTCAAAACTTCTGGATGAATCACAGCCTGCAGAAATAGCAAAGGAGATGGATGAGATTTATGATAAACAGGAACAACAACAGCAACAACCACAACCGGACGCGAACACTATTAAAGTCTACTCACCGCAGGAAGAGAAGGCCATTATTGAAGATATTCGACAGCTGGCGGAACGCATTCTTAATCGGTGGTTGAAACTCCCAGTGAGTTGTCTCTACACCTCATATCTCTGGTGAACTGGGTGCACACGAGGCTTAATTAATCTTTCCTTTAAAGGTGGAGACCTACCGAATCCCACGTCTCGAGCGCGAAGAGACGGAACAGTCGATTCTACAATCTTCGTGTTCTTCTCTCGTCTCATGGGAGGTTTCTTCCACTCAAGATGGTATGAAAGCAACCCTTTTTATTCGCTTACTTGGAGCTGCGTCTCGGAGGATTCAAATTGTGAGCCGTTTTAATTTGTAGACGCATTCCAGTCTTGGCGTCCCATAGCACAAGAGGCAACGAGGAATAAGTGAGTTGTGCCCCCCTGAGAGTGTCGATGAGATTGTATGAGGGTGAATACGAGGCTGATTGAGTACAATTTCATGTCACTTCGTCAGTTGTTTTGGAACCGAGATTTTATGAACAAATTTTTTTCTTATTTCGAAATCGATGTTTTTAAAATTCTTTTGATGTGTCTCGGTAAATCTTTGGGTCGTGCTTTCAGGAGTAATTTAAAAAAACTTACAACAAGGGAGCTAGGAAAACAGAATGATCAAGAAACTCTTCATTTTTAACGCCTGGACCCCACAAGCTCTGCCAAATGATTGGCCTTTGAACCATCCTCTTGCGCATGCCTAGATCCTCTCCCTATTTTAATGGTCGAACGGGAAACAGCGGCTCCTCAGGGCGAAGGAATCACCAGGATTGTCAGAGCGAGGTATCCGCAGACCAGAATTTGAGTCGATTACAACGACGAGCTCAATTTGAGGCGGCTGCTGCAGCTGCCGCTTCTGCCAACTCCGAGACAACCACCGCCACCACCACCACCGAGATCACATCTTCAACCAGCGTCTCCTCATCCTCTGAGGATCTACGGAGCCTGTTGTTGAAGACCCTTTCTCGCCAGGCCTTGTCCTCCGAAAAACAAAGTGAAGGTTTCGGTGCAGCACTACAACAGGCTACCTCTGAAATCTCCGCCAAGATTCGCGAGTTTAACGCGAAAAATGACACTGATGGGGTATGCCTATCTGAGGGCGAAATGCTTTCTACTCATTCGTGTAAGTAGCAGGTTAAATGCCAGCTCCACTCTTCTCCCCTTTCAGTTGATCGCCTACCTGCAGAAGCTGGCCGGGGACGATCCTGAGACCAAACTCGAGTTCCCGTGGCGATCTGCAGTGGATCCGAAGTCAGGTCTGACCTACTACTATAACTCCTTGACACGAGAAGTTCGCTGGGATGCACCGATCCCGAAGAAGGAACTCCCGGAGGATCGAGCGAAGAAGGACTTGATCACTGGGATCTATGCAGTCAACCTAAAGATTTTAAAACCGTTCCGGCTGCCAAATTGTATCACTGGACGCCTGGAGAGCGATGAGGATATGAAATACGTTGCTAAGAAGGCAAGTATTATATGTGTGTGCCCGTCATTCTGGAAATTCCATTTCTTTTCAATGCTTGTAAGAACGACTATTAGTGTGACATACGTGTCCTGTCACTACTCGTAGTTGACTTCTCGTGGTTCAGTCATTGCGTGGTTACAAGGGAATTTTTTATTAAAGAAAGCGCCAAATCTTAGTTCTCGGACGTTTGCTCCACTTTATGTTGGGGATTTTGAGTGGAGCCTAGTCCGCCGATAGGGCGCTTGGTTGCGCGGGTGTTTCGTGGAATTTGAATCGGGTAAATGCTTCGGAGGCGGTCGTGCCTTGTTGTTCAGTATTTTGTAAGTTGCATTAGGATGTGTAATCAATCTAAGGTGTGTCACCTCACCCGGGATTCAGCATGTTGAGGTCCTTTTATGCGGGCTGTTCTCCAGGGCGATTGTTTTGAATGCCGTTTGTGGTCTTTGAAACGTGCTATTCTCCTCTACCATCTCTTAGCTCGGTTCCATAAATGCTTTGCATAACACGACCACCGTCTTCTTTCAGTTTGCTTTCGCCTTTGCGGATCGAGTAATGGCTCGGCTCAAAAACAACGAGACGCCTCGATTAAATCGTCATATTGTGGATCGTCTCCGTCGCAAAATTACTCGGTACCTCACCTCCAAAGGCGAGGTCTACGTGCGCAGCAGCATAAACTGCGTGAACGATTCCACTGCAGACGGTTGCGACATGGAAATAGACAATGAGGACGGCGAGAGTAGTGCTGGCGTTTGATAGAGACCTCCATCACACCCTCTCTCCCTCACTCCCTCTCCTTCTCCACTCTTCTTTGGCAGCTTGCTTTCGTGCCTTGGATAACCTATTCATGTACATATCGACTAGCAAACAAAGAAACGTGCGTGTATATCCTCTTTTACTAAAAGTCACCCTTCTTCAACTAGGTTTCAGCCAAAAGACAGATCTAGGGCCAACTTTCCCTTTTATCTTCCGCCCCTGGCTGTGTTACGTCGATTACCTCTCCCTTGGGGGGAAATTACAGAATATTCCTCTTTGTGTGTCCGTTTCGCAGCATGCTAGAATGTTTTTTTGCCCACACATTATTACTACTACTCTACCTATATATACATATATATATATATATATATCCATTATTATATACCTGTATTATTGCGTATGTACGTACGTGTAGATGTGTGTTAGGCTTCAAATCAATTCCTCATTCCTAGTTTCCCCCATCTAGGTAGCCCTTTCTTCTATCAATTCCTCCTCTTCCCCCCAACCTCCTGCCTTTCACACCTCCTATCGACCTGGGCCTCTTGAATTGAATGATGTTTTGAATTTTGATGAAACGATTTCTCTTTTGACTATTTTTGTGTGATGCCTTGGGTGTGGTGCGCATGTGAGATAATTCATTCTTCCACTAATTTGGAAGTTAAAGTCACCTTTAATCTGATTGCCGTTGGTTATAAAAGGACGTGCAGACTGACAGTGGAGGCAGACTGTCACCTCCAACCCTATCAGAATGGAAAAGGGGGGAAGCTTGTCCAAGAGGAGGATATCAACCCTCTTAATGTTAAATTCTGGACCATAGTCAATGACGAAACAAGAAATGGGTTGATGGCATCCACACCATCAATGCGAAGAAACGGTGGAAAAGGTGAATCACGAACACAGTCGGGACGCCTTACCTCTACTCATTTGGCACCGAAGGAACATGGGAGCAGGATGAAGCAACCCTCTCTTGTGATCTGTCACCTTTCGCTCTGAACAGCTCTACTTCTATTTTTTGGGATGTAGTTTTTCGTAAAGTCATCTCTGGGGGAAACGGATAGGTTCGAAAAGGGGCAGTTTCTTCCTCTTCACCTAATCAAAGGTGTGGAATGCTGTGTCGTCTCAGGTATGCTTGAACTGGAACATTTTCTTCACCTCTTGATGAACGATTGCGTCTCCAGTCTACCGTAGAAAGCAAGAGCCTTCTGGGCTAGAACGTGAGGCGGGCTGGTCCATTGACTCCTCGGCTGTAACCGTCTAAAAAACGGGGCATTGCAAAAGCACGAAAGTTATTCATTGTCTCAGGTCAGTTGACTAGTTAAGAAACAATGTTTCGCATCTAGTCTCTCCAAAGCAATTTTAAAGTCGATTTCTTGGATGTTTTCTTTGTGGCTGTGGTCAACACAGTGGACCGCATTCTGCCAGACGGAAGCAGTCTCGACTTATGCTCTCCATAGCACACCGACTGGGCAATTTCCCACCTCCGTGTATCCTCACACCAATGGGCTTCAAGCAACGCAGCCTTTTCCATTGAAATCCCGAGGGTCAATGGAACACGAGATGGAGTCACGAGTCCGTGATTTACCATCGCGCTCTTACCCCTCCACAGTGTTAGACTGAGGCGTTGTCGAAATCGCCCGCATCTCTCCCTCTTGCACCTTCGGTGCGTGCCTCCCCTTAGGTCTAGCCAACATCCAACTTGTGTCAACAACAAAGTCTGATCATAAATCGCCCCCAAGCGAAGCATAAATGCTTATCTTCAAGCGCATCCAATGACATTTCCCAACTCTCTTCTGCCTTCACTTTCCTGTCTCCCCTTCTCCCCCTCACTCCTCGCGTACACAGTGAGGCAATTAGCCAATGGCTGACAATGGTGTGTAAGATACACCTGCCCTGTGCGTATGTCACACCTGGCCTGGACATTCACACACACACACGCACACACACGCTTGCGCGATGCCAGCCTCATCGGACGTTCCAAACGGCGGCGGTGGCAGCAGCGGCAGCGGTGGTGGTGGTGGAGGAGGAGGTACAACCCCTCACAACTCCAAATCACCCCTCGCCACCACCTCACTTTCAGCCCCTTCAGCCACGCCAACCCCACAGCACCGACGAACCCGTCGACGACGACTCACCATGGCAGTTGTGACAATATGTCTCCTACTCACAGCTGTAATTATCCTCCAACTTGTCATTGTCGGTCTCATCCTCAACTCCCGCTTTGTACAGAATGTCACTGGAGTCTCGGTGCTTGCTCGCAGTCAGGTAAGTTGAAGTGTGAAAATTCCACTCCTCATGCACATGTTCCATTCCAGACAGTCAAAATTATGCAATTTCTCTTTGATAAATGCTACAATCACTTTGACTAGCGCGAGCATGCCTTTCCGTAGAGCGGGTTAGTCATAACGCCTGTTTTTTGTTTCGTGTCTAAATTACATCCTGTTGGGTGTTTTTCAAACACCGACACGCTAATTGGTGAAAATGAGAACGCTTTTTTGCCTCGGTGTCTTATCGTCTTATTGACCTCTGCAAGGCGATTGTCACCACCTCCTCCTTTTTATGGAGAAGTAAGGCAATTTTGTGCAAGTGTCGCCTCCACCTTACAATGCGCACGATTGCCTAGAAGGCGGGTTTAATTTCTTTCTAGAATGTGGAAAAGACCTTTGTAGGGACTCTGCGTTTTTAAAACTGCGCATATATGTTGGGGTCAGGTGTTTACTTTAGCCTCGAGCCCCTCAAAGCCCTCTTCCCCCTCCTCCTTCTTCCCCTTCTCTGTGCTAGGGGCTAAATAAACACCGATTTGTGCCTATTACGACCGTCGTCGAAACTGTGTGGCTTTTAGCTTCACCTGGGAATCAACTGGGATCTACGTCTAAAATTTGACATTTTGCGCTATTGAATCAGGCTCATCCTGCTTCTCTGCCCACTCCATTGTCCAGCAGCATGGACTGCGTCAAGCCTTATCTGCCGAGTAAGGGTGAAGCCTTCCACAGGAGGAGCACACCTCACTAGGGAAGCGGCTCTCCTCTTTTGCTTTCACCTCCTCCCTCTATGATGGGGGCCAGTGGATTGGCACACGAGTACCGCCTCCGAGGCCTTCTCAAAGGTGGTGCAAAGGCCTTATTGAGGCAACAAAGCCGATCATCAGCAGCACCAGCCAGTGGACTTGGTGCTGCTACAGGCGTCCTATATTTAGACACAGGTTCGCATTCCTAGCCACCACAAAACACATGTTTTCACACCCAGTGTCGAGGTGGACCGTGGAATTTGCAGAGGCAGCTGCATATGCAATTGCAGAAGCAGTAGTAGCGGTAGTAGCAACAGGTGGTGTGTGTCACTAGGAGGAAGAGGAGGAGAAGGAGGGAGAACGAGAGGCGGGGAGCGAGGTGGAAAGGAGGGGAGGGGGGGGAATGGAGAAGGAGGTGGCCGACTGATCCCCCCATAATGTCAAGAAGGTGGAATGCACAGCAGTTTTTGGCGGGAATTATGGCAACGATAGAAAAGGTCACTGCACCAACGATATATCCAACCGCCTAACCGACAGGAAGGAGGGAAGGTGGACTAATTGACAACATACAGACACCTCTGTGTGCCCGCCTACTTGACCAGGTTTGACAATGCTTCGGCCAGATGGTTGGTTCATGACGTTACTGATTTTGTGAACGAGAGAGACAAGGGGGATTATGGAATGCCGATAACTTGGCAATATCCTTGCGTTTTGTTTGTTTCTAAGAAGGAATTTTGACGAATATAGACTTGTGGGGAAAAGAAAGTGGACACATCACCATCTTCCTCTGGCATTCCTCGCGTATGCGCGCGCACAGACCTTCAATGAAGGCGTCGTGATTGATGGAGGGGTGGGAGGGCGGGGAGGGGAGGGGAGGGGAGGATGGGCTAGCAGGGCGAGGCGAATGGGCGATGTTGTGTTGACACACTCGTTCCACTCGAGAGGGCGCTTCCAGCGCATGCTTGGCGCATTCAAACGCGTGCCACGGTGGAGTCGTGGAGTGGCGTGGTAGTAGCGCTTGACATTTATCCTCTCAAGCGAGAGCGAAGGCACGAGATATCCTGCCGCGGCTGAAACGACCTTTTCCCACCTTACTTTATGCGCTATCCGTGTAAATGACATTCTTTGCTGCCTCTCACTCCATTTCTCCAAGCCCATACACACATACGCATACACACGATCTGGCATTTCCGCCTTTCATCGGCATTTTTAACGCCCGTGGAATTGGGGGGAAGGGTGGGAGGGGGAGGATGGGGCATACGACTCTCTCATTGGTTACCTCAAGGACGTGACTCACCGTCCGTGAGGTGACTGAATTCCCCAATGAGAAGGATATTTACGCATCAGGTATTTCAACGTTCGACCAGTCTCCGTCTGGATCATTTGGAGCCATCAAATTATCTTTCTTGAGTAGATAGCCAGTTGTGAGTGGTGCAGGCTTGGCTTCCTTTTATTTAACAAAATTGTCGCAAACTCCACTGTTTTAGTGAGCTTTGCCTGACCTGACCCAGGTCACCACAGCTTCTGGGTCATGCTCAGTACCAGCACCCTATATCCTAAACCTGATTGGTCTATGCTGCAAACCGATGATGACGATGATGCTCAGGACAGTCATAGTTGTGCAGCTTTTTTGCTTCCCGCTATTTTGAACACTCTACATATCAAGACCTGCCAGATTGTTCGCTATTTTCGTATTAACATTCCACTCAGTGTGTAGAGATCACTTGTCAAAGTTGAAGGACCTACTCAAGCCATTGCCTGTTCAGTGGTCAAATTTCTCCATCCTCGTGGTTTTGTTTCGTGAAACAGCTCTGACCCGCAGGTGGTGGAGTAACAATCAACGGAATTGTATCCCCTTAGAAGCTGGCAACACCAGGAACAAAAAATTGGCAATTTCTTTCACAAAATTTTTCCTGCGTCTAGAATATGCAGACGAAACTACGAACAGTAGGCGCCGTGTTAACCGAAGTGGAAATACAACAAACAACATGAATCACATTGGAAGCTTGGGCGCTAACAACCAGGGGACACGAAGGCAGAAGACAAGGAAGGGAGGGAGGGAGGGTTGATGGTGCAGTGTACGGGGCCACGTAAAATCACAGGTGTTTCCCGTGAATCCACAAAACCCATACACCCAACACAACTGTCGTTAGGTAAGTCTTGGAAGACGGAAAACCACAACTGTTCCTCTCGGCCTCCACTTGGCCGGACATGACATCCCTCGATGTGGTGATGGTGGTGGTGGTAGTAGTGGAAGCGCTGTGGGACTGCTGGTGAGATTGTGCATCCGAGTCTTGCCTGAAGACGTAAAGATATTGCATTTGCGCCTCATGGGTCACCTTTGAGGCAAATCCCGTTGTGTTCTCGTTTCACTGCCACTTGACCGTCGATTTGGGGTCGCCTTGGCTACTATTGACGCCCTCTTATTGGATGTGGACAAGTTGTACTCCCTTTTTCAGACAGGTCAGACACCGAGTGAGCTGGAGGTTCGAGGACAGCTACTTCAACTGGCAGATCTGTTGAGTTGGGATGCCAAATGCAATCGCGTACTTCACGATCTCGTGGTCAGTTGCTACGGAGCTCCGGGTGAGTTTGTCCAAAGGTCAGCGTTTATCTTTCCTTCCTCGACGAGGTGTGTCAGTGGGTACTGTTTAGACTACCTGGCGAACAAAGCGAAGGAGGGATCGAGGAGCGTAGGAGGGAGAAGTGGAGGGCGGTTCCAATTCAATCGAAACTTTCCACACAACTTGGAGACACCGCCACGGCACGCGTTTAAGGCGAGAAAGTTGCGACTGCTAAAATCAACGGCGACTGAGGTGGACGAAAGGAATCGAAACCAGTCAGAAAGAGAGACAATGTCTGGCGTAGACTCGGGGATCACATTTCAACCGAATCTTGAGGAGATGTGAGACGGAGTCGTGACTTTGTGTGACCCCAATGTGAAGGGGGTGAAATGCTAGAGTCAATGCTATGATTCTCTACCTACTTACCTGCCTATCCAACTTCCTAATTTACAATTCTTACACTTCACCTTCAAGGCCCTGTACATACCCTTGCCTGTACATAGATCAAGGTGACACACTTTCATTTGGCGCCGAGACAACTTTGGACTTCGGTCGTCAGTGGAGAAACTTGCTTTGTTTAAAGGTCTTTGGTGTAAAAATATACGCCGCTGTGAAAGAATTGGACCCTTATTTGAAAGTTAATGATTCGATAGAAGAGGAGAAACAGGATTAGGTTATGCTTTTGGCATTGTGGGCAAGCGTACCCTCACAGCGATAGGGGAGGTCTCTCCCTAACACCGAAACGGCAGTTCTAAAACCGCGTAAATAATTTACCCCGCTATTCTCCTCCCTAAAAATCTTATTCATTAGCCTCTTAACAGCCGTTTACTTTGTGATAACAACTAGGAAGATTGATTTACGTCATAGAAGCCATTGAGTAGAGACAATGAAGTGCCAATATATTTTTTGATCTTGACGTTTTGTAGCTGTTTCTGCCGCATGCCTCCTATGTTGTTGGAGAATCTATTCTTCATTTTTTGTAAATTCTCAAAGCAAGCAAGCAGCGGTACCAGCAGTAAATGCTTGGCTACATGAATTATTATAACTTTTCCAATTCCCATTAACATAGTCAAGACATTCTACCAATTCCATTGCCTTCCAACTGCCCCGATTTGTTCGTTTGATTTGGCACGAAAACTTTAACAACAAAGTATCTCACAACCATCTAAATTATCTAAAGTATTTTGTTTGAATTAGCATTCCGGATCGCGCCCCTCTCGTTTCCCCACAAGCGGAGTGTGCAGAAAAGTCCCTCCGTTTTTTGCTAACTAATCGTTTATTTAAATAGCTTGTGTCATTGAGGTGTGGTACAATGTTTATAGCGGAAGGAGGATATAGCTTTGTTTTAATGTTTAGGAATAAGGATTGTAGGCTAGCAAAGAGAGAAGTGACAAGTGAATAGCGTAAGCAAATTATCCTGGAACGCGGGTGTGTTGGGACTCGAACTCGTAAGACTTTTTAGCGAAGATCTCTGAAAGGAAAAGAGATTTAGGAATTATTTGCGCTCTTGGAAGCTATATTGAGGTGTTGGTTGAAGCTTGTTCTATTGCTTGAACTTCGGCAGGTGATAATGTGTACTAGCAGGGCATCGCGCCGTGCGAGAACATGTTTAAGGCTCTTCGTGAGTACAGGGTTTGTGCTTTGAGTGAATTCATTAGGCATAGCCGGTGGTGCCTTCGTGTGCCTACCCAAACTCGGGTTACAAACGCCACCTCTCATCTGCCATGTGGCATTCATTTGCTTAGCAGCAACTTCGACTTTGCCCCCTAGCTTGGGGGAGTTCTGGACACTCACACTATCCGTTATTGCAGGCTATTCTTGATGTCCCGCTTTTAAATTGATACATCACCGTTATAATGCACTCCTCCTGTCTTTCCCTCTGAATGCGATGCGCCTGTTTTGAGTGATTTAACCCAGTCTATTTCTGCAATGGAGCAGAGTGTTCTGTTACCGCGACTTCTCCGGAAGTCGTACAATAAATCTGGCATTAAATTCGCGCAACTTGTTCACGTCTCATCAGGTGGGAAGTCAAGTGTGCCGCAACGGCAAACTGACGGATGTCTCATGTTAATAGACACCCACACGCACGGTTTACGTGCCTACGAGCTCGAACAAGTGGCGAAAATCGACCAAGAGTATTTATTTTATTGGTGCACCTACTTCCCTTACATGATTTTTTTTATCAAAAAAGGAGTACAAACTGCAACTGTATTTGAAAAGTTGTAACTTACACTCTACTGCTTTAATTAAGTAGCACTGACTAATCCGATCCAGATCCTGAAATGCATACAGAAATATAGTGAAATAAGTGATTATACAGGATCTATCTTTAAAGCAACCTGCGGATTTGAGTGTTTTTGAAAGGAAGAAAGAAGGGAACAAGGACTTGTGATTACCTTTGGAGGATTTCTCCGTGTTCCTCAATCTGACAAAACTGTATTGAGTTCTGGTCGATGGGCGTTCCTCTCGAATCTGCAATATTTCAGCAACACATTATCACCCTTTAAAAAGAAGTTTCATACAGCATTTTATGCAGCAAGACAATGAATTCTACAATGCTTCTGGTCCATTGAATCTTCTCTGAGATGGAAGCAGACATCTGATCCAAAAGAGCCTAGAACCTTAACATCGTTGAAAGCCTTTAAAAAAGATCCCTTAGTCAAGAGGGCCTCACAACGAAGGAGGTGCCTCCCAAGTGGGATCCATTACTGTTTCAGAGCACCTTCCAGCTCTGAGCGTTGCAAGATCTGTGACTAGCCTCCTCTCCCCACAATGCGGTCAACGAAGGAGAAAAAAACACTGAAACAATAGGATGGCTAATAACGCATGGCAGTACCTCCTTCGCGTGTACATAAGACACATTATTTTTAATAATTACAGTTAGTTCTTTAGAGCACCTGCTTTGATTTGAATGCCAAAGGCAAAATGATTCACAAGGTGGGCCTTCTTAAAGGGACATTTGAACCACCCACTCACCACTCTTTCTGTTGGTTCTCTAAATTTTCTGAGGAGCAGAACATCCCTCTTCTCCATAGTGTAAGCTAAATTGTTAAAGGTAAAGTGTTACGAAAGTACTCACGCAATTTCAATCTTACTCCTCGGTACACAAGTAGGAACTTACGAACTAAGACATTTCTTGGTACTCTAGTCTTTCTCAGGTATACCACATCGTTGCTGACTTCTCTAACTCCTTTAAAAAAAGCAGAAAATTTAATTAATTGGGCTTGATTGTTGCATGGCAGATCATAAGTCCTTTCATTCCCATGAGATTCTTCCTTCAAATCTACTGCTGTCCATAGTCTTGGAGACTGATGAAGGGTAGAGCACATTCCGAACAAAGAAAGAAAACTACTATAAAAAGCGCTGCAGTGATTGCTTACTCCTCCAGTTGGAGGCTAAATAAATCCGCGAAGACCCATGACTAGGGGTTCAGGCACAGGAACAAACACGTCCAACATTTTTAAATAATATGCTCAAATTCGCACATAAGATGTAAAAAGCGTCCAGTGTACAATTTATCAGGAAAAACCAATGGTAACAATATCAGCAATCACAAGCATATTAACAAATTTACCTAGATTTGCACTTCTCTCTACAAGTGTACCGTCGGAGCCGGATGAGCTAGCTAAAATCGGTCAGAAAACCACGAAAATAACCGTTAAATTAGTGGGACGTTATAGCGCTACTTAAATGATTAAATAAGTAGCGTGGCGCACGCACGCTAAGAAGGTGATTGGAATAATGGACCACCTGGATTAGAGCATGTGCTATGTATGTAAAACCTCATTAAGACAATTTTCTCACAAGAAGAACCCTCTCTGCGGTTCGATTCACAACCGGATCCCTCAGCGACAGCGCTTCGTTCAATCAAATTCGCAAATCTCTCCGAACCTGAATCGTTTGAACTAGAACTGTTCGCTATAAAGCAGGAGAAAAAAAGAAAATAAATATAAGCTTTTTTTATGGTAAAGGTGCTGTAAGAAAAATACAATACATTTGTCAGATGTAAAAGGCGCATTTACCTGTGGTCGCTCTGAAGTCGCATCTCTTATATAACGTTGGTTCATATCCAATGATATACGAGCCTAAAAAGTGAAAATCAAAATTATTTGGGATCGTTCATACAATACAATGTTTGTTTAGGTCGCCGATTTCAGTCAGAGTCACAGAGGTGGCCATATTGCCCAAGCTGCGTAGGCTGGTCTCCGGGCGATGCCAGCGGATCATTTCCCTCCGCTGCATTCTTTTGACTTCGAAAGAGACTCGGGATACCACAGTTTAAGCAGCTCAATTCAGCCTAAACGCCTTTAATTTCCCAACCGAAGTAACTTATCAATGCAAACTTCATCCCTGTTTAAATTATCTATTTCGTTCCTTCGAGAAAAGGCAAAATATTAATAGAAAATGGATGAGACAAGGTCCCTCACAAGCATAAAGATTACAGTGAATTCCGTTTGCTTCAGATAAGAACACCTTCTTTAAACTAGACGATCATAACCAAAAAACTACTAGTGCCATTCGTTTTTTGATAATTTTATGACCAAAAAAGGTGTGACTCACTTCTCAGATTCCTTGCAAGTTCGCCTAAAATAGGTTTCATAAATGTTCTTTGGTGCAAGGCTAATATAGGATTCTTAAATGAAGTTATTCTCCTAATTTATGCAACAAATTTGGACAAAATTAGACAGCCCGCCCGCATTTGTTACCACCTAACCCAAATGTTCACTCGGGGTGTGGGAAGATTGCACTCATGACTTCGCTGCTGTTGTAATTAACAATTTGTGATTTTTTAGAAGTATGCCAAAGACTTGCGGTGACTCAAGCAAAAAACTATTATTATTACTATTGGAAGTAGCGCATTACCTATGTCCGAGCTGCTGACGGCCGTCGTAGCAACTTCATCATACGGGGCGTAGTTGGTTCTGAGGAGACCCACCCCTGCAAGGGAACCGGCATTTACAATATCATAAGTGGGTGCTTCCAACAGCGAATTGCCACAGGATACACACTCTCCAACTTCCGCTCAGCGGCGTGGACCTTCACCAGCCCCTCTAGCTTCCAACCTACACCGACTTTGCTTACTCCGGTTTCCGGAACTAAGCGACCCTCACTTCCCTCATTTATTCTTCTCACCCTGTATCAAGCACTCCTTTCAAGTGCATTTAAACAAGGTAATTACCCAAAAGCATTGAGATTTTTAATTCATTAAAGCCATTAATTTATGCATTTAGGACTGTTCTATTAAGTTAATTTTTTTGGAAAATCAGTGAGGCCCTCACTTGTTGCTTGCACGTTTGGGATCCTGTATGTTTGTCTGCTGCTAACCGGTTGGTAGCTCACAACTTTCACGTAGTTGCCTGTACAGCAGAAAGTACGTGTATTCACTTTTTCTTTCAAAGGAAAGAGGCTAACGACTCGGGCAGTGCTTACTTCTCGTTGTTCTCTCCAGATTATCGGTTGTGTTGTTCTCTTCTGAGCCTGCATTATCGCCTAAAAGACGGCTCAGGTCAGGTAATAGCATTAGCAAGGAGGAGGGGGATGAAGCACTGTTCACGGGATTCGAGCATTCGGTTACTGGGTTGAACCGCTGTGATGTGCCCAAGTGCACAGCTAACTAGGGTGGTGCTTCAAACTTAGAATTTTTTGTAGGAAACTTTGGGACTACTGCTGCGACTTCAAACTCAGAATGGACACCTGTGTTGAGATAGGTGTCGAAATTACTTACATTCCTGCCTCTCCTCAACAAGTCGAAGCGTAGGAGAAAGCAGCACCTTTGACCCACCTTGGATGTTAAACAGAAGAGAAATGAAGATCTGCGTTTAGTTCATATTCGCGGAGGTGCTCTCATTAATAAAAAGAAGTTCTAATTTGGAGTGAACACGAGTATACTTAAAATGGTTTCAAAAAGTTGTTTGTGGTTATAGAAGGTAAACACCCAGTATAATAGATCCTTATATTTTGGATTGCTAAGTAATCATTTATGAATGAAGGAATAAATTCGAAAAAATACAAACCATCTGTTTGAACTTCAACTGTTGCAGTACGATCTGCAAAACACAAGACGACACAAGCATTATTTTGCGATTTCACCGAAAAGTAATGGTAAGGAAACCTCAAAACATTCTAAACAGCAATTCCCCAAAAACAGCTATGTTGCTTGTGTGCTATATTGCGTTACTATGTGCGGATTTTTAGTTGTCCATCACAAGACAATAGCTCAAAATATTGCATTTGTAGTACTTTTTAAATTGCCCGGCTGTCGGCGTAAGGTCATTAGATGAAATTGAAAGAGTTTTTGAAATGAGTTCAAAAGTATGTACTCTTTAAATTTTTATCACAAATTTTAATGCAGAAGCAAGAATGAGTTTTTGTATTGGAAGGGGAAAATTCTGCACAAATAAGTAATGATTTTATTAATCCCCATTTTTTAAAAATGCGAGGAGAGCAACTGCTTGAGTAAAGAAGAATTTTAAAAGCTTATACAGAGGCCAATTAAACTACATGTCACCTATTTTGCAGAGGGCTTCATAACTCTTGCTGACAGTTGATTATATTACGTGTACAATACATTTCATCGAGCTTTGCATTTCACCGTCGATGCTTAAACTTTTACTCTAAAACCCAGAGTGTAAATAAATAGTCATTTAGTTATGCGCTTTGCTCGTGACTTTTGAAAAACCCTTAACTGTGGATCTTTCGGCAGTTACAGTCTTATTTTAATCTGTAGTAAAATGTACGGTAAATGCCCTTGATTACTCCTGCGTCGCCAGCTAAATTGTTGCTGTATTAAGGCAATTGAAACCACGAAACTAAACTGTGAAATTAAGAACGCGGTACTTTTTTTGCTGCTTACCCTCATGGTTTGTCTTACGACGCTCTATATCAACGGGCTTTAAAGTACAAGAATTAAATGAAAAACTGTTAGACCTTAAACACTAGATACTTCGAGATAAAAGTGCATCTGACCTTACTGCGTAGTCCCTTGATTTAGCATAAAGGTAGGTTAGAAGTTAAATTTGAGTAAATGTCAACAATATCACACCCATTACCTCGAGAAGTGGTATCAGAAGAACTGCCTGCACAACAATAGCAAATCAATCAGAAAGAAGAATTCTTAACTTGCTTCATACCTCAAGCTATATTTTTAAGAGGTATTCCTTCTCAAGCCTAATGTTTTACACATTACTTCTCTTAATATACTGACTTACTTGAAGTGGATCCATCCACACTCTCAGTGGAGCGGGTTTGGCTGCCGTATCTGACTTGCGCTTCTATAATTTAGATTTAAAAAGGGCATTCTAAGTTTTTTTATATTGTTTAGGTCTTAGGCTAGAAGTTATGCGAACACCCTAAGCGCATGAATCGTCCCATTATCAACATTAAAACGCACATTGGTAGACATAAGTCCTACCGTTTATAACGACTCGTGGAACCTTGACTACAATATTTCTGAGATGAAGCGGTGATCTTTGCGTCGTTCTCGTGACGGTTGTTACTACTGAAGATAACACAAAAATTCATATGATCAAATCAGGCACAATGATTTCGGAAATTAGAAAATAATGGGTTTAACTTAACAAACAAACTAGAAAATCATACATAAAATTAGTGCATTGTTAAAACCAACTAAAAAGATCAGTAATTTAAAAATAAGCAAGCAAACAAATTAATTCAAGAAGGAATTTTTATTTAATTACTGCTAATTTATGACACAGAAAAAATTAGATTACCAAATCCAGCATATTTAGTAAGTGATGGCTGCGTGCAAGCGCACTTTTAAGATCTATGGGTGGGTAAATTATTTAGGATTTAACTTTTGTTTTGAATTAAATATCTCTAATTAGCATAAAACTCCTTTTCCCCAATCACTTAAAATTTTGGTTCAAAACAGTAAAAAAGCTAACATTCTGTTGGTACCAACCTCCCGAAGCTTACTATTTTCTCTAATCCTCATAAGAGCCATAGTAATGTATCTGATATGTTAACGTATTTATAAGTATGTAGGAAGCATTTTTGCTGGTCTAACAATCATCCTCTGACTGTCATTCAATTATCAACACTAACATGATTATTCTTTACAATCATGTGCTGCAAAATTCACTGAATCAGAAGTTTAGATCCAAGTAGAATAATGCAAAAGCAATCTTTTTCCTCACATTTGAATTCCAGACCAATATTGATTTTAGGGTTAGAAGACAAATAAAAGACAAGCAAACATAGGGTTAGAATTATTTTTGTTTTTGTTTGTTTTTCAATGCCCCATTAATGTAACGGATTCCTTAAAGGCTTACGCTCAGGGCTTTCGGCGGCTGATTCAAACTCCGTGTGTTCTATGGAGGGGAGTCTCTGGTATTATTTCGGTTCTTAATAGTAGTAGTTCTTCGATCTTAACTGGTGTTCCGCACGAAAATGGATGCTAATCGCTTGGTGAAGTGTGGCTTTCTTTTTGCAACAAAACTCTTATTGTTAATTTGTACACCTGTTTCGCTCATTGTGTTAGGTAAGATATTGCAATGTGCTATTGTACCATCGCTTCGTTCGGTTGTATATTTGATTTCTGTGGAGTGTAAAAGCTGGACTCTACGAGCATTACTTTTTAGCCGTCTTTAGCATGGAGTGTATGGTGTCACGCTTGTATTCGTCTCAGTAATTTGGAATTGGTCATTGGACTTACCATCATTGTCGTTGGCGACGCGTAGGACCTCGCGGCGTTCTATGCAAAAGAGGTAAATAGTTCTATCTCAAACTTTTGTTGTTTAATTTGTGTGGAACAGGAGTTTTGTTGATCTATTTATATTTACCCATTTTCTGCCTATTGTGTAATTAAATGGAGGATGGAGCATGAAAAGCTAAGCACCTTGAACAGGTGCTGCTGACTATTGCAAGAGTATTGTGGTTAGATTATGATTCCATCTCACTCACCGACTCTGCCTTGGCAGGGACACGCACTCGTTGAAGCCATCGTAAATGCTAATGCCCGGCTGCGTAGCCGTATATATACTACCCTCATCGCAACCGAATCGGATCATCCAAAGGTGGCCAATCAAATGACTCTCCGCGCTCTTATCATATGCCATCTTTTGTCTTGCAAAATATGCACTCTTCACTGTAGCCAAATTTTTTTTTCAAAAGAAATATACAATTTGTTGATCGGATCTCACATTCGGAGTCATGTTGAGAAAGTGTGATTGTGCTTTTAAAATGAGCTGTTAGTCATTTCAAAAAGTACCAAGGGTGTGTGTAAATCTATAAATGAAATGAAATGAAATGAAATTGAAATGCGGAAAATTTTTCACGGGTCTATTTCTCAATTGCCGTATACGTTTCGTATTTTTTTGCTCCAACTGTTCCCTTCCTACGGGACTAATACTATGCCGGGGCACATCGAATACTTCAATGCTTACAATACGGCCGGGGCCGAAAGTAGCCACAAACAGTCGACAAGGAGACGTATATCGCAACAGTTTAGTCTCAATGTCACAAAAGAGAGGATTTTGTTGCAGGCCTCCGACAGATCTGTGTGGGTAGCTAGACAGTACTAAAATACGAACAGCGTGGCAAGAGAACAGCTAGCTGTATGAACTGACTTCAAATTTTGCTTTCTAAGCTAGTTTATTTTTAAAATAGTGTGGACACGCTTTTTCTATGCGGTGGGGCACTATTGCTTTCTCCTAGCCCGATACAGTTCACAAGTAGTGATTGTCGAACTGAGAGGGTGGCGTTGGCAGTGAATACCTCTTTAGCATGCAAGTTAATTCACTGATTGACGTCTCGGCTGTGACGGCCGAGCTGGAATTTTGGAGAAGCAAAGCGAGCACGTCAGGCCCCGTATGAGCCGAATCTACTTGGTAGGATGACATTTGGGCCTCTCGAATCTACAGCGCTTCAGTAATATGTGCTTTGCCACCATCTTTTTGCTTTATTGCTCTACAAAAGGTGAAAGATCCTACACCTGTCAAAACACCCCGGGTTTACCCCGATCACAGTCGACTTTGTCACCTCCAGTGATCCCTTAGTCTCATATTTGTGTTTATTAGAAGCTATTGGCAAAACGAGCATTTGCGGACAAAATATGATGCATGATGAATGTAGTGTAGTGTAGTGCTTTGTTTGTTCGAACTACCGGTTTTAGTCAAGGTCACAGAGGTGGCCGTACTGCCCTAGCTGCGTGGGCTAACCTCCGGGCCACGCCAGCAGTCCATTTCCCTCTGTCCGTTGAATATATATACTCTACCCTAGCTTCCTGCCTTCTTTTGCCTTCGAGGGAGCCTCGGGACGCTACATTGGTGGCTGTTGAAAGCAAACCCGACTCTATAGAGTTTTCATCTCGATCTCTACCGCCTGCGGCATGTTGCAGCGGTGCGAAAGAAGTGCATGTGCTACGGATGGGCCACGAACGACGTCCACTTCCAGCATCTACCCCTTCTCTGTGTTCTGCAAGAAAGCTATCAACAACTGAAGCGACACTAGCCATGGACCACCTGGGAAGTTTCGTTTCGAAGGTTGTCCCTAATATACTTGCTTAAGGAGATTGGCGTGCTAACGCCTCCCTACGG
This sequence comes from Taenia hydatigena, assembly GCA_036345935.2. Classification (NCBI taxonomy): domain Eukaryota; kingdom Metazoa; phylum Platyhelminthes; class Cestoda; order Cyclophyllidea; family Taeniidae; genus Taenia; species Taenia hydatigena. Next base: position 441,766 of record JADWOT020000003.1, read on the forward strand.
ACATACTGATGGTCGGCAGAACCACTTATTCTTAACTTTGTTTCCAAGCCAAACGAAACTCGAAGTGCAATACACTGCCAAGAGGGATGACTGACGTTGGTGTCAAGCATCGCCTCAATCGCGTCGAATGTCGGCGACTGGCATGGTTAGCTCGTGGGTGCTTCTTGCAGCACTGAGTATGTTGTGATGGCTGACGCGGGAGGTGTGCCGAGGGGCGCGTCGGGGACGACGCTCGAAAGAGGAGAGGGGGCAATGTAGTACTTTGTTTGTTGGAATTACCGTTTAGGGTCAAGGTCATGGAGGTGGCCGTACTGCCCTAGCTGCGTGAGCTGGCCTCCGTTGAATATATATATATTCTACCCTAGCATTCTGCCTTCTTTTACCTTCGAAGGAGTCTCGGGACGCTACAGTAGCATCCCACTACACCCACCCCAAACCGATTACAGTTGCAGTACCAAGTAGACGCCCATGAACATGCATGTCACAAGCTTTACCACACCTACCATGCGAAGCGCTAATCACGTTTTCGTAAAAGACTCGGTCTGTTCTCGTGAATTTGTCGAGTGATTTAACCATCTGATTGAAAAACATGTTTCTAACTGACATGAATTTGTACCAAATCCACTGAAAAAGGCGAAAGAGAAGTAGGAATGTCTAGATTAAAACCGTGAATATTTTACAAGGACCATGAATAGACATAAGAAAACAACTTCAGTTAAAGTGAACCATAGGTAGGATATCACAGCCAACACTCAGACGAATTTCTTTTCCTCATACAGCATTATAAATGCCTTTCTCCACTTGATCACATATCTTCCGTAGACGAGCATTGAAGAATTCGAAGTTAAAAGGCTGATTCGGTGCGTAGAATGGATTCTTTAACACATAGTCAGTGTAAGCTTCATACACCAGCTTCAACGCGTCACGAGCTGTATTGGGGACACGAGCGTCCGTAATGAGAAGGAATTTGGTGCCAGTGATGGATTCGTAGCAGTGTATGCGAGCTTCTGGGGTTTCAATGGTTTGGATACCCGACGGTTCTGTAGCAGCACCTGACTTGGAATTCGCTATAATCTCCGCATTAGCCGGGGACGGAGTCAGAACGCGGGCCATATGGTGAATGGCCTGAAACATACTAGCCACTGTGATCCGATCGTTGGGCCGCAGGCGAGGTGTTCCAAGACGAATTGTGATGGGAAAATTAGACGGGTTACCAAACAACTATAAGGGATAATTTAAAAAAGCTAAAGTAAAACGAACTTCAAGGATATCTCGACCATCTTCTAATACAGTACCGTTTGCGGCGACTCCATTAACAGCTAGGACACAATAGCCTAGTTTGATTTCATCAGTGGCACCAAATACAACAGAAAGTCTACCGTCTACGTTCTCGAAAACAAATGACAGCGGAAAGGAAAACGTTCTTTCCAATTCCACCGTAGGTAATGTCCTATCATAGTACATCTGAAGCGAACCAGACTCGCTAATTACATAAACAGAGTAGACGCTCATTGCAAAAGAGCGAATTATCCAACCCACGCAAACAACCTTGAATTTAGGGATGCTCTCATTTCTCATAACAACAGACAGAGAATGCAGGAAAGTAATAACAAACCGTTACAAACTTCTTTCAGAAAGACTTTAAAATATGCACTGCTAATATGAGTAACGATGAATATTGTCGGATTATAATCGACTTCGTCGCAGCTTTTATTGAGGCTTAGTTTCCAATTGCATGTGTTTAATGAACTTGTTTTTGTATAAAATTATAATTTACGGCTGTAATGAATGTTTTTTGGTGTAAGTAGAGCGTGATTTATGAATGAATTTCATCATCGATGTTCTCTGCCACTGGAACAAATGCCGGTTAAACTGGATGTGCTTCGAGATTAGCCGAAATTTTCAAAGTCTAGGCAAATGTACGTGATTACGTTTTTTTTGAGTTGCGCTCTAAAATCTCTCTAGTTTCGTCACATCCAGTAATGTCTGGACAAGGCATGAGCTTTGTCATCTGATGTTTAGCACATTCTACTGGTATGAGCGTAGGAAGCCTCACTTTGTTCGAATGCTAGGAGTATTGTCGAAAGATAGCCTAAATTTTCAGTGTACAACAGTAGTCTTATGTTAGTGAATGTAACGTTGTTTCGTTTCACCCCATTCCGCATAATGCCCTTGTTGCTTCATATAAACTGATCTCGTTCGTTGGCTGGCTCTCGTCGTTATGCTGTTTAATTTCGAGAATGTTCATCTGAAGGTACCAGTTTCCCTGTTACTTTCGTTTTTAAAATGGCTTGAGCATCTTTTTTTGCCAGTAGGAATCTTGACAAGGGGTATCCACTTGAGTTGTGAACACCGCTATTCGAATTTTGATTTTAGCATTAGCGTAACACATGATTAGGCTTTCCTCAAAGCTTACATTTTGGAGATGTGTCGCTAAAAGCACTTGAGCTTATCTTGGGTGTTTTTTTGAACTAAAATATATAGTAGTCCGAAAGAATATTTCCCATGCTCTTTCTTTTCATCTCTCAGGTCCTAGCGGTGTCCGCGGGAGCGTTCTCTCTGTACTTAGTCAAAATAGCTCTTTGGGATCGTTATTGCAGACGCGCTGTGGATGCCAAAAGGAATGCAAAAATCACAAGCCTTCTGGAGGCTAAGTCAAAATTTTTCTCGTACCTCCAGCAACATCCTATTGTAAGATTAATTCATCGAATAGCAGGTTAAAATGTGTTGCTATAGTTGTGCGCATAAGGTTTGTTTACGATCTTTTACTAGTCTCAGGAAGATGTGGAAATGATCACAAAGCTTCCTCTTCCTGATCTCATCGAAAAACTTAAAAAACAAGAACTTCCACCGGCTTACGTTCTTCTGGCTTACCAACACAAAGCATTTGAAGTTGATAAGAAACTTAATTGTGCAGTGGAATTCCTGTATCCGGAGGTTTGCTGCTCTTTTACTTACAAAGGCACTTACAATCGCTTGGTTTATTTATTTGTTCATTGGTAGCTCACGGATGTGAACCTCAGTGGGCCACTTGCTGGAACTCCGGTCAGTCTGAAAGAGTGCATCGGAATCAAGGTGAGATTTATTTCTACTAAGTAAAAAACTGTGGCGTGGTTTTTATATCCAACTAGGGCAAACGGGCACTTTTTTAACCGTTGAAGTTTTTTTGATGGGGTTATAAGGCATTCTCTTATTTTATTAGGGCCTGGATATTTGCTGTGGTTGCGCCTGTTATGTTGATATGCCGCAAGAAAACGACTCTATAGCCTTGAAATTGATTCGCGACCTCGGTGGGGTGCCGTTTGTTAGGACCAACGTCCCACAGACTATGCTAAGGTAGGCTACCCTTGGTGGCTACTTTTAGAAGTTCTTCCTCAGGTAAGAATTTTTTTGCTACGAGGAATGTTTAAGTCACACCGGAATTCGAAGGTTAACAAGCTTAAATAGTAAATTTTAAGGCACACGCATCTTATTTACTTCTTCACCGAGACCCTCCACTTCGCATTTATCCCCTTATCCTATCGTCTAGCCAATACCCTCGAAGTATGCATAGTTTCATTGGGACGTTGAAAGTCCTAGGATAGGCTACTTTACTTCACCAACTCTTTTGGATGCTTTGATTCTGGGATTGAGACAGTGCGCCTGACGACGTCACATTCGATGATACGATCTACATAATGCCAGATCCCTCTCTTGAGGGGCTTCTTTATCTCCTTAAAGCATCCTATCATCTCAGACATGATTGGTAATAGCTTCGTTGGAAAGAAAAGTGTGTTCATGCATGCAGCAGAGTGTCCTGACCAATTTTACCGCAGAATAGTGCAAGAGCAGCTCATTTTGTTTTAATCTGATAAACTTTTGCTTGAACGTAGTGAATTCCTAATCTGGCGTTACTTCCAACTGCTGGCATCACTAATGCCTTTCTCAACTTTGTAAGCACCGAATGCGGTAACCCAATCAATGGAGTGACCTTGAACCCACTGAGAACCGACCGCACCCCTCACGGATCAAGTGGAGGTGAAGCGGCCCTCATAAGTGCGTGTGGCTCTCCCCTGGGTTTGGGTACCGACATTGGCGGTAGCATTCGTCTCCCTGCTGCCATGTGCGGTGTCGTCGGATTCAAACCGACTACTGGACGTCTTAGGTTGGTCCCATGCCTCACCTCTTCGCGTCCCCTTCTTTGTGTCCACTTTATGGCTTTTTCTTTTCCAACTTTCAGCGCTCGTGACGCTTATATATTTGCAACAGCAAAAATCAGTAAGTTGATGTTTGGGTCGGCAAATAGGGTGTTTTTCCGTCCCTCTCCCCCCTCTCACCCTGATTTGCTCCAGAGTGCCCCGCTGTTGGTTAATTGATCTCTTGTGGTGTGCTATTTCAGTCGCAATCTATTCGCCGGCTGTTTTTTGTTTTTCCCTTCGAAGTCGATGCGGATTTGTTATCAAACACATTCCCTCATGTGATTAAAAAGGATTTTCCATCGGTTAGTAAACCCCGTGGCACTGACTTGTCACAACCTGTACAGGCTTTGTTATCATTTGTGTACGCTAGGTGTACACAATGGATGTGCATCATTTCCTCTCGAGGTGGTACCATCTATCGTCCTTTGCACCGCCATTCACCTGTTGTACTTGATGAACTGCCTTGGAACGTGTCCGCCTTAGTAACTAACGTCCCGAAGTTGCAGACACTTCTTGGGTGTGGCACCAGAACATTGGATGTCTCTACAACCAGGAGGGTGTCGCTCGTTAAGGCTGTGTTTTCCTGCATTCGTCGAGCACATGGTGCTAACTTGCGCGAAAACTAGTTTATAAATGAAGTGGAAGGAGCCAAGGCCAGACTACTTCACCTTCAAAAGGCACAGCATTTTACAAAGGTCGTCATGGTTGAGCGAAGAAGTCGTCATTACGAAGTGAGAAGGAATGCATGACATATACTTCTATGGTATCAGTCTTCGGGTAGGAAATTGATGCGTCACGTATGTGTGACACCGGTAGCCGACATCACTAATTAGCTGGGAAATAACGATCGCTGATATACAGGTTTGTCTGCTTATGAAAATGTCTCATAATCAGCCTTCAAAAAGCTGTTTTTCTTGCGATATGAGGCCGGTAATCAAGAATGAGGGACAAATGTGAGTTGGCTGGGTGGATGATTGGTTGGAACTAAATGGTTCACCATCTCGCCAACTTAAATGCCGTTAGCAGTTGAACAATGATGAGGGAAGGCGGAATAATGTGCATTGTTTGAATTTTGCAGTTGCCCCCACTTGGGGTCCCATTTGTCGTGATGTGGCGTCGTGTCAATTAGTGATGGAGGCACTATTCAATGCTCCTCTCACGCGCACCCTCGATCCCGCATGTCCTCCTGTTCCCTTCCACCAGGTGAGAAAATGAAAACGAAGCATGACCTAAGGTAGCACAAAAAATGGCCTTAAATTACGGCAATCACCGTTCATTCCTCATTGGTAGGTTCCAGAAGGCCGACGTCTCCGAATTGGCTACTTCTTGAGGCTGGAGGATTTGGTTCCCGTGCCAGCGGTTCGTCGTGCCCTCCTTAGCGTTCGTGATAAACTCGTTGCACGTGGTCATGAGGTGCGTCTTCTTATACGTCCACTTGTAAATCCGCATGACAGCCTATAAAGCCTGAAGGGGCTTTTATGGTGAATTCCGTTTCCTCGAATCGACTTCTGCATGCATTTCAGCATAGAGCGAGGATCGTTAAGAATACTAGGGGATTGCATATTTTTCAGGGGTGTGAGACCTAGACCGGGTTTGAATGAATCACCTCGGGTGGAAGTGTCAATGACAAATGTACTGTGGGTTTTACGTCTTTGTTAACATCAGAGCTGGTACTAGTGACGTCTACTGCTACAAGTAGTGTCGCCACAGTAGCCGTCCAATTTAAATGTAGCTATGAAATCAAAAATTCCGCCTTAATTTGAAAATGATTCCTTTGGGAGGTAGTGAAGAGCATCAAATCACTGCGAAACCTGAGATTGAAATGGCTGTCAAAATATTTTTGGGTGTCTCCAGCTGTAGCTGCGATACACGCCACGACGTTCATGAAGTAGCCCAACACCGTTGACAGTAGGCGTGGTGTTGGGCGAATATGGCAACTCCGAAGCCAAGGATAGGTACAGATGGCTCTTTCTACTCATTCGTGCAGAACGTCCGTCATGCCAAGAGGCGAATTTGCATGTGACGCCAGTAATAATAGTAGACCTGCGATCCGGAAAATATCTTCTGCTCGATTTCACAGAGGCCCCAGTTGCTAGCTAAAATGTAAACATTCTAAAGAGTTATCCATTTCCCAAGTCTCTTTTCTGATTGGTCCGTGCCAAGGTCACTCGCTTTGCGATCTTTATGCCTCGATGTAGGCACCGATCCTGCTTTCTTTGCTCATTCATTACGTCGGGGATGAGGGCCATCTTCACTGAAGCCATGATCTATCGCAGCTTGACAGGATGCTCTAAGCCGTTCCATGCGTAATGGCAAAGTGAAGTGGGAGACTGAAGCACGGGCCTTTCGAAACCAACTTGGAGCACTTTTGTCCCTTTTTTTCAGCTGGTTGAATGGACTCCACCCTTCACAGGAAAGGAGTATTTTAACATCTTCCTTCGTGGCATCTTCCCTACTGGTTGTGAGTCCTTCAAACGTCGCCTTGCTTATGACAAATTTGATCCTTCCGTTAAGTTTATCTACCGAGTTGCCTCTATGCCTCGTTATCGACGCTGGTGGCTCCAAATGAAGCTAAAACTTGTAAGTTTTCTTCCTTTTTTTGTTGAACTATATCAGGGTTTTGCATTTAACTGCGAATGCTGTGAGTGTTCTCTCACATAGGCGGGAAGCTGGGATCTTTTGGCGTTGGTCGATGCGGTGTGCAACTTTTTGAGCCCTTCTGGTCTGGAGTCCTACGTCGAGACACTTAAAACCTTCCGTTATCGAGTTATGGACAGTCTTCGCGCCTCCTCCATCGATGTGCTTCTCTGTCCTGTGGTTGGATTTGCTGCGGCTTTACCCATTAACCCTTCCTACGCCAGCACTGGTATGCTGGTCTTTCAGAACCTGGCCAACACGTTGAACGCTCCGGCTGGATGCATGCCGTCGGGATGTGTTGTGGAGGCTCGAGACATTGAGGTGTTGGAACAGGCAGTAAATGGAGTGGCAATTAAGTCGGCGAAAGATAAAGAGGAGGAGACTTTCTACACGGGTTATGGAGCACTGTCTCCTGTCCATAAAAATATGCTTCCGGTGAGTCACACGACTCTTTATAATAATCGGGGAGGCGGTAGTTGGACTCCAGCCCAGACACACTCCTAGTCACGATGAAATGGAGGTTGCATTCACAGTCGCTCAACCAGCTCGTAAAACGATCGTTTTTGGGGTTTTGGGAGATGTGAGATGTGCTTTCTAATTCCCTTTCCTCATTTTTGCAGCTTCAACAAGGAACAGAGGGACTGCCAATTCCAATTCAATTTATGTCATTCCCTTGGCAGGATGAGCTCTGTCTCTTTGCTATGCGAGAAGCTGAATTGGCTGATCAGTGACCTCCCTCTTTCTCTCTCTCTCTCCCCTGTACTAGCTTATCTATGCCTCGATAGTAAAATCACTTCCATACTGACGCGTTTTATTCTGGCTGTGGGTAAGGATCCAGACGCTGGAGGGGGAGGAATTCGCCAAACCAAACCTCGAGACATCCACTCTGGATTGGACTTTGATCAAAGCGATGACCAAAAAATACGTTACCTTGTACTGAACACCAAAAAAAAAAGTTTTTTTTTCTTTTTTTTGAAATTCTGTCATCCACGTGGCATTGATCGATCGACGTGACGTCTTGTCCATCAACCTCTGACGGGCTCGGACACCTCGTTGTTGATGACCATGAGACGCGGCACCTTCCCTCCGCCACCGCCGCTTCAACCACTCCCGTCGCCAACAAAATCCACTGGCACAAGTAATCCCGCCTCCATGCCGCCCACTAAAGGCATTGATCTTCGTGCCAGTCGCAACTCCGACGCAGCCATCTGGAAGGCCGGTCTGGACGTGAGCAAGGGTGAATTGGAGGTGGTTTTTGGGGAGTTGAAACCCGATCAACTTGCCAACAAAGTGAACAGCAAATTTCCCGATCCTAATCGGTCCATCATCATTCCTTCGCATCAACAACCAGGTAACAGAGGTGACAACAGTGTGACCGAATTGAAAACAGCTTCAGGGATACCTTTTAGAGGGGCTCTGAATAGCTCCAGAAATCAACTTCCAGGCATCAAGAATAGTCGATTCAAGGAGTACCTACAACGCTACTTCCCTCGAGAGAATGTCATAATGCAACCACTGGAAAATGTGATTCGAAGTAAGCCCTAAATCATTTCTCCAAATGGTGGTAGTTGTTAGACGACTCGATCTTCCATTAGGTTTAGCTTGCGAGACGGACAATTTAATCAGTTGACTTAACGTGTTTGCTGCCAACTCGTGCTTTCATGCAGTCATCTGGTGTGTGCGTCACATGTTTGTGACACTGGTAGCAAACACAATAAGTCTTTCCAAAGAAAATAAAAGGGGGTAGAGGAAGGAATTCATCCAATCTTCTTTGGGCTGGAGGTTGAGATTATTAGCTGTTACCAGCTAGCTAATCCGTGGAAGATCGAGTCACCTTTGTCCTGTTCTCCAGCCCAAAGCTAAGAGAACTCCTTCACTGTGTACAGCAGAGCTGAAGCTGTCGTCAGCCTCAGCTATTCTGACTGTTTGCCTTCTTTTTTTTTCTTTTCCTTGGAAAGGCTTAAGTTGAACTGATGCAAATTGTCGTCTCTTTATTTCTCCTAGGCGTTCTCAATGAGGCCAGTCAACAGATTGCATCGAGCACGCCGAACCGCTGAATTGATTTCCACTTGTCCTACTTCTCTATTCCCACTTTCATTTTGTAATTTATTAAGTAACCTTTTTTTGCTCTCGGCTCCTGATCTCTAATAAATGTAGAACAAAGAAGCACACAAGATTCACAGCATCGAGGAGGCAGAGGTAGTCGGAGAAATGGGATAGGTAGATCATAAGGAATCACAGGCTTACCGAAAAGGGCGAGAGGGGGAGGCGAGAAGGTATCTGGCAGACTTTTCTCTTAAAAGTGGTGGGCGTTAATCTGCAGACAGAAGCGGACGCTTCCAAGTAACTAGGAGAATCGGTTATTTTTGTTCCAGCATCGCCTTTTTCTTTCCCATCCCCCTTGTCTAGGCATGGCGGCCGAGGGTCGCATTGTCTGCAACCCACCAGTGACCACATGGGATGCTCAGAGAGATCATTCACCCTTTCGATTGAGTGCTCACGAACGAGCCATATGCACACCAGCAAAAGCGACGCTCCCTCCATCCTATCAGGAAGTCTTCGAGGCGAAACAACAGCAGAGGCGGTTTAAAGGAGTGCGAAAATTACATCAATTACACAAAGACGTCTCAGAACAGGCCAACAGTAAGTATGCTTGTTGCAACATGCTTCCAATTTAGTTAGTTTTGCTTTTTTTCGCCATAAACTGCCTTTCAATATGGTTCTTTTGAATGGCGTAGGTCAGGCGCACGCTCACGCGCCTCCTGGCTGATCACTGGGGGAGTCCCATGAAACAGAGATAGTTAGCATGATTTCACTCCAGTAACTGAATAATGTGACCAATTCGGTTTGGCACAACCGGTAGACCTTTTAAATTTAGTTTTAAGGTTATCGCACCTCTACTTATATGGCATCAGTAGCGTGCATCAGCCTGCTCTTTCCAGTTTCAGCTACAAAAGCCGATGCCCGCAATGATGGAGAGCAAATGCAACCCAAGAAACCCAAATATTATTGCTCCACCACAATTACGAATTGTACATGTGAGAAAGTGTCAAAAGCGACTGACGTCCCTGCTTGGAAGGCTCGAGGTGACTCGGAGAGAGTGAATAAAAGTTTGGTTGAAAAATCATCTACGCCCAATGCACACAATTGTGAGCATAGATGCAGAAGCAGAGTTCGGAGCGCACTTTCAATGAATCTCTCACCTGCGTATTGTCAGCAACCCGTCCGTCAGAAATGTATGTCACAAATGGAGATCTCCAGACCACAGGATAAACACCAGAAGAGAGAGGATTGCGTCTCCTCGTCCTCTTGCTGGTTATGCTCACACACTCACCGCCACTACCACCACCACCAGCTACAACATCAAGACCAACAACACCAACCACACTCTGAAGCGGTTTCGATGCGGGAGGATAAGGCGATGGTGTCGCCAAAAGCTGCTCCAACTTCCAATGAGGGTGATACTCGGAAAAAAACGCTAACAATAACATTACTTCCAACGGTGGATTCAAGGGGGGAAGGCAAGAAGAAAGGCACTGCATCGGGGGTGGCCAATGAGGCTAGCAAAATTGGCGATGTGTGCCAGAAGTTGAAGAAATGTGTCGTCTCAGTGCAAAATCGGATTCTGGACTCACTTTTGGTAGGAAACACTTCCACAGTTGGGATGTATGCGGAGAAACTGGAAATGCTAAGGCTCCCATTTTTCCTTTCAACAGCCTAGCCTTGTAGTGATGGGCAATTTCGGTGAATCTGGTCATCGAGACGAATTTAAGAGGAGGCATCACTTCAAAGATTTGCAGACAATTGTCCTAGAGACCGCATTTGCTGAGACGCTGAAGAACTTTACATCGACGCAATCGTCAGAGCAGGCGGGCAGACATCGCGAGCGTGGTAGATTCCTCCTGCTTCCACAGTGGGAGCAAAGGTTTCTGGGGCTGAAGAGGCAACAATGTCTCGGCCGAATTGTACTTGCCTATGGGAGACCCTCAGGAAAGGCTTTCAACTATTTCATGGAGGAGGAAAAGGAGAGTAAATAGGTAAATCATTGCTTACTTTTCAACGTGTCGACACACGGTTGCGCTAGAAGGCTGGTAGCATGAGTAATAATTCTATATGGGACCGAAAAGACTCACCTGATGCGTAGATAACTGAACGCATAAAAATAAATGCGCGGGAAGCACCATCATCCCACACCGAGAGGCGGCATTCCCTTCAAAACGTTGTCGTCGTATTGATGAGCGTCCATTCAACACACTCGAAGTCTTCTCCACATAAAAATTGGCATCCACGAGTTCAGATTAGCAGAAAGCCTCGCAGAAACGCAGATAGCATCGCTAGAATCGGCTAGGCCCTCTTGGTTTTACGATTCTAAGTCGAGACACACTTGCTACTTACTAACGCTAGTAGTATCGCTATGGCAGCGCCCTTTCTTGAGGGTGACGAATTAGGTCCTTTTTTTACTTCTTTGAGAAAAAAAAATAATAACCGTAGTAGATGTAATCTTATCTTAGTTTTCTTTTTTCTGATTTCGTAGTCAATTTGGAAAGCGTTGAACATATCATGGTCCCTTCAAAAGGGGTGACACGCAATGACGCTCCACACTGATGGAATTTTATTTCTGTTCAACCACTCTCCTACGTGTAACATAGGTCTTTAAGAAGGCCTAGATTTTGAAGCTCTTAGAATACCCACACCTCATGTGTTGTTTTATTTAATTAAATAATAAATTTTGTCGTTGTCTCTACTGCCTTTCCCTAAGCTGTGGATAGGGTAATTCATAGTCTCGGATGCCAATTAAGGGTTGGAGGAGAACGTCGCTGAATTCTGAAGGGTAATCTCTTCTTGCTAACTCCTGTTGTAGATCAGTTTTATTCCAATAGGCTGCAGATGTTCGGGGAGCCCCTATAACGCAAAGAAGGAGACCACCCACCTTAGACACTGTCTTCCTGACTGTCTGGGTTTGAAATTGGGCGGGTTCAATGCTTCGAAAGAAGGTCTTTGTGAAAGGAGACAACATGGCACGATTTCTTACCATGTGTCACTACCGGCTGTCGGTTTTAAAACCTCAACGACTGACAGTCAATTCGAAGCCATTGTTTACATGAGTGATTCATCGTGTGGTAATGAATGCCAAAGTTGACAAAACCTCTCGTACACTGCATTTGGAAGGGGAGTGCTCATGCGACAGTGGAAGCCCGCATCATCCAGAGCCAAGAGACTCCGGAGATAGGAAGTGGCTGACTGGCTTGTAGTGAGAAAGGTTCGTTAAGCAGATAAACTTACGGCTAAGCAGTTTCGAATCCAGGAAGCTATCCAGCCTTTACAGTTTCCTGTCTAGCGATAGTCCTTAAAGATTTTTGCAGTCAGAACTCGTCGTCTGGAGTCAAGCTATAAGCGATAAACCATCTTTTTAAATGCAATACTAATATACTACTTAAAAGCAGATAAGGCTACTGACAAACAGATGTGACAGTCTTGACGCCCCTATCACATGATCTGCAAGGACGCGGTATATTGATTTACAACCACACGCTGTTGTTTCCTTCCACGCTCCACGGCCTTTGTTGAAGAGGCCATGACGAGCGTCCAACTTCGTGACCTCCCGTCTACTTGCTACACTCCGCCGGATGGACCGGCGGCTCAAAATGCTGTTGCACTGTTCATCTTCACCATTCCCATGGGTACGTTGAGTCAGGATTTATTTGTCAATCCCATCTACCGATCGGTTCGCAATACCATCGCCAAACGATGTCACTGTGATCTAGCTGTGTTCGATGGTAATACTATGCTTCAGCGCTCGCACTCCGGTCCCAAGTCGGTTCGAAGTAGAGTACGCAATGCCAATGGCAATGCATCGATGGGTGGAGATGTCAGTCAGACCTGCGCCAGTCTTCTAATCAACATTACCAATACGCATGAACAGGTGTTATTTGCTCGTGGAAATTGGCTAATTCAGGTGAACTACTTGACAGAGCCCAGTGAACATCATTTATTTCTCAAATTAGTCAACGATTTTGCCACTCGACTGAATAGTTCTGGGGGATTCAAACGAGGTGCTGGATCGCCTCTAATAAGTCAGGGATTTAAATGCACAACTCTGGTTGCTATAACGCATGAAAAACTACGACAAATCTGGCAATGCAATTCTCTGTTTCCACCTGACCACCACCACCACCACCCACAACATCAACAGCAAGAAGTGACTTCAAGTGGCGAAAAGCAAAAAAACCAACCTCTAGGAAGGCAACCACAGCAAAAACCGCTCCTAAAGGTCAAAAATCCAAATCTACCATGTGAATGGGGCGAATTTCCAAGTCTTGAACAATTCCAGAGCATGGAAGACCTTCAAACAAACATTTCAAGCCAGAATAGGAATAAGGGGATTAAGACGACGCCTACAGTTATCTTGTTTCAAAATAACATTGAAGAAAACACTGCAATGTATGGTAAACCCTACCAAGGAGGAGATCCTTTTCCTGGAGACTTTCAGAAGTATGGAAGAGTCACCTATCAGGAGCATGAAGAAGGCAGAATTCCACCATTTGAAGGCATTGTATCGCTTCTCCGACCACCTGCTGATCATAACTTCAACCATCACGTTTCGGAGGAACTGACACTCAGTTGTATTGAATGCGCCCATCACCTGAATGCTCTGGAAGCCGAGGAGCAAAAAGAGGAGGAAGAAGACGATGAAATAGAAGTTCTATTTAGAGAGGAATTCGAAGGCGAGCCTGTGTGTACTCTGGAACAGGAAGTTGAGGAATTGGATAGTGTTGTGGATATGGAGTACAATTGAGGCTAACTCCCATCCTCCCCACCGCACCCCAGCCACTCCCTTCCCTTCCCCTCTCCTCCACCTTTTTCAGTCGAGAGTTGACTATACTCTGCTCTCATTTGACTAATTGTTTTTGCACGATCGTGTAGATTCGCCTTACCGAGCCATGAATCCGACGATCGGGCGTCCCTTACAACTTGAAGTAAACCCACATCTGTGAAGGAGGATGATCACTTTGCTTCCCTTGTTTTTCTGTTTTCTTTCACCAGAGGGCAAACAGGGGGGGGGGGTAGTGATAACCTTTTGGATTTACGAACTCGAGGCGGGAGATGCTATCGCAATGGCGCACCACAGCCACTCGTGAGGGTTTCAAAGACGGAGCTATTGCACGTTGCAAGGCAGACCAGGTAGCAACGAGGACGTGATTGGCTAAGCCGGGCGTGTAGGGAAAAAGGGACACACGCAGAAGAGGAAGAAGAAGAAGGCAGCACCCAACTGTCTGGTCAAACTACCACCAGCCTAGCAGCACCACCATCGCCCAATTCTTCCCGTCTCCAACGAATCAGTGGATTACACTGGATACACAACACTGCATAACTTCACAAAACGGAAGAGAGAAACAAACACAAATTTCAACCTGCAACATTCCTGTAAGCCAACTAACGCCAAAACAAGGTGTAATAACTGTGCGTGAGGGGGCGATTTTATTGTTGATTACTAGAGCCATAGAACAATGACAATGGGGGGTGGGGGGAAGGAGGAGGCATGGATGATACTCGAGAGGGGGGTAAATTAAACTAACACCACAACCATAAAAGAATAAGCGCAAGGAGGAAAAAAGTATCAAAGCATCATCACAATCATCGCAAATAACGGTAGCATTTCAAATAATTTGGGCTTTGATCGACTTCACCGTCTCAGCAGCCTTGCATGAGTTTGGAGAGAGCAACCACTCGCTCGGCTTGCCGTACTGTTGGCCGATCAATCATGTGACCACGGAAGGCGAAGGCACCGGCGGTAAGAGCCGAGGCATCGGCAGTCTTTACATCCGTGCCAGTGGAGGCGGGAGACAGGGTGGTGTGTGCTGCCGCCGCTTCCACCACCTTGGTAGCCCATTCAATTCGCTCTGGACTCGGTGCGTACGCGGCGTTGGCTGGTTCAATTTGTTTGGGATGGATCAACTGCTTTCCATCGTAACCCAGTTGGGCGCCAAATTCACAGTTAAGACGAAAGGCTTCCATATCTAACAGGTAATCAAGCACTTAAAAACCACACACCTACTGTTTAAGTCTGTCTCTACCATATCGAGACAGGCGAGGCCATAGGCTTTGCACATTGTCACCAAGTATTGCCTTGCGAATAGCGCCTCCTGACGACTTTTTGAGTGAGTAACACCTGAAAACAAAGTCCGGCTTAAACTACTCCCACAACTAGCATGTTTCAAAGTATGCAAACGGGATTATTACCTAGACTGGCACAATAGTCGTCAGAGCCAAAAACCATGGCGACTAGAGGAAGTTTGAGGGTATTTCGAGCCTCCTTACAAAGCTCCCGCATACTCAACAGACTGCTGGCCGATTCAATCATCCCAATGAGGGCTAGATTGGGGATAGGCGCAATTTCGTGCTTCTGAAATATCCGCATTACTTGCGACTCCACCTAACCCAAGGGAGGCAGACTTCAAAAGACTAAGTGAGGCATACCCAGTGTAGATCGGCAACAGACTCGGTTTTTGGTACGGAGATGTAGTCAGGGCCCGGCCAAACGCCACCATCCGCCTTCATGGTCTCTGCAGCAGTTGAGAGAACAATATAGAGATCATCTGCAGCCAGACCTGTTGAGGGTGCATTAATACGTAGCGAAAGGCCCCGCAGTAAATGAGTCCGGTACTTTTCAAAACCTCGTGCCTGCAGCGACGAAGCGATAGTTTTGCGGGCTAGCGCCTTGCAACACAGCACAAAAAAGACGAGGGGATGAGTGGATGCCGCACAGACGTGGTGATTTTCACTTTTACAAGAGGCGTGGGGCAATGCAATTCGGGCGTTTAACTACGTGAGCCTTTTCGGGCATCCACTTGTGCTACCAGTACGGACACATCTTTCTGTGCCGAGATGCATAAATGTAGCAAGAAACTGTGTCGAGAAATAAATAAAACTTGTACACAGAGATTCCGCTGACTGACATCCATCCAGCAACAAGTGAAAGGTTCAAGAAATCCCACCTTGTTTTCGGCGGAAACGGCATCTTCACAGTCGAGAACAATGAAGTCCGGAATGGAGGAGGAGACTTGAGCAGTACTGCATAAATTCTCCATCTTCTTGATCTTTCTCTCCTGATCTCCAGGCACGTAGAGAAAGGAGCGCCACAGACGTTCGCTCGGCACCACTGTGGAAGCATTTCTTGGCGCCAGACATGTCAATGAACGCAGCATCGACTTCCCCGCAATTAAGGCTCCTATCTGCATCTTGAGATGGAGCTAGCAAGAACAAAAGAGCCAAATTTGAAACAGTCAAATCGGTTTTGGAAAAATAAAAGATGTTAGTCAAAGCATGGACCCACTTCCCATGATTTCCATGCAGTTACAAATCCACACCTCCTTCTTCAAAAGTGGCAAAGTAACTTTTCGGTGATCAAAAAGTAGCAGGAGCGAACAATAACGAGAGTTGGAAGCAGGCTTTCTTCCAGAAGTCCTTTTTAATACTTTTATTTAGCGTTGACAAAAAGGAACAAAGAAGTGAGAGGAAGGGGTGAATGAGTGGACGAGAGCAGGGTCTGGTTTTAGCTACAATGGTGGCGAGAAACACACGGGAATCAGAGCATGTGTACATATGCAGAGGAAAGAAAGGAAAAAGAAAAGTGGGAAGTAAATGACAACACGTGATGATAATTGTGAAGCAATTGCCACTTTTAATACCAGTATCACTATCCATAAAGTTTGACCATTTGATCACAGCTTGGCGTGGAGAAGCCCTTCGCCCGTTCGAGGGCTGCCTCGTCCCGGGTATAGCGAGCTCGATATAATAGGGCTTCCTCTACAATTTGTAAAGTAAAAACACTCGGATAAAGAATTTTGACATCCCTTTGTTGCTCCTGGCCGTTTTGTTGCAACAAAACGTTCCAGCCAGGGTTGAAATTTTGAGCTTATAAAGGCAAAGAGCGTGTTTCACCCAGTAAAAACTGCATTTTTTTCAACACAATTCTCTGTTACTACGTTTATCTCCCTCACGTCTGGTAAGCACCCGAAAAGGTTCAGGAGTGTTTACACGACTACTGAGACCGTCAATAATGGGTGAAAACGTGGCTAAGAGATCAAGCTTCCCGCCAACGAACCGTGAAGAGCTTCTAAGTGAGTCCCTCGAGATAACGACGTCATTTCCGCTCAAACGAGTCGTTCCAAAATCAGTAGTGTCCATTCGCTTTCAAATTCAGCCTCATTTCAATGAATTAGTAACGTGGGTGGATGGATGTAACCACTAAAGATGGCTTTTGCAAAAAGAACTAGTAAAAGTTCGCCACCACACAGCAAAGTACACAAATCACCTATGCACATATGAATAAAAGCTGGAGAGCACAGGCGTGCAGGGACTAAACGTTCATCGGCAATCAGAAACTCCGCCTATTTTCCTATGCAATTGAGTAAACAAATAGGATGAAAGAGTCCTCAATTTGTCGTTAACTTAATAAACTTGCTTTGCAAATCAACTTGTCATTAATGCAGTTATCCAAGAAAATCCGGCACACACGCGCACACAGAGAAAAGGTATGACGCAAAAGAGTGAAAAGACCCTCCCCCATACCAAAAAAAAACTGGGGCGACTAATTTGAAGTTGTGCTTACCCACATAGGGTAAACAAGTGACTAAATCACACCGACTACAGATAGACTATCCGCGCAAATACCGTACAGCGATCAAACTGATCCTTTTTTAGTACGAACTCGAAGAGAGCCATGACCAAGGTGGAAGTGGACACGACTCCACTGGATGTTAAACAGGCACAAATCCTCCCTAGGGATTTAACCACTCATTTTGCCACAAGAGAGATGGCATTTAAAACTGGTACTCACTCTGTGCGCGCTCCCTAAAGCACTTGTCGCGCAGAACGTACAGGTGTTGTTCAAGCACTTGATTTTCTATGTGCCGTATAGACCCGTCGTACTCCTGTGCAAAGGTATCCTTCACGTAATAGGGCAAGCTATGAGCTTGCGTGTGGCGTTGTATATTGTACTTTCTTTAAGAAAAGGCAAAACAACATCCACCAATCACGTATTCAAGTGGGTTGATAAGAATAAGGAATGAGTTAACTTACGAAGTCCGCTGAAGACTAAAGACGGGATCTTTGACAAGAAAATTACTGAAGAATGAGAGCCCGAACAGGATTAGAAGTGGTAAAATCTGGATGTAGGCGAAATAATTATTCTGGGATTGGAGGATGGAAAAAGAGAAAAGAAGAGGATTTTTAGTAACGAGAATTTATTTTAAATACAAATCACAAGATCAAAAAATACTTGGGCGCAAATTTGTCTATTTTAGAGACGTAACAATTCCTGTAGGAATTTGCTCATCAGTGAGAGAAGGAACACAAACAGTAAAGGTAGTATTTGTAAAATTGAAAGTTCACCCTGTGGAAAAGAAAGAAAATCAAGCATCTACACTAATGGCAATGTTTCACCAGAAGCTGTACAGCTTTTCGGGACCAGACAAAACACATGATCTTGTGGATAGATTAAAATACGCTTCTGAAAAAGGAAACAACTAACCTCATGATTGGAATCGTGATTTTGCGCGTGTCTCGTGTATCTTACGTTCTGAGCGAATGGAAAGCCACCATTGAAGAACATATTGATAAATTCAGCTAGAGGGAAGATGGTGAGCCATCAGAAACGCCTACCATCGAATCCAGCATTGCCATCAAAAGTATAAACACCTTCGTGTCGGCGTGTAACAGATGGGCGCTCCTCATCCACTGTACCGAATTGATCATAGCGACGACGTTTTTCAGCATCTACTAGAACATTGAAGGCACTGCCAATTTTTTTAAAAGCCTCTGTTGCACCGGGCGCCTTGTTTTTATCTGGATGGTACCGTCGAGCCAAACTGAAGCAGGGTAACAAAACCGATCAACAAAAGCGGTACCTTTTGTAGGCGCGTTTAATATCATCCTCGGTAGCGTCTTTAGGAACCCCCAACACAGAGTAGAGGTCGTGACAAGCCATAATTCGGCGAACGGCTTCGACTTGAGCCTTTGTAAAACTCTTCTCCTCCGATTTTTCTCGTGACCGGCGAGATTCTTCGCTTACAGGCTCATTTCTCGAATGACTAAAGGACCTACGCCTCCTAACTTCTGTGTCTCCATTGCTAAGTAATATAAATTCTAATGCAAAATTATAGTAAACAATTAGCTACCGGGAATATCGATGTCGGGGAACAGGGCCTTTGCTTTTCTAGCAAACCGTACCGCCTCTGTGGTATTACCCTGTTTGAAGTATGAGACAGCCCGTTCTACACAGAGAACTGCGGCATCACGATTCGCCTCCATCAGCCGTTTAATATACTAAAATGGTCTACGAAGTCATTGAAAATTAACTAGATAGTACCACGCAAAACCGAAACCACAGGAGGCCCGCTAAAAAGGACCGCCTTAACAAGCAAGTGGCATAAACAGTAAAAGAGATGGACTCCGCAAGTAGAAATACAGCAACTTACGACTATTTTTAAAGCTTCAAAGCCAAAACGATTAGCAAGACACCGCTAGTAGTAAGAATTAAGGCAGAGATAAATAAGTAAACAAGTCAATTGTGATTCACTATCGCAATAAATCGAGATGTCATTTATGATTTAAAAGGCATGCAAAACTACTTAGACATCAAAAGATAAAATTAAGTCATTATTGACTTCAACTTCCGTCGAATTTTTACGTTTTTAAAAGTCATTACTTAATTGTCAACTATTTGCTCAGGATTCCGTAAAATTCTCATAGGCATCATCTAGTTTGCGCTGCCAATTCAAATTACCTTAAATTTAAAACTCGCTTTGCGCTAAAAATGTTTTGGCTTCAGTAAAATCATACGTCGGCAAATTTTTCGATCCTCACAAGATCTCGTTTTAGACGGTATTTTCCTTATCTTCCTATTCTACTTTTTCCTCTGTAGCATTCCAAGGTTTTATATAAAAGCAAAAAAGGCAGAATACAAGAGCAGAATACAAACATTCGACAGGCAAAGAAAGTGAGCTGCTGGCATGGCTCGAAGGCCAGCCTACGCAAGTAGGGCAATATGGCCGCTCCTGCAGCGTCTCAAGGCTCATTTAAAGGCAAAAAAAGAGAATACTAAGGTAGAATTTATGTAATTAACAGACAGAGAAAAATAAGCTGCTGACATGGCTCAAAGGCAATCCCACACAGCTAGGGCAACATGGCCCCCTTTGTGACCCTGACCGAAACCGGTAGTCTAACGAAAGCATTACATTCACCCCATGAAAGTCTACTTCAGTACCGTCAGTATGTCCGTAGAAAGACGTTAGCGCACCAATTTATTTAAGCAAGCATTTTAAGGCTAATCCTTAAGCCGAAACCTTCGTAGGCAGTCCATAACCAGCGTCGCTTTATTTATTAATAGCTGTTTTGTTGAATATGGAGAAGGGGTAGATGCCAAAGGCGGACGTCGTTTTTAGCCGTTTCGCTATGAGAGGTCAAAGATACTTTCATTCATAGCACATGAACTTTATTCGCACCGCTGCAATATGTACAGGCGTTAGAGATAGGGATAGTAACCCATGGAGTCGAATGCAGTTTCCTCTACCATCAATGTAGCGTCCCTAGGCTCCCTTGAAGGCAAAGGGAGGCAGAATACTAGAGTAAAATATATATATATGTTTAACGGATAAAAGAGGATGAGTCGCTGGCATGACTCAGAGGCTAGCCAACGCAGGTAGACCAATATGGCTACCTCTGTGACCCTGACCGAAACCGGTAGTCCAGCCAAAGTATTACATCCACCCCATGAGATGGCTACTTGATTCTAGACAGGTAGGACGAGAGTGTCTTGAGCCCAAGGGGGTGACTACGTCGGTCCACGACCAGATTAAGAATTGTCCTCCTACCTCTCGCCCACAACCACATTTAAAGAACATAAGTATTACACTGGTAGTTAGAAGTTGCACTCTTTTGAGCACATTTTGTTTACCGCAATTTAATGAGGTGTATATAGGTTTAGGCTGCGCAAATCAATTTGCTACGAATAAGTTTTTGTGCATAATCAAAGTTCTGTTTTACATTACGTGATATTTAGTGACACAATCTTGCTTACGGCTAGAAAAAATGCAGCAGTAAATTGATGGTTATGCTGAAGCAAAGAGCATTAAAAAGTGAGCATACCTTCTATTTGATAAGTTAAGTATAATTTATAGGTCATTGTGAGTGACCTTGGATGGTGATTAGACCAGGTTTCAAATTATTTTGATAGTTGTGCTATGGAAATTGATGAGGACTATCCGCTGCACTTTTGTGCATTTCACGGGTTGCCAGAGTTTGAAAAGTTAGTTATCAATGCAAATCCTAGTCAAATAAATAAAACGGATCCCTATGGTAGGATTTTTTATAAAATGTATTCTACATTAAAGGGAATACCCCTCTACATATTGCTGCAATGTTAAGGGACGAAAGTAACCTCCTTGTTAACTTTTAAATGAAATTTTAGAAATTATAAGCCTTTTGCTTGCAAAAAAATGCGCACTAGACATTCGCAATTCATCAGGCTGGCGACCCATCGATGAATTAGTGGCTACTGGCAACGAATCACTAGGTAACTCTTTCTTCAAAAGAAATTTTTGAATTAAGTACGACAAGGTTATACTATCTTTCGCG
Organism: Taenia hydatigena; assembly: GCA_036345935.2. Lineage (NCBI taxonomy): Eukaryota > Metazoa > Platyhelminthes > Cestoda > Cyclophyllidea > Taeniidae > Taenia > Taenia hydatigena. Next base: position 463,218 of record JADWOT020000003.1, read on the forward strand.
AGCAGCTTAGCAATAATGGTCAGAGCTTACTTATTTCCCAAAACCTATTTAAAATTCCTGATTGTATTTTGGATTTTCGGTGGGAATTTCGAACTTGGGGTAAGCGGCATTTCTTCATACCTTAGATTGTGCTATGCCTTATCTAAACTTTATTTGGTGTAATATTTTAGTTCCATTTCTTGCCCGTCATTTACCTTCGGATAATTGCAAACTGTTCAAAAAGGGTAATCTTATTAGGTGTGTCAATCCTCTGGGCCATGATTCATGCCCAGTTTTTTTATCCTTTATAAAAATGTCGATTTTTTGTAAGGTTGTAATTCTTGATTTGCAAAGTTCAGCATTCATTATTGGTAGCTTAAATGAAGTGAGACAGTTTTATCAAACGAAAAGTATGTACAAATTCAGTGCTTTTATTCAGGCAATAAATAGGTTTCACATATGGAATTAACCAGCAAAATTGTTTACTTGCACCGTTTTAGGTCCAAATGACGCTTTTCTTTGCCTTGCAGGCTTGACACAACGCTGTTGGATTTTAAAAATCGTGACTGGGTTCGGGGTCAATTGAGCATTATTGTGGACGGAAATAAGCCGTTTGAATCGCGCATTTGTCTCATTGATTATGAACATCGAAGCTATCAAATCCTTGATGGAACGGTAATGTCACCCTTTTACCCCACGTAAACTGAAGAAGGCTAGAGTTATTTCAGATGCGAAAGTCCAACCAAGATGTTAAAATGTTTAGCAAGTGGCTGACTAAAGTGGCCTTTCACATCTATGAGAAAGGACTATTTTAGTTCCATACCATTTTTCACCTTCTAGATGTCGCGAGAGAACAGCAATGAATGGCTTGCTGAGACTGTTAAAAGTGCTCTTCACATGCCACTCATTCGAATGCACATGGATTTCTCCCGACTCTCCTGCAAGAAGGAGACCTCAAAGTTACTCTGGCAAAAGGGCAACGTCGCGGGAAAAGTGAGTCATTAACTTTTTCGGTATTTAGGATGCGAACGCGCGTTTGCAATGCTGTATTGTCAGGTCAACATTACTTACCATGCGCAAATCTGCTAATTTTTGAAGCGACTAAAAGGCACTCAAAAGCCCTACCTTTGACTTCAGGGTTCCAGGTCTTGATGTCTTTTGTAAGAGTTAGCTTTCAGTACAATTGTTGAGCGAACGTGACATTCTTAATTTTCAAACATTAGTTCACCCGTCACACATGTGTGACGGAAGACCTAAGCCTTCCTATTGAACGATATCCAAAGCCTCACAGACACGTACAACGCACACACGCACATTGTTTATTCTTTCTGGCTATTCACTTGGATCCACCCGAAGTGGTTCTCCCACCATTCGTGGTCTCGGTGCAGCACACTCTCACGTCTCTCTGTCATAACTCTATACAGATTTAGTCACCTGATCTTTTGAAGTATCGGTATTTTGGTTACCTCCGAGTTGCAGGCTTTTGGAGGAACTCAAAAGTCTTCTAGATCCCATAGCACGAGGAGAGCTGTGTATCACCAAATTGGAAGACTGAAAACCAAGTCCATTTTAATGCAACCCTAGCCGGAGTGTGTGATCAGTATCTCAGGTGACCTCACTTCCACACTTGACCCCAAAACAGTGGGTGAACTTTGCAGCGCTTTTCAAAACAACACTGTATTTAGCTGAGGTAGGTGTAAGTACAAATCGCTGCTCTCCTGGTGCATGCGTAGATTGTGAAGTGGCCTTGGGGCTCTCTTTGGTCGCCGTCCAGTTTCAATCCTCATAATTGGGCTACCTCCGACTAGCCAAACCGTAGAGGAGGCACTACTTGTTCACACAATTCACAAGGTCTTAGAAAGTGGAAATTTTATGTTGCTTGGGTGGATTTCGGCAAGTCTTGCGCACAAACGAGGCCACTTGCGGTTCGGTAAGCGAGGCTAGAAGTCAGGATGGACGGAGTCTTGCTTGCTCTTGAAAAATTTGTGGTACTGCACTTGGCCGAGGTGAAAATGTCTGTCAGGTCGAATTCTCTGTCATTTCTTCTTTGCTTTTGACTAGACCGGTTCCTATGACACACAGAGTTACTCCGTTAATCACGTCAAAATTTTGGTGAAGAAGCGATCCGAGCACCTAACCAAGGACGACGTACGCTTCCTCACCACCCTGCATTCACACATCAAACAAGGAACTGTCAACAATGCTGTCAAGGTTTGTCACTTCCTCCTTTTTCTTCCTTTTCTTCTGTCCTCTCCCTCCTCCTGCCCCCTTTTTATTTCCTTTTTTCCCCACCAAACACCACATCTTGAAGGCTCACAAGTCCTGCCAGCACTAGATGGCACACAAGTTGTGAAACTAATCGCGTAAGCAACACAAATGCCATGTGATTCATATTTCTTAATGTGATTTATTGCTTTAATAGGAGAGGGAGGGGGGCGGGAGGGAGGAGGTTGGTACTACCTTTCTTGACGTCTCCTTTGACGTGACTACAAATTGAGTGGCTGCCTGCCTAGCACGTGCATTGGGTGGCACAAAAAATCACTCAATTTTACGTGCTAGGTTATGGCAAAATTGATCTAAATTGAGACACCCTCCGTGCACACGCTCGCCTTACACACTTTGTTTTCACACACATACACATTCACAACGAAGAAGAGATTTGGCTTCACTAGGGAACGGATTAAAAACAAGGATCTCAACGCTAGCATTATCAAAGCGGGGCTTTTTGAGGAGGCATTACCTACGGGACCCTGACGGTTGGACGTTTTGCCGCACTGCTGGGTGTCCGAACTTTCCACCGCCATACCACAGTCTCCTGTTAATGCTGTTCCTTTTTTCTGACAAGGAGCTTCACTTACTACCACACAGCCTGATCTAAAAGGCTTCACTAACCACCACGCACTACTGCTCTGCCTGACTTGTCATCTCAAACAGCTAATGAAGTGGATGATTAATAAGCATACACAGAGGTCCGGCGACTCGTAGTATCTCTCAACGCTGCAAGCGTCCTAATTTTACTCACAAAAAAGACGACCCACACATATTTTGAGACTCACCGACCCGTTGAGATTGTTTTTTTTCTCGCGGTGACCTCAACTGAAATCTATGCAGGTATGTAGCAACGCCGCCCACTGATGACACCTGCATACATTATGTATTTTCACACAATTTAGTTGGTTCAAGATCGTGCCAATGCCGTCAATGGGGAAACAGCGGAAAATGGTGCAAAGCATTCACGTTTAACACCTCGTGTCACTTGGAACGCCTATCGGAGCTGGAATCTGCAAGGCAATGACCTCTACATTGGACGAAAACCAGTGCTCAAACTACAAACCAATGAAATAAAACTCAGTGTTGCCATGGTAATCTTTAATATTTGTCAAACTAAAATCATTTGTAGACAATGGATATCGACTTCAAGATCACTTAGTAAGTTAGAGCGATTCTCTGTGCTCCTTAGAAGAAATCGAGGATTGATGTCTTATTTTTGTTCTTACTTTTTAGCCTCTTGGACATGTTCAAGTGTTTCTCACCCCTTCGTAAATTTACGAAATTAAACGAGAGCATTCTCTCCTCCCTTCCTCCGGGCTTTCCCTTGCGAGTCGGTATGTCTACTTATAACCACCAAGTAGCAAGCTGATTTTGATTTTAATGCGTCAAACCTTCTATTACTCCTAAAACGAACCGCCTTTTTACACGAAAATCTTTTGAATAAAACTGTCGAATACAGATTCGCAAGCTATCAAATGCTATAATGCCTGTCACATAAGGCGCAGATATATGTAGGAGAAATTCATGCTGCAGAACTACTGTGGCGCCCTCTGGTTCTAAGTTTACCCAATGTACACCATAAATTTGTTTTATTACACCACTTTGAGGTCATGTGACTCATGTGCCTGCTTTAATCTTGCTACTTGTACTATAATTATTTACCCATAAATGTCCTCCGTCTTTACTTTATGAGCAGTCATTTCGCGGTAATTACAACCCTAAATGACTTCCAAATTCGTTTTGTTGACTTTAATTTATATTGTTGGACGGGTCTGTTTTACATTCATAAATTCCAAAACGAATCATGGAATAGGTAATTTAAAGTAAAAGGAAGGAAAGACATTTTTCTTTTAGGCGTTAGTTGCAGCTCACCTTTGTAAAGAAGTGTTTAGTTATTCAAGTAAGCACGAAATGTTTTCTATTTTCCTCGGCTAGTCCACGCAGAATATCGATCTAAGGACTTCATTCACCTTTGCTTAAACTTATTTTGGAACAAAAGTATTTCATATTGCTAATTTTTCTAAGCAGCTAGCTTTGGGTGGGAATGGGCAGGATTCATTTTTTTAACTGTATAGAGGACATCGAGCTAAGTGATTGAGATGCTGATATGCGAATGGGTGTAAAAATTACTCTTCTCCGCTTCTTGTCAGCGTCACAGATCATCATCTCGAGTTTCGGATAGTGAAGTTCTTAGCTGTTTTGGAACCTTAATCGCGTTTAACCTCGCCTGCTGAAATTACTCAAATTGTGAAAAAAATTTTGTTCAAATTTTGCCGCCTATACCTTTTGACTAAATCAGTGACAACCTTGACCAAGGAATATTTGTTTATTCCGGAACATTACCTTAAGGAGTGGTTTCCACTACTTTTGCTGGTGTGGACTGGGCGGTATTTCCTCCCCACCTCCTATCCTGAATTGCAAACCTCATGGGTCGGTTTTGCGGCTACAAGGAAAAATGAATGGTGCCTTACATAGCCTTTTGAGCAGAGTTTTTTCCACTAATTAAACATCTTAGGCTGTTTCAGGATGGTTTGTTTGGTCTTAGACAGGAAGTCCCCACTAAGTGTGTGCGTTTGCAGGGCACGCTAATTGTGAGTGTTTGTTTGTTTATCCCACTGGCTCAAAAGCCATTCTCAATTACAGCTTAGTCATCAAGCAGCTCTTTCCCACTGCTCATAAGGTCGAGTCGACATTGTTGCGTCTTCTCAGGCCTCAATTCTAAAAGCTTCTCTGTAAACGACTTTTTCTTATTTAAAACTCACACTCAAAAACAGCGGTGCAGCACCACACACAATTTTCTGCCCGCCAGGCAATCATGAATTCAAAGGTTTTGGACTCTTCCCCGAACAAGCTTTATATTCGTCAATACGAGTGAACTACCCAGAGGCAGATTGCCGAGTCGGCAGAGTATCGTCTCTTTTTATAGCCGCACGTTATAAAAGTCTCCTTCAAACAGTTAATTAATGGTTTATTTTATGCAAAATAGAGTGCATTGTCTTTTAAATAAAAATTATTCAATGTCCTTTCTACTTAGCCGGATAAGAGTGCAATCTGTTAATAAACTTACAATGCATCGAGTCAGTTGATTATTTAAATATGAACTTTTTTGCTTTGGTAGACAGGTTTATGTTTCGCAAACCAAATGATTCACCTTACTTGTCATATGAGGGCCTTAAGACAAACAAATTTACTTAGATCGGCTGACACCTGACTATCACTTTGCCCTCAAGGTGACGTTGGTAGGAAGGAATATTCTCAAACGCTGTGACTTTCACCAACTAGTCAGGTGCAATGTTTGGCTTGCCTTGGTCCACTTTGTGTAACAGTAGACGGCGCAGACTCCCAGAGATGCCATAAGGCATGAAAGAAATGGTTTCCTCGAGCAATAACAATTCCACCACGCATAAGGTGGACAAAAGCTTCGGTTTTAGGGTATTTCCGGCTCTTTTTTGAACCACTTTTACACTTTTCTATCTTTTATGATATGAATTTAGCTTTTCTGAATTCCCTTCTACGCTAGATGTTCCCGTATCTCCGGGTATCACGGGTCGAGTGACCTTCAGGAGTGTTGAACTCTGCGATGGCGAAAAAATGACCGAATCTGGTTTTGTACTTCGGGATGAGCTCTTTAAAGTTCCCATGGGTTATGTTTCCGGTAATGTGCTCTAAATTTGTGAATCTCTCTCTTCCCAATTCATTGCCTTACCAACTCGTCTTTCCCCCTCTTTCTTCCCACCTCCACTAACGCTGTGATGACACCTACTTCTTCCTTCCTTTGTTTTTTTTTGTCTTTCACAACAAAATTGTATATTTTTGTGTAAGTTCTTCTTTGAAAAACTGTCCACAACTTGACGATGTATCATCTTTTTTTGCACATAAAATTAACTAGGGGACAAGATTAATCTTAATTATCGCATGAAGTGGAGTTTATGATCGCATGTTACCCTCCGCCTCCTCCAGTGGGCTCTAACAAGTTGACTTGAAAGAGGGAAAACAGCAAAGTCGGTAAAATATTAGATTGCTCTCTTGGCCAATTGTGGTCATTTAAGCTGAGTCCACTTAATGACACGAAGAGAGCTTGAAACCTCTGTGAGTGGGTGGATAGGGGAGGAGGTTAAAGGTTTTTTCGGCTTTCAAATGATTCCGTATTATCCTGATTAAACCCTATTCATGAGGAAGAAGAAAAGTTGTAGGCCGTAGGAACAATTTTTAGTGAGGAATGCCTCCAAGAAGAGCATTGAGGTCAGCGACACATATATGTGACAGCAGTCCTCACCTTTCCACTCATCGGGGTTTTACTTCTGTACATGCTTAAAAGAAAGTGCTCTTTTCTCCTTCGTGCAATTTGACAAGTCAAAGGTGAGCTGTGTGCCAGACATGACCCTCCCTTCAAAGGAAGTATGCGAGTGCCAAGTCATTGCATTGCCTTTCAAGCGAAGCTAAACAGCTCATTCCAGATGAAACGAGAATCACATTTACCTTCCTCAGGAAAATAATGCATAATTTTGCAGTCCATTCTTTACTTTTGCTTTGATTTGTCACGAGGTGATGGTCAAATGCCGTGGATGGCGAATTGTCAACACCTAGAGAAATGTAGAAAGGGACGGTAGGGGCGAGGTAGTATTTTCTCGCCTCCCACCCTCCATCCTGAATTGTGTGCCCCCCTATGGGCTAGTCTTGCGACGGTGGGAGGGGGATGGTCTTTCTGCCCGACCTCCAGCTCTTTATTCTTGCAAAAAAAATCTTTATGCAGCTGTGGACATCTCGATTCCTCCCACTGGAAGTCAATCGTTGGTGTCTCAAGCTGAGGAATGTGCCCTCAAAAGTTGTACTTGACATTTCTTGTGAAGTCCTGATTCGACTTGCACGTTTTCCGTACCCCACGCCAATTTTATCCCCCAAAAGGAACCACATTGGTTTCTGGAAGAAACTCCTTCTGTCTCGACAGGGAGGGAGACAGGGGGAGAGCTCAATGATAGCCCACCGACTTGACTTTTTTATTGCCCTAATAATTCATCCATGCTTTTATCTCTTTAACACCAGACAGTATGCATTAAGCCCGTCTGCATTGGCGACATTCACATCCGGCTCCCAGGGCGGCTCAAACACTCGCATTTCCCTTTGATAGTCTTTGTGACTCAAAAGAAGTAATAAAAAGATTCTTGTCCACTCTTTGTGAGTGTTCTGAAGCACTCGAGCCTGGCCTCTCCCGGATTGGCCGAAGTGATAAGGCTAAGGTCAATCAGGCTGACATTACCAACTTCCCTCTCCATCAGATTCGCTGGACGTGGCCAAACAGTCCAGTTGAGTTAGAGTAGAAGGTCTGGGAATGAGACGCCCTCCATATTTGACATACAGCCACGGTCGAAGCACATCCTTCACAACTGACGAATGACGTGTGTGGATGTGAGTGGTGCAACTAATCGTCAACATATTGGAAAAAGAGAAGTTGTAGATGCCATATTAGCCGCGTGGATTTCGGCTTGACAATTGGCTGGCTGACTTATGATGATGCATGTAGTCCTCACCACTCGCATCCAAGGCAGTCTTGCTAAGCCCAGTAACTCATTTACCCGACTTGATGCCACTCGGAGGAGGTCTTCCTCTTCCTTTAACACATTCTCATTGGCTGGAGGATAGAGAAAGAGAGAGATGTTTGCCACCTCTCCAGCCCTCCATTTGCCTCAGATCTTGCCTCTACATGTAGAGATGACGTTGAAATAACAGAAATTGAGATGCACCTCGTCAAGATAATGCTACGACCTGTCCTTTTCCCAATCCTGGCCACAAGTGTGCTGGTTGGATCAAGGAACTCCTTACCCAGGACTTTAACCTCAGCACGGTACGGTGATAAGCTTCTCAATCGCCCAGTAGCCGGAGATGCTTAAAAGCCGGCTATTTGTCCTACCATTAACAAGGCAGAAGGTAATGGCCTCCATTGGGGTGCCAGGACGACCCCACGTCCCCCATTAATGTCTAGACCTAGTTTTGAGAAGGCGTCTCGCAGATCAGACACCGACAGCAAAGTAAAACAGCCTGACGTGAAAATTCCTCTCTTTTTCTTCGACAAATTTCCTATTTTATCGAGCAAATCATCGTAAGTACACTTCACTGTTAATTGCTAGGAGCATGAATTAAACAGGCTCTTCACGAAATGCTTATTTAATCGCCTTGCTTTCACCAAGGGCCAGTACTGCTATACTACTGAAATAAGCTGCTTAAGTAGCACTTCAATGTGTAATCTAAGTTATTCTTGCGACTGATGCCTATCAAACCATCCGTATTTATTTGATTTTACAACGCATTTTTTTCTGTCGGTTAAAGCAAACCAAAATTTTATTTGACTGATATAATAAATCAGAAAAATATTTGCGGGTTGACAAATGGCATTATTGTCCAATCCTAAAACAGTAAAGAAAAGATTGCCTTAAATGGCATTTTAAAAAGCTTTCGCAAGACTGGAGGAGTTACCACAACCCCCTTCTTAGTTGTAGCTAAGTGAAATTGCAGAGAGCATGGCTTCATCCATTTAATAGGTCATTAGAGGTCAAACGACCTATTAACCAATCACAATTTCCCTTGCATTTTTTTCGATTTTGCAAAAAGCACTTTTTGAAATGTTTTCGATAAAAATTCTTACATAGATAACACAACAACGTAAACTTAAAAGTAGTCCAAAAAGTGGAAAAAATGATTTTTAAAATGCATTTACTTACATACTAAATTCCCATTCACTGTTATCCAATGGGCATCGAGGGTGCGCACTGCTCTCCAGCCACCGTTTTATGCAGTGTAGGTGATATGCATGCTAAAATGCACAAAAAAATGTGAAGAGGAAAATTGTCTCCCCAACCAACTTCGACTCCTTGAAGAGGCACAAAGCCTGCTCGCAGAAGTGCGTTTTTTTCCTTTTCATAACTTGGAGCCTGTGTCTTGCCACCGCTTGCCACGGAATATGCGTGTCTTATGTAACTAGTAGAGCTGAAACATGACTAGCATTCTTTTTGCCGTTTTTCAAAACAGGGAACTGTCTACTTACAAATAAATTAAAAGGAAAGGCAAAGACAGAGAGAGGGACAGAGAGAGCATAAATTTCCAAGCTCATTTTTCATTGTCTTTTCTCCCTACCATAAATTATGCTCCACAAGGAGAGCAAAAGAATTGGGAACGGGGAAGAGGAAGGGGAAGGGGAGAGGTAAAAATTACATGAAGTGGTGCTCTATTGTTCTACCATTCCTTTATCAAGACAGTAATGAGGAGAGTAGGGGATGAATGCATTTCCTTCTTGATGTGGAAAGAACTTGTCAGAGGTAAAGAAAGTACTTTTTATCTCTTGTGCTATGCAGGACAAAAGCTTCCTTCTTTCCATTACAATTTTCTGTCGTCCACTTTGCCTGTGCCTCATGCAAACGACGGGGTGGAGTAGCGAGGAGATTGCCTAATACCGGAAAAGTTGGCAAGCTGGGAGGAGGAGGAGGAGACAGTAGCTCAGAGGTCTCGTATTATCCCACGAATTGGCTAAGCAATCAGGAAGCCTGTCTTCCTGCCTTCCAATGCCTGGGAAGTGTAAGCTAATGAAGGCGCGAGTTTTAATGCGATGGACTGGGCGTGTGTCCGACGTTGGGATGCGTTTTTGTGACAGGCGAAAGGCTCGAATCCAAAGCGTTGTGATAAAAACCCACATCGCCTGCTCATTCAAACCAGCAAGGGTCAAGATAGCAGAAATTGCATGAAGGGAAGGAGGCCGTCTCGACGGATTTAATCACGCTAATGGGCTATAATGCATGCATCCCACTGGTCCATAAATTCCCGCACGGAGGAGGACTAAAAACTCCATCTTAAGACATTTCTAATGCTCATTTTGTATTGTCAGTGAAGTTAGTTGAAGGAGGCAAGTATCTACCAAACCGGTCTGGCAAGTGACAATCCCCACATTGCCATTCAAGCCTCTGCTCGGTAGGGCAAAGTGATTAGTACGTGTTTTAAAAAAAAAGACTACAGACTACTTAAATGAGTAACAAATTGAAATTCTTGCTTACCAGCTGACCAATCAACGAGCAGGATCTGGTAAGGGAAATCGTTTGGGGTTATCCCTTATCTAAGGGCATTTTAAAGCGTAAAATCATGAAATACATTAATCAGAAATGATGGAGCAGGAAAAATGGTTATAGAACAGTTTCATCACGATTACAAATTTAAAAGGCCTCGTCAACTAGTCACTTGATTGGTCAACCGGTTTCTCTGACATGGGGCGTCGCTACCAAGCGGTTAAGATGACAACAAACGAAACAGCAAAGTGGGAGTGCTATCCAACCACCTAATGTACAGGCAAAAGTGCTGCGAAGGGCTAGACCTGAGACCAACTCGTCTAAGTTGACAATGCTTTTAACTGTGACGCTGATAGGAAATAAGTAGCAAGTAGCCCGTTCTCCTGCCACATCTTAAGTATGAACGTAACCCACGCTACGTTTACAAAGAAGGCTTTTTGCGGGCTACCTCTACACTTGTACTTTAACGCTGCCTCTTGAGATGCAATTTAAGTACTGAAATGCCTTCAACTTCACAAAATCTCTACATTACACCCACGTACATCGTTCCCGCCTTCTAACAATGCAATTAGCAAACATTTCATAAAATGATGACGTATAAAGTATCGAAACTAAACGCCACTAGTGGGTGGTGTGCATTCGTTATTAATTTATGGCAACTAGTTGCATTTAATCTTCACACGTTAAATTCCAAGGTCACCTAAAAAGTGTCTTTCAAACTTATCAATCTGCCTTTGGCAATACATCACTAAATCTGCCGCATTCCTGCCATAAACCGTAAGTCTTAAACTCCACTCTCATTAGGTGCCATCGACAAAGCTAAGGTCTGCAGAACAGGCTAAAATGCAGTCAGAGGAAAATGAGAGCACATTCGAGTGTAATGTCATGGTGGACCAACGTGTATCTGTCCATTCTAACGGAGAGCAAAGTATGACACGCAAAGATCACGAATACCAGATCTGCAAGAAACAATAGGATACAGATAACTTCACTTTGGAAAGTTCACTTCTCCATAACTCAGTTGACAATGTCCCAAGAGGCACATGCCTGTCCGATATCGCCATTAACTGTGTCACTGTTCACAAAAGTCCAAAGTTGATAATGACTTTCATACCAGAAACTTTATGACCCACACCAACTACAAGGCCACCTGGGATCACGCCTCGTCATGCGCATTCAGCCCCACCGCCATCGACAAGGAAGGCGCTCAAGCCACCACTACGTGACTCCCTCTTCACTTGCACTACACGGTCGGTCCTGCTGCCCGACTAGTGTCAAACCAATGGTCCGGTAGGCGACAGGCCAAACGATAGGCAAGGCATCGTAAATGGCGCAGATTGCACTGGCAGCATGTGGGACGAAAACAGCAACACTGGCAACTACTACAACTGCAGTGGTTACGTTAGTCACCAGTTCAAATAAAGGGCATTTGAGGAGGGTTGCTTGAGAAAAGCACACGCTACATGCAAGCTTAGTGGGCACTAAATCAGAGCAGAGTAGAACGTGGCGATATCCCATGACGTGAATGGGGAAGGAGGAGAGGAGGGGAGAAGGGAGGGACGGGGAAGTAAGGAGAGGGGAGTGACGGGGCAGTGTCGAAGTCGATCCAATCCCAACTACGTGATTACACTAATCCACATGCATTTACATCGAGAAGTCGGATTATCGGTCAAAGTCGTTGTTCTAGTCAAAGTAATAGCACTGAGACTACGAATTGTCTGCGGCCTTTCGACCAGGACACACGAAACCGACTTGCAATTGCACTGTTGCGCATTGGGTTGAGTGGAGGCCACAAAGTCACGCAAGAACATAAACCTGCTGTGGGGGCAGAGTCACCTCTGCTCACCATACTACAGTCCATTCACTGCCACGAGAGAGCATGCTTGATTGTCTCATAGTGATAACAAGGAGGAATGTTTTCATTGCTTGGAGAAAGGCAGACACGCAAACGAGGCGACAGAGAAGGAGGGGAGGGGAGGAGGAGAAGGCGAAGGAGGAGGAGGAGGAGAAGGAGGAGGAGGAGGAGGAGGAGGAGGAGGAGAAGAAGAATAAAAAAAAACAATTATGAGGTAGTATAAATGTGGACGTGAACTCACATTGCAAACGCCCCATGCCACGGCGCATATCTCGTCCAGTGGATTCGTTCCTATCTTCGCCTGACAGTGGATGCCTACAAACAACACAACATCATCGTCTCTCTCTCTAATACTCTACACTTTAGTGTTTCACAGGCCAATGTGGGGTGGTAAAGCTCCATAGAATAAAAGAGAATGATGATAGAAGCAGAAGGTTTTTGTCAGACTGTACATTAGCAAGACAACCTCGAATGACCTGTTGCCACGTCTGTGGATGGCTTCCTATGATTCCACGCGAAACGTCCCCATCTATTTACTGTACTACACAGTCCGTTGTACACTACTGACACAGTACAAGTATGTCAATTCCACTTCCAGGCAGTATCTGGTCGCTAGAATTCATGAAGTCAATCTACCTACACACACACACTCCCAGATTTGTCATCTCACTCCGCCTTCCCAGCCACTCCACCTTCCTCGCTTTCGTGTAAAATGGCTTTGTTTTTAAGTTATATATGAGGAAGTGAAAAGTGGTGTGACCACAGAGGATACCATTGATTTTGATGAAATGTGTGAGGTGGAAGACGAAGTTAAATGTGGAGCAGTTTTCCCATCGCCATCCTTCCCCAAACCTCTTCAACCGTATCCAAATCACCCACTTACGCTTTAAGATCACTTATGAAACATTGTGTCACATTGGTGGAAGTGAAGTTGCTTCTCTTTCTGCCTGGTTTAGTAGTGCTAACTGTTTTTGAGGGAGTGGAAGAAGACAAGTGAAATGGAGAACTAGGAGGAAGAAAGACCTACTGATATCGCCTTTGAGTAGTATCCCATCGGGTAATGTGTTTTTCCATTAATTTTTGTTTAACCACCATCTGGGACAAATTTTTTTAGTAATCACTGCGTAGAATACGAAATTTGTTTTCTTAGACATAACTTTTCATATGAAGTTGTGCCTTTTTAATTGCATCGTAGTCAATTAACGAAAAACCCTCTCGCCTCTAATGGGTACGTATGATTACCTATGAGTATTATTAATTGTTTTTGTCAGTTTCCGCCTAATATTAGCAGCCATACATTGCAATTTATGTGTTAGCGGTACAAAATTTTACATAGTCTAGGAAGAATGAGGAGGAAGGTAGGAAGGGAGGAGGAGAGTACCGAATATCCTCTACTTTGTCTTCCTCCAGTACCGCGCCTAATAAAGTAAGCACTGATACGATTTTATGGAAAAAAAGCAGAATTTTTACTACCAATAAAGACTTTTTAATGGACTGTCTGAAAATCTTGCTAATTTTTTTTCTAAAAACTTTCACAATAACATTTGGCAGGAAGTTTGTCCACCCCTGCCTCTAATATGACTCAGAGCCTTTTGAAAAAGAGGCAAGGTATTTGCGAAGGAGGCATGCAACTCACATAGACTCATCATGGCATTGCGACAGATGACACAGGTGTCGTGCATAACATCCCACGACCAAAAAGCACAAGCATTCCATTTGAGGAGTTGAAAGTGTTCCATTTCCGGACGCTCCTTGGGGTTTTGGAGCGCGAGCGCAGCCTCATCGGATGGCTGCGGTGGCGGCGTCGGTGGCGGAGGGCAAGTGGTGTTTGAGGCAGGAGGCGGGTTGTCGTCGGGACTGCCGCCTTCCCTGACTACCGGACTTTCTGGACATGGAGAATCGTGCTGAGTATTGCGTTTGCGCCACAACATGCCCTATTACAAGCCCGTCTTTCACATAACCCCATGCGGTTTACATACCGTACTCTTCACCACCACGTGACATCGATCTACAGGTAGCACGAGGATCCTTTGCGGGGACCCGCTTTTGTACCAATGCAATAGGATCAGCGAATAGCCTATTGACTAAATGCCAACAATAAGTGGTACCAACTCATCACAGAATAGTTTCCATTCATTCTGTATGGTAATAGTAGCACATTCGGTGGAGTTCAATTAACAAGTCATCAACTTGACACGATGCTACTTAAGAGTGTATTCAGTAGCACCTTCCTAATTCTCCTACACTTCAGCTTTATCTCCCTCTTTTTCGCGCACAGTAGACACAATTGCATCCAAGCACAACCAAAATCTCATCCAAAAAACAACCAGCGGGAGGATCTGCAACTTAGAAAATGGATTGGGAGGATTATGGATGAAAAAAATGGATAAATCAACACTTTCAGCGTAATTTTCATCCCACACTTAAGCTTTAACTTAAATTCATTCTCCATTTTAGTCTAATAAAACATGTCATTTCTATCAGCACCTCATACGACCTGTCAATCATACGGTGACACGCAAAACCAAGGTAGCCAAACCAGTTGGAATGGAGAAGTGAGAAGACAGAACTGGAAGTGCGTGTGTAGGCGGATCGACTTTAGGAATTTTTAAAGTCGAGGTACTGTCTGTAAGTAAATTATCATGTTTGTGTCAAGTCAATGGTAAACTATGAAATGTATGATGCAATGAATATATGATGGTATTCCTTGCTGAGGCATGGGAAAACATCCACAGTCGTTGAATTATCGAATTCGGTGGTTGCCTTGTAAAAGTAAAGTTCAGGTATATCTGTGCTCGTATTCTCCATCCTATTCCGCTTACCTCTTTCATTTGGGACTCAAATGAGGGTTAACGAAAAATTATAGACGAGATTCATTACCGGATGCGATACTACTCAAAGACGATATCAGTAGATCTCTCTTCCTTCTAGTTCTCAATTTCACTTGTCTTCTTCCACTCCCTCAAAAACAGTTAGCACTACTAAACCAGGCAAAAAGAGAAGCAACTTTACTTCCACCAATGTTACACAATGCTCCATAAGTGGTCTTAAAACGTAAGTGGGTGATGTGGATAGGGTTGGAGGGGGGTGGGGAAGGATGGTGATGGGAAAACTGCTCCACATTCAACTTCGTCGTCCACCTCACCCATTCCATCAAACTTAACGTCATCCTCTGTGGTTGTTCTACTTTTCGCCTCATCTTATATAACTTAAAAACAAAGCCATTGCACACGAAAGCGAGGAAGGTGGAGTGAGATGACAGATCTGGAAGTGAGTGTGTGTAGGTAGATTGACTTCATGAATTCTAGCGACCAGATACTGTCTGGAAGTAGAAATGACATGCTTGCACTGTATCAGTAGTGTACAACGGACTGTGTAGTACAGTGAATAGATGGGAACGTTTCGCGTGGAATCATGGGAAGCCATCCACAGGCGTGGCAAAAGGACATTCGAGGTTGTCCTGCTAATGCACAGTCTGACATCACCTTCTACTTCTACCATCATTCTCTTTTATTCTATGAAGCTTTACCACCCCACATTGGCCTGTGAAAGAGTAAAGTGTAGGTTATTGCAGAGAGAGAGAGAGAGACGATGATGTTGTGTTGTTTGTAGGCATCCACTGTCAGGCGAAGATAGGAACGAATCCACTGGACGAGATATGCGCCGTGGCATGGGGCGTTTGCAATGTGAGTTCACGTCCACATTTATACCAACTCATAATTGTTTTTTTTTTTTATTCTTCTTCTCCTCCTCCTCCTCCTCCTCCTCCTCCTCCTTCGCCTCCGTCTCTACTCCATTGTCTTGTTTAACTGCGCACAAGATTGTCTTATCCCAATGCGTAATCTTGACGTCTGTGAGTGACACGACGTGGAGAGCAAATGGATGGCCGAGTGGTAATGCCGTCTGGTGGGTAGTGGGAGAGCTACTAGTGGTTGAGTGGGTGGTAGTCATTTGCAGATAGCGAGGATGTGTCTTCGTCCACAATGCATGACGGTCAGTTGGAGAAGCAGCATTCGTCAATGAGGCGTGAAGTGGAGCAGTGAGTGTTGTGGGCTGTCAGTTGGATCAGCGCACAGTCACAGGAGTCCACCTTCATCGGTGAGGTGATTTGAGGTGCATGAGTGGTGGTGGTGGTGGTGGTGGTGGTGGTGGTGGTGGTGGTGGTGGTGGTGGTGGTGGTGGTGGTGGTGGTGGTGGTGGTGGTGGTGGTGGTGGTGGTGGTGGTGGTGGTGGTGGTGGTGGTGGTGGTGGTGGTGGTGGTGGTGGTGGTGGTGGTGGTGGTGGTGGTGGTGGTGGTTAGAGCGCCACGAACAGGCGCTCACCTTTAGTCCTCTTCGCGAAAACTTCTTCTGTTTCAGCAGTATCCACTTCCCATCCCCGAGATGGCATTAGTGGAAGGCGAAATAATGTGGAACGATGTGGGTCCACCTCAATCCATTCAACCTCACCTCTTTCCACCACATCTAGTCGTTCTGCTCACCAATGTGGTCGAGTGATTCGCACAGTCAAGTGGATCTGGACGGCCAATCAGGCCACCACAACCACTTTCCAGTGACGTTCTCGAGTTCCCAAATGTCCCTCCTTTGGCATAACCAGATGCACGAATTTGGCATGCGATGTGGTTGAGTGAGTAGCCTCGTGACGTGCTCACTGCACCGTGTCGCATGTGTTCAGTGGCAGTGTGAGTGAGGTCGGTGTGTTCACAGCCCTTCCACAACACGCGTGTCAACCGTACACTGACAGGTGGTGTGACACACGTGGGGATGTGGCGTGCGGTCGGTAGTGGCAAGACACTGTGCTGTGAGTGAGAGGTGCGCGATCGACCGACCGCGATCAACCGATGATGAGGTGCCGACTGAAGGTGTCCTTTTGCATCAATGTGTGTAATGTAGAGTTGTGGCGGTGGTGATGTTGCAGGCGGTAGTTCGTCGTGTTATAGGAAGACATTGTTGTGACTGAATGATTAATCTACTGGCTAGCTGATAAGGTGGTGGCAGCGGTGGTGGCAGCAAGGAAGAGTAACTGTCTTTTCTCACTCTCCTCCTCCTCCTCCTCCTCCTCCTCCTCCTCCTCCTCCTCCTCCTCCCGATCCATCCCCTCCTTCGCCTTCTCCTCCTCCCCTCCACCTCCTCCTTCGCCTTCTCCTCCTCCCCTCTCCTCCTTCTCTGTCGCCTCGTTTGCGTGTGTGCATTTCTCCAAGCAATGAAAACATTCCTCCTTGTTATCACCATGAGACAATCAAGCATGCTCTCTCGTGGGAGTGAATGGACTGTAGTATGGTGAGCAGAGGTGACTGTGCCCCCACAGCAGATTTATGTTCTTGCGTGACTTTGTGGCCTCCACTCAACCCAATGCGCAACAGTGCAATTGCAAGTCGGTTTCGTGTGTCCTGGTCGAAAGGCCGTAGACAATTCGTAGTCTCAGTGCTATTACTTTGACTAGAACAACGACTTTGACCGATAATCCGATTTCTCGATGTAAATGCATGTGGATTAGTGTAATCACGTAGTTGGGATTGGATCGACTTCGACACTGCCCCGTCACTCCCCTCTCCTCACTTCCCCGTCCCTCCCTTCTCTCCTCCTCTCCCCTTTCCCCATTCACGTCATGGGATATCGCCACGTTCTACTCTGCTCTGATTTAGTGCCCACTAAGCTTGCATGTAGCGTGTGCTTTTCTCAAGCAACCCTCCTCAAATGCCCTTTATTTGAATTGGTGACTAACGTAACCACTGCAGTTGTAGTAGTTGCCAGTGTTGCTGTTTTCGTCCCACTTGCTGCCAGTGTAATCTGCGCCATTTACGATGCCTTGCCTATCGTTTGGTCTGACGCCTACCGGACCATTGGTTTGACACTAGTCGGGCAGCAGGACCGACCGTGTAGTGCAAGTGAAGAGGGAGTCACGTAGTGGCGGCTTGAGCGCCTTCCTTGTCGATGGCGGTGGGGCTGAATGCGCATGACGAGGCGTGATCCCAGGTGGCCTTGTAGTGGGTGTGGGTCATAAAGTTTCTGGTATGAAAGTCATTATCGACTTTGGACTTTTGTGAAAACACCAGTTGGCAATTGCCTCATTCACGTGACTTTGTAAGTTTTAAAGCGGGAAAATCCCTAGATTGGTATTCTTATGAGTATTTCCCTTGCCTGCACGCTAGCTCATATTTTAAATATTAAATTTTAGGAGCGACTTGGGATACATAGGATATTTGGGTGTTTTTAAGCTCTTTTGTTTTCAAACAGAGTTTCTTATAGCAAAGTTCGGGCCACTTTACGTTGTCAGCGATGACCACCTTTGCATAAAAATAATAACTGTTCGAATTTTTTTAAGAAATTGTTTAAGTTTAGTAGAGTGTCTATTTTAACTGGTTTGACTTTGCCAGTTTTTATAACTTTGCAAAAAAATATCGCAAAATTTCTTTGACATACATAATTATGTAAGTCGGGAATGTTTCCGTTTCTGGGAAATATTCTTTGAATTTATCGCAGACTGCTAGTGTAAAACATCATCTGGGCTTTAGCTTAGTTGTGCAGGCGATTTATTGCCTTTTAAATATCTTCATATTTACTCTTTTTGCTAAATTTACCCCTTTTGCTACTAATAATGAAATAAGTAGACCCATCTTGATGGCACTGATTCACCGAACAGTCATCGCTTCTGCCTTGTGATTGGCAGGAGAGAAAAATCAAAATAGTGATCAACGAATAATACCCATAACAGTACTTAGAAGGAAATCATATTTATTTGAAAGACGTTTTTAACAGCGCAAAATCTACAGCCCTCGAAAAATTATATCCGCCCTTCGCACCTGTTCCTAAATACAAGAAACACTCCCTTTGCAAAGAATTTGCAGGTCTTAATCGGCTGACTACTGCTTCATGTTTTGTGCCATTATGACACAAAAGGCATTGCTAAATGGCCAAAATAGAGAAAGTTTGCAAAAATTTTGCATAATTTTAGGTCAATTCCCTTTAATTAAACACTCCCAATCACCTGATTTGAAAAACCCAGGATGAACTACTATGCCCTGATTGGCTCTTCCGACAAGTGCCCAATCAAGGCCTTGCTCTACCTTCCCCGTCATCCCCTCCGTTTCACTACAGCTCAACGTGGTCGCATAAAATAGTGGCCTCGTTTGCCCCTCGAATTATCACCAAGATTGGTGCCTCTGGTTTCCCCTAGAGCTACTTTCCACCCTCAAAATGGATAGCCCGCACTCCGCCTATGGTATGTCTGGTTCTATGCCTCCTGCTGTTTAAGCCTTTCTATATCGTTCAAAACTGATGTTTACCATGAGCGAAAAGAATTTTTTTGATTTTGCAACTTAAGTTAAGATCTGAAAGACCTTTATGATTTTTTGGGAATTCCCAAAAGACAACTTTACCAGAGTTGAATTTTTATGCACTTCTGCAAGCTGAAAAACAGTGTTGCCTTTGAAGTTATTTCCTAGTTAAAAATAATTATCAAAGGAAACAGGATTCAAGAAGGTGTAGAAAGATTTCAAAAGAACTTTGTGTCTTTAAGTTCAATTTGTTTATATTTTCCAAGTAAATACTCCTCTCCTTTAATGATGCTGTTTGCTCGTAAATTGATGCAGTTTACAAAGGGTTACTCGACTAGCCGTAAAAGTGGATTCGCCAAAAACAAATTGTGATGGAAAACATGCCGGCTCAGGCGCTTTGCAATGGCGATGTATTTTGTTTCTCGTTCCATCCTGAGATGCATTAATTCTGCGTCTCTATATCCATTTGATAATCAGCGCGCCTACTCATAAAACGGGAGTACTTTAAGCACAAATTTATGTGAATCGTATGGGATGAAAACACTTAGCTTTAATAACGCCATCATCTCTGGTAATCTCTTCTTCTTTTGCCTAATTAGTAAACCCAGATTGGTTCCATATCAACGGCGAGTCCTTATGAAGCAGATTCAAAGGGGACGAAGACGTCGTCTTATTTAACCATGATGGAAATCCGCTTTACCTAATGAAAAGATTTCTCTGTGGAGACTAATCCTTATAATCCTTTTTTGCTTCTGAAAACGAGAAATGCATTAACACCATCAACTCGGACTAATCGTTCATCCGTCTTATCACCGTCCTTCCTTTAATTTGTAAACCGCAATAGAACTTTAAGTTCTACCGAAAGAAAGCGTTGTCAACTATTTGAAAATTAAGCATTTTTACCGGAGGATTGGTAAATATGCGGCAAAGGAATCGACTATTAAAGATCTCCACTTTGGGGTATCACTCATATCAGTCCACCTATTTTGCAAATAAAAAAGACTCTAAAACTAGCCCTGAGGCAGAAGTGAAGGTCATGCAACTGTCGCTGCTCATCAGAAGGAGGAAACTTTCGAGTTTACTCTTAGAGGAAGATCCGTCATCAACACTTGCAACACCAAAATTACATATTCAAAATCTGCTCAATGAAAAAAATATGGTTAATCGTTACCTACCTTTACTGTTTTGGGGGTACAACCAGTTATCCTGAATTAACAGGGAACGTGTGTTGCGTTTATGTGGAGCCTTTATGTGCTGAATCGTGTTAAGGATATTTTTCGCTACTTTTGTTTGGATGCATTGGACTATTTTACTTTGATTTGTGTGAGGCTACCTTATATAAAGGCTACCTGGCTCCCATTTGAAGTAAGGCAACAAATCATTTACTACTTATAAGCTATCAGCGACGGAGTCGGAAAATAATGAAGGATTGCTAGCGAGTAAAATGTGTTTTCACCTTAGCTGATCCACTCTTGCAAATATGTTTTTGATAGCCGAGTAATGATTGCCTTAAGTGATTTGATTTTTCTTCAATCTGTTATGATCTGATCTTGACAGGTGGACTGTAATATCTTCTGTCAAATCAATTAGTCGACCACTCAATAAGTGAACTAATTAAAGTCCCTGACAGATTGACGGGGCCTAATCATTCTGCAATCGTTATGGCATTACATCTGTAAGCTTTTTCAAGCGTCTCATTACCAAAAATCACAAAAATAACTTCTGGATTCGTTTGCTCTGGGCGTTTTCTCGCTCTAGTCTTATTTATCTACTTGTCCACGTCTCTTTTTGCTTGTCCAACTTGTGCTAGAACACCTGGTAAAGTGTCACATTGGAGAAGTTCTCACTGCTGTCAAAGAAGTCACTCCAAGCGGTCAAGCAAGCAGGGCAAAGTCGAGTTCGAAGGTAACACAGTGATTTTGTCGCAGAGTTTTACCTTATCTAGCATAGATCCTCTAATAAGAAAGCGTGTCAAATGTCATTAGCGAGACATTGATACCGAAGGGCTCACAAATGCCCATTTTCCTTAAAACATAGTAATCAGGAAGAAAAACTGACGTATAAATTCCAGCTCTAGATAAAACATTCCGTTTCCGGTTCAGCAACCAATCTTACCGTGGACTGCTGCCATCCATGCTACGTCACGCAAACTCAGGTGGTTGTTTACATGGGTGGAGAGGAAGTGTTTTTCAAAAACCAATTGTTTCTATGTTTTCTTTTGGGTCCTCATCACCTGTCAATCAGTCAATTTGGCGCCCACCCTTTGCGTCACTTTCCATTATGCGAGTAGTGCTTCTCAGTCACGCAATGATATCAAATGTTAGGACGTTAGTGAAACAATGGAAGGAGATTTACTTAGGATTTCATAATTCTACATTGTGAGAGTTAATTATTTGTGTTAAACAATGGCGGCAGATGTGACAGTCTGAATTAGTTACTTCTTATCTGATTAAACCACGCCAAAATGCTCTGTCGGCTGTCGTTATTTGGCATCCTGACGTTAATATGTTTTGACTTAATGCTTGAACACACAGCTGGCTTTTAGAATAAGGAAAAAGAAAAACATTTGAAGGCTATCAGGTCCAGATCTTACAAAACAGGTCTGTTCCTCCACCTTGGCCTCCTCATCCTCCCCCTTCCCATTCCGCATCGATCTCACAAACATGGTCGCAAGACAATGCCAAATTTTATCATTTGAGAATGACGACGAGGCGGTCTCGGCCTCCACCTCTTTCAGCTGACGTGCAACTCCCCTCATAAAGTAGTTTTTTATGTAGGAAGCGTAAGTTACTGTGTCATTTTGTACGGCAAACAATTTGCCGCTCCTTCCGTCAATGCATCAGTGCTACCTCCTTTTTCCCGCATAAATTCGGGCTTTGCCAAACAGATAAACCTCATCAAATAAGCAGACCCTGGGGAAGAAATAATGATCTTAATCCTACTTTACCACACACGAGGCCAACCTGGCTATCTGAGAATAGAACGATGCCTTTGAAGTTTGCAATGAGCAGTGAGTGGTTTGTGTGCAAGCAATTAACGATATTTCTGTTCGACTTAATGATTGTTAGGAAATTCAAGGACAGTAATCAGTCAGTAAGCTAAGCAATTATTAGGAATTGAAGCATTACACTGCGTGTAGTTTAAAGGAAGCGATTGCGACTTGGCCGTTCGGATAAGTAAACCAAAATTAAGGATACACAATGTAGCTTAGTTTAGTCAATTCACTTAACTTACTGCTGACCTAAATCTTTCGTTATTAATCAATGCGGACTATGCTTTGAATTTTTCTATCACATTGAAAAAACCACTTGCATTTTCAAATCACTACCATTGCATGTCTCAAGTTCCGGGTAAACAAATACTCTACTTAAAATTTATTAGTAGCAATCGAAGTGCATTGTAATTGATTTGGAGAATTTTGGGAACAAAAGTTCGTACTCCTCGGTAGGTTAGGATTTTTACAGACCTAAATGCATCGGACTTAAGGCAGTATTTTTCTGCATGCAAACCATTGCAACCAGGGAATTTGAGGGTCACTACACGTTATACAGAGTAATTACAAAATTTTATGAATTATCCTAGTTCAGTCCCCAATAGTTTTGAGTTATTATGTCATCATGTCTCTTATGCTTTTTTGATCAGGTTGAAAACAAAATTGTGGCAACTGAAAGATCTCTCGATGAATGATGGTTCCTTCGTCTTCAAATAAAAGAAGTACTCTAGGTAGCATTTAACAAAACCATAGTAATGATCTTTGGCTGCCAAGACTCTTTTCTACATTATTTTAAAGTAGAATTTGCCTCTTTATGAGCATTTTTGCACCAATTTAGCATTAACAAACATCGGTGTATGTTTCTCCATGCCTGCATAAAACAGCCTACTGACTAATTTGTTAGTAGCATATTGTAGTTAGCTAAATAAAATTACTCTTACTTCTCTAAGAGGAGCTTCGTCTTACGAGTGTTAGTGGCTTGTTTTACGTGCATCACCATTCGTTTGGTCTGCAGGTCCGCCAGTTTTCATAATAAAGGTGTGAAGATCTACTGAATAGCGAATTACTTACTGGTTTAAGTGGAGGTCCGGGTAGCCGGAACAACTCCCCATTTAGGTGTAATGCCCGTGATAGAACGTTTTGTCCACACTCACATAAACTAAGAAATGGATGGGCGTTATTAAGCGCATTAATATAGAGGAGGTAATGAACCGCCTGTGTTAGCTTATCTGGTGCGAGAACTATGATGGGGGCGTGAGTTTTGCACTTCAACGTGCGTTAAGTGGACGACTATATCATTACTTACTCACCGCCCACTCCGCATACGCAAAGCACCACAGAGCTCTACACTTACTTTGCAAGGCGCACTGCAGGTTGAAGTATCCACAGCACCTTAAAACTTATGAGAGTGGCACCGCCGATGAGGGGATGAGGACAGGACAATAGTTTCCCTCCATCCCAGGTTGTATCATGAGGACTTTTTATAAATTAGCTTTGTTCTTGATCAAGTGGATCTCAGATGTAAGTGCTTTTTTGATACCTATTCATCGAAATTTCAAATCTGCTGCCATTCTCACTCCACCCAACGCGTTTGATTACAGGGTTCAGGGTCTACTCACGACAACGTTAGCCAAAGAGGAAGGATAGAAGGGTAATATTTAGGTCAAACTCTATCACTGTTAGCTTAACATGTCAAACAAAATTTCTTATCGATGTTTAAAGCCACACAAATGTGCATTGAGCATGTTTTAACAGCTCACTCCTATTGGTTGAGGAGGATTTAATTCATCCCTCCCATTGGTCGCGCCACATGCCCGTGGCAGAAATAACCAGCTTCATTAGCTCCACTGCTATGATTACAACCGGTGTCATTTCTCTCAGTTGAAAAACGCTATCTCCCACCATCACGTCACAGCTTCGATCATCGAAAATCCAACACTAACACCACCATCGCCACCGCTGCGGCTGCTGATACAGGGGAGCAGAAGGATCGTCTTCGTCGTGCCTATTCAACACGTCGAGTTCTGCCCAACGTTCAGATCTCTGAAGCTGCTTTAAATCGTGCTCGAAGTCTTCGTATTCCGGCAAAAAAGCGAAACCCCATGGATGGTATTCGATCCTCTTCTCGAACCACCAATTCATCATCCTCGTCGGAGGTCACCCAACGCACGCATAGACCGCCTTCAGCTGGTAGACAAGCACGCGGAAATCTTCAGAAATATCGACAGTCATCCATTGCAGCTTCTTCCGCCACCACCAACACTGTCATCGGCTCTCCACTTGTTTCTCGTCTATCACCGAATCCCAGTCACAGGGGAGAGACCCGGCATCAACGAATGAGACGGCAACTGCCCTGCACATTTGTGTTTCCCAACAACAATGAAGAGAAAGAAGAGGTTGAGTCTGTGGCCTCAACTTTTGACGATTTTGACTATTTCTGTAGCATCTCCTACTCTCCAAACAGTAAAGTTGCACCCACCTATCCAGCGGAGACAACTCAGACACGACGCCAACGAATGCGAGGAAGACGAAGTCATTCCATGCTTCATTCAAATGAAAATGCAGTTGACTATCCAACCACTTCAACATCTTTTCCAACACCCGGTAGCAGAGAGGACCATGTTGTTGATAGACGGATGTTCAGTCGCACCTTAACAACGTACTATCAGGACACAGTGGAGGATCTAACCCCCAAACGTATGTCTGGAAATGCTTCAAGAAACAATTCATCAGTTAGTTTAACTCAAAGTAGCCGAGCATCCTACTCCCCGGGACGGCTACCAATTACACCTCAAGCACCACCACATATTCCCTCGGGAAGTGGAGGATCACCTCTTGGTGCAGCTATTTCACAGGAAGCGTTGGATGCCGACGATCCAGACTTGGTCGAATTCAAAGTTCAAGTAGTGGGATCGCCGTCTGTTGGCAAATCAACCATCTGTCAGAGGCTTGCAAGTCTCAATGGTGGCGACAGTGATGGTGAGTTGTCCTGTCTATTGTCAAATTATTGTAGTCAGTGAAGTGATTTTAAAGGTGGTTGAGAGGCTTTTTTTTCACTTACTGTGTTGGACGATCTTGTTTCGTGGTGGATGATGCTCTACCATTTCACATTATCAAGGACTCTTCCATCAGAAAATGTGTAGAATCTCAGTCGTCCAGAGTGGTGCGGTCAGTTCCACGCGCCTAGAAGTAGATCTATCTTTAGATCGGGAGATTCGTTGTGCAACCCTCTTCTGCATCGGCATCAAAAAAAGAAGTATACGACACTTTTGTCTGTTTCAGACTTCAGCGAAGATGCTTACGACGACCTCCAAGCGCTGTCAGTGAAAGCGACATTGGATGGAAAAGTTTTTAACGTCGAATTTGTAGAAACCGTTATCTACGCAGCAGAAGATGCGATGGTGAGTTAATGGTGGCGTTTTTTTCCCTTCACAGTCTCTTATCAACAACCTTTGTTTAATACTCGCCCCACGGTGATGATAGCTAAGTTGATCCGATCCGGAACCTAACGTGGCTGAGCAAAAAAAAGTCTTTTAGTCGTCCAAGAGTGAGTTGGGATGTGGCATACCAGTAACTGGCCAAAAATATGCCTTTTAAATAAGTGTGGAACACGACTAACTGAATACGATGGTCTTATTGATACGCCCAAGAGATAAAATCGCTTTGTCAATCAAAAAATGCCTCTCCTCTGGTCTGGAGTTGGGCTTTACACCAATGGAAGTGGACTACTGAGACAAAAGAGGCCTTCGTGCTGTGGCTCCCACTTCACCTTCCCTCTCCACTTCCATTATGGTAGCCGAAGCGGCACGATCTTTGATGGTGCCTTTTAAACACTGAACGTCCCATGACAACATGGCAAAAATACACTGCCTACAAGAAAGCAGACAAAATTAGTCCATTTCTTTTTCTCAGAAAAAGTTTTAACATGTGAAGCTGAGAGCCAAACAGAAAATGCCTTTAATCCTTCATTGCGCCCATCTAATCCACAGAGACACCAGACAGGCGCTCTAGTCTACCTAATGTTCTCGCGTCAAAGGGAGAAGGAAGATTTGCATTTTGCACAACTTGCTTTACACAAAAAAAGCGAAGAAAATCGGCAAAACTGCTGTGTTTACTTTATCAGCAAATATTTAGTATATTTAAATAAACGCCAAATTACTGAAATGAACCGAGAGTTTTTATGGCCTCGTTTAAAAAAATAAACTTTTTAAAAAACGGCTTTTTAACAAGCTATTTGCCTTACTGCCTTTTTATGGTCCGAATAAATATTTTCTCCCATACATCTGGGTTGACGTCGGCGATTTTTCGAGTGTCAAATTATTTTATTTGCTCTGGAGGAACGAACAGTAAAGCAAACTTTCGTAGGAGTATTATTTTACATATAGAAGTTTCTAAAAGCTCCTTCTTAAACATGGAGCATTTGGTCGACACATGGAGGAACATTTGGGAGAAGGTTTAGAAGAGAGCCATCTGGCAAATTATAAGCATCCACTTCAACTTAATTCCCAATTCAAGAACAAAATATGCTGCCAATTAAAGCCTAGCAACCCCCGAATTTAGCATTTAATTTCGATTAAAACAATTGCGCTGGACAACTTTTTGAAGTACAAAACATGGTAATAATTTTGTACTGTTCAGTATTTTCACTGAAAATTAGTGTAAAGATGTCTATAACCTCCATAGTAAGCCAAACTATTCATCTAAACGTAGAAAGCCCTTCATTTTCGTGGTTATCAATCAAACCCCTTATTTTTTTTTCGCGGTATTTAGCCTTATAAATGAATCATTTTAAACAATCATGATTAATGTTCTGTGGAAAACAAATCCGTTCGAGCGGTCATACCTTAGAGCAAAATCATTTCCATGTTTTGCCACTTTCCGTTTTGCAAAAAATGCAAAAGTTTAGTATTTATTGCTAAAATATGCAATAAAATTTTATATCCGCACTTTAAGAGCGAAATCTTTTTGATGTTTTTAAAATAAAATGCCCATTTTGGAAACCTGCTCGTAACTATTATAGAATATGAAAATTGGTTATTTCTTTACAGTCAGTCTGTGGGAAAGAGTAAATTTAAGCTTCCATAACTTTTCGCTCTGCTGTTTGGTAATTCTGCATTCCTCTTTTGGAGTCGTAAGCGTGACTCTTTGCAGCTGTCACTCCCGAGTGGACATTTCTGACTCTGTTGAGGACAAAGTGGGTTAGTTAACGCTGCACTCTTTCTGTCCTAGAGCACTTGGCCTATGCGGAACTGTAAAGGGTAGAGGAATAGGTTTTCTAAACTGACAGGACAAGCATGACAAATTAGCTCTAAAACTGCATGCTGCTACACTAATCCTATTCTACACGCACAAGGATTGTGTTCTTTCTTTTACAGTAAAACCACCTAAAATCTTATGACTATTTTTACCTTGTTTGGTAGAACATTGAGATTCAGGAGTGCGTGGACGCCTTCGTGGTAGTCTACGCAATTGACGACGACTCCACCTTTGATTTTGCTAAACGAGTACTTCAAGCCCTGCGAGAAAGTATTCGAGACAATTCTCTACCTCCTGCTGGCTTCATTCTGGTTGGAAATAAGTCCGATCTTGTTCGCGGACGTGAAGTACCTACCGATGGTCTGTGCCTCCGGGCTTTACTATTTCTGATTGCTGTACTGATCATTTCATGTCATTCGCCTCTTGAATGGCAGTATTTGATCAATGAGAACAGTTTTAGCTTTGCTACATTTCCCAAGGTTTAAAAATTTGTGTAAAGCCTTAGGGATTTCAAAAGCCGAGGGCAGATGCCTCTTGCAAAACTGACGTCTAAATAAAGCCATAATATTCATCACAAAGGCAAGCGCATAAATAAGTCAAATGGTGGAGCGGACTGACTGCTAATCTTCATAACGCCGCTACAAAAGTCACATCAAAAGAAGTTGAGTGGATCCCAGATATACTACTATCACTATTAAGTAGTAGAGTGAGGCTTAGTAATCTAAATCACTATTTTTCTCAGCCGCTGGAACAACATTATAGCAGATATGTAGTTTCTTAAAAATTACTTTGATTAACTTAGCACTCTTAGTATTTTTTATCACTAAAAATCCTTTTCTACTAACCGCTCAAAAGCGGAAGTAAGGTAAACAGGGACCTAATCTACGCAGTACCTAAAAAAATCTGCCAAACAAATCTCTAAACACAGTGTGTAAAAGAGGGAGGAAAGTGCGGCCTTTGAGAATCCCTACGTTAGGCGCAGACCTCCTGATCAGAGAAGAATTGGGGAGGATTTCTAAGATGATTCCAGGCAGTTAGGAAGACATCAACGAGCTCCAGTTCCGAACCGAGTTTTTTTGCTGATTGGTTTAAAGAAGCATCTAAACTTCCCTCCAACTTTAGAGGGGAATCAATTCGCAGCCTCTCAAAAAGCCAAATTCATTGAAGTCTCCGCGGTGTTGGATCACAAAATACTTGAACTCCTTCTCACCATCATCACCCACCTGCGAGAGTTGGAGGAGGCGAAAGCACAACGACCCAAACGACCACCGACAAATGAACTCTGGGGCACAAGTCGAAAGATTGCCGTCAAGATGGCCACCAGTGGAGTTGGCGGCTCCAGCGGTGATGGTGGTGGTGGTGGCGCAGGAGGCGGTGGTGCAGGGGGCAGCAGTGGATTGGGAGGCGACGGAGGTGGCGACGCTTTAAGCCGACTAAGTAAAAAACCCGCCAAAAAGGAGATTGTCAAATTCTTCAAGAGGCACTTCTCCAAGTCCGTTATTGAAGACTCCATGTGTGGCAGAGAGCTGAGTGGTGATAATTAGGTAAGTGACCTTTTGTGGGCAAAAAATAAAGCAACAAAAAATCTCACTACTCCCACATTTTAGGCAAAATTTTTCCCGCTTTACTCATTTACAATCTACCGAACGCACGAATGGTCCAGGCGGAGGCAAAAACAGTCTTGTGCAATCTCGTCCCAAATTACAAATTAAAAACTAGTTTTTTTTCCCCAAAAATAATCTCACTTTGATTCGCTACTCTAAAAACGTGTGGCGATTTTGAACTGTGATATCCAAGTGTGGTTAAAATAAATCCTAATTTATTTTACATTTTAATCGGTAGGTAATTCCAACCACATGGGCTTATTAGGCTCTCCAAATACTTTTACCAGGTGCTTGACATCCTGCTCGCTATTAATTGCCAAATTTAGCAGTAGCAGTGCACGGTCATCCTAGTGTCCTGGACAGATTGGGACTTTTGGTTTGGTGTGACCATGCTACTTTATTCCGTAATAAGTAGCATGCACCCAACTGCTTGACGTTTGATTACAGTGCTTAAACTGCGTCTAAAACGGTGTGTGGTGATAAAAAAGGTACCCCAGGCGTGTCTATAAAGGACTTTAGGGATGTTTGGAAGCATTCTTAGTTAAAATGTCTACCGGAGTACTTCCCATGGAAAGTAGGCCAGAGCAGGTTTCCCTCTATCTCTTTTTAGCGTAATCCCTCCAAAATAATTTCTGTGGACGCTTTAAAAACGTCTCTCACTCCTGACTTTTGAATGATGCACAAATTCTCGTTATCATAATTTTACATGCGATAATGGAAGGTGGCGCTGAATTGTATCAGTAGTATTTACCCCTTCCACTTCATAAACTAAAAAATCCCTTTTTAAATCGGCGACCCATTCTGTTTACTGCCTAAAAATCTCTCAACCCTTCCTTTTTGCTATTTCAGATGTCATTTAAAAGGGACTCAACAAGTCATCCAGATATTCTCACCTTCACCTATTTTAAAAGGGACCTAAATCTTTTTTTCTCTTTCTCTATCTCTCTCTTTCTCATATCCCAATCACTGGTTTCTCCTCCTCTTCCTCTCTCTCTTTTTTTCTATCGATGCATTTGTTGTAAATAAATGTTTCACTTTTTAATTGTCAAGTTGCTGGTGTTGGTGTTATCGAAGAGCACCAGAAGGCGGAGCACTCGAGGTGTTCACGAATAACTGGCGTGTTCGGTAACGATTAGAACCATTCCCTCCCCAAGCCATGTCCACCGTCTGGGTATTCATCTTTACACTAGGAATAAATTTTCTCCTTTCCTGAGGCGGCTTGGGTAGGATGCACTAATTTTCTTGATTAATTACCCAATTCCAGACGCTGGAGGAGGAAGAGACTCATTAAGGACGACTAAATCTACGAAAAAGTCAGGCTGAAGGGGCTAGGAAAGCCAAGTCGGATGATTATCAAGTAGTTAATAAGTGAGATGCACCTATTCTGAAGTGCCAAACAGCCTTGAACCCGTCAATGCAGTTGACATAACTCGCTGAACCTGTTGGAGAAGACGCATCACATGGTGAAGAATCGCACCTGAAGAGTTCAAAAACACGTTTCGCTAACTCCTTGAGGAAAGAAAATTGCCTGCTCCTCCTCTCTAGAGTAACTTAAGATTTGGACGTCGAGAGTAGCTTCCAGTCTTGAGCGCCAAGGATGTGTGCTGAAAGGAGCAGTGCAAAACGTTATTTGCCTGGAAACTGAGGAAGAATTGCGCTTCACTTGAATAGAGTCGTAGATCCATTTGTCACCCTCCAGTACTGGAAAAGCTATTTTGCCATTCCTTCCTGTTCACTCCCTTCAACAATGACCAGAGGTTCCACAACCAGAGAGTTTGACAACGAAGGCTTCACCAAAACTACGTAAAGGCAGTGTGTCATGTACCTCAGCAAATTCGACTGGAAGCGACACCTACACGCATGGAATCGAGCCAACACCTCCAGATTCCATCCACCGGCTTCAACTAACATGACAAGAAAGCGCGCAATTTCAGGTGGATGCATTTCACACGCCTCTAGCAGGCACAACTTTGCCTCATCGAAAACTTCCTACACAAAGGCAAGGAGGAATAGGAGGAGGATAGACGTATTTGTTGAGTAAATATTTACCAGATGACAATTTGTCGACATCATAGAGGTTGGAGAAGCTTTGTGTCTCCCAAATGACGCAACTCATGAGGCCACAGCTTTTGGAGATCAAAGTAGCTGGAATGGAGTGGGATGGGGAGGACGTGGAGGGGAGGGAAAAGGAAGGGTTCCACAAGCTATTGCTTAAAAGTTGTATTGTTGTCAAAATTAAGGGGTCGATTAATGCTACATTGCGTGAGGCAGAGAAGTTGAACGATACAGTCGACTAGTTGGCTGCTGGGGCAAACAACCGTCAAGACATCAAAGCTCTTTACGTTGCACAAATTTTTTAGACTATTTTGAGCTCCAGCGTAGTCAGTTATTACCTCGGTTTCCATGAAGTTTGCCCTATAACCCTCCTCCTCCTCCTCCTCCTCCTCCTCCTCCTCCTCCTCCTCCTCCTCTCCTCCTCCTCCTCCTCTCCTCCTCCTCCTCCTCCTCCTCCTCCTCCTCCCTCTCCTCCTCCTCCTCCTCCCTCCTCCTCCTCCTCCTCCTCCTCCTCCTCCTCCTCCTCCTCCTCCCTCCTCCTCCTCCTCCTCCTCCTCCTCCTCCTCCTCCTCCTCCTCCTCCTCCTCTTCTCGCCTCTCCTATATCGCCTTTCCTCACCTTCCCTTTCTTCTCACCCTCATCGTTGCATTCGCTATGCTTGTCCAGACTGCCATCCTTCTGCTCTCCTCCCTTTTCTGCATCTCTCCATGCATTAGTCAGTTCTTCCCTCGTTTCCTCATCCATGTATCGATGAGGGGATGTCTCCCACAGATGTAAACTGCAATCTCGTTCCAAAGCCGCGCCTCCTCCTCCTCCTCCTCCTCCTCCTCCTCCTCCTCCTACTCCTACTTCTACTCCTCCTCCTCACACCTCGAATACAGGCGCTACTGCTTCAACACCACGACACTCACTGTGAGGTGGAGTGATTTACTTTAACACAACACTTGAGGGAGACCTAGATCGACTACTCCTTTTATTCCTCCTCTTTTGACAAACAGCATCGGTGATTTGGTAGGTAAATTCCTCGAGATTAGAGAATATCTCACATCCCATACCACTACAAAGTTTGTCCGCTTGAAGGGTTGTGCATTATCATGGAAGGTAAGAGGGATAGGATAGACAAAAAATGCTACCTTTGTGTTTATCAAAGTGAGTGTATAAATCTTTTCATGGGATCACGTATTCATGTGACCGAATGTCAAGCGAAACCGACCATCCGACTTACTGACAGAAAGCATGACTGGCTAAATGACAGGCTGCCAGGCAGTGAGATGAGGAAGGTGTGGATTCTCCAGACCTTATGACTTGCTAAAGGGTGCTCTTTCTCAAATCGTTGCCAAAGGTAAGCCAGAAGCAGGTTTGAATCGAAAGGATTGTATCATCTAGAGGATATTACGAAAGTTCTTCAATATCACCTCGTCTGTAATAATAAGAAGTGCAAAGGGAATGCAATCCTTTGGAATACAATGTTTCATAGTCTGCACAATCCACCCTCCTTTTTGCCGTAGCATTTGCTCAGTAGCCGTTCGAGAAAGGATATTTTCAGCCGCGCCACTGCATGTGAGGAAGCCTGAGGGCGCGCTTCTCCCTCCAACGCCAAAGGCTCGAACATTTGCGAATGTCACCCATGCACGTGATTTACTTTTGATATATGTGCACCTACAGGAAGAAAACTACTCAATTTTACTCACTAAAATAGCATCTGTTCTTTAAAGCATTATAGTATAATATACTACTCATTTCAATTCAGCGGCGTGAAGAAGTTGTATTGTCGCATGCGTTATTCAGACTAAATGAGGCTTTGTGGACCTTACATCTGCCTAAATTAATTTATAAAATGCTTCGTATACCAGCATTTTTGCCGCAGTAGCAAAGTTAGGAGTGTTTTTGTTAAACTTGCCATTCAACAAAAACCACTATTGACAATGCGCCAGAAGTGACTGCTCTGTTCTCGATCTCATTTCCCAAATACTTTCTTATAACGTAAGGTCTAGTAGCACCAGTAAAGTCACTCGGCTACGAAGTATCCCACTGCTATCACTGCAACGACCGACATGATTTTAGAAGAAAGGGAAGAAAAGGCGTCAAAATATCTCTTGATAAGATGATATTTTATACAAGATTTCCCAGAAAAAGAGAGTTATTATTTAGTAACGAATAATACTGCCACTATTATTCATAGACATCAATTTCTACTTGTCATTCATTCTTAGATAAGTCGGTCTTCTCTGCCAGGCAAAGCTAATAATGATAGGCTTGTGAATGGTGGTGAGCTGTCCTCCTCACCCCAAGGCATGGCAGACGTGGTGGTGAATAATTCATCCATTTTGTACAAATTTGTCTTCCCAATACACATGGGAAAGCCAAAGGTGAAAAACACACACACACACACACACACACACAATCAGACACAAAATCACCGACCTAATGAAAACCGCCAGTGACGCCTTCTTTTCCAGAGAGCGCTGGACATTTTGCTTTACTTAGCTTAGCAGTCCCTTTTCGGGACCTGTCGAGGCCGTTTAATCCCGCTCTACGTAAAACCTGACCCAAAAAAGGGGTCCTTGTTATGGAGCAGAACAAACCACCTAGTAGGGAAGGAAGAAAACGGGAGTTTCTGCCACCCATACACTTATAGATGAATTGATGCATCTTCTTGAAGGTCCTGCTTCAATGACCGAGGCCTGGTAGAGATCCTTTGAATGCGACAATGCCAGATCTTTACTTGGCCACTATTAACACGCATCGAATTGCCGCCTTTGTTCCTTCATTCCTCTGAAAGATTTCTATGGGTAGACTGAATGATGTTCTAAAGCAGTCGACATGAGAGGACGGAATGCTGTGCCTTCAGAGGGCGATCTAAGTCGTTGTCTTGGGGTAGGATTTTGCATACGCGTTGAGGGGTTCACAGATCGCTCCTTCAGTGTTGGAAGCATCATCAAGATCCACTGCAGGAGCTATCTTCCTTCGTTGCCGAGGTCTCTCTGCTGACACAAGATTCTGTGTCCCTGCGAGAGGCTTACTGTCAACCGCTCTTTGCTCTTTTAGGCATTTCGATATGGAGTGTGATAACATGATTTGTGGATCCCATGAAAAGGTGACTAACGTCACTCCCACCGTCCCTCTCGAAGCAATCTTGACTCCTTTTCCGTTAGCCCCAGTGAGTGGTCAGTGTTGGTGGCCTCTCTTTCACAACAAGAAGTGGCGGAGGGGGAGGAGAAGGAAGAAAAAGGTGGTCTAGTTTACGTTTGAGTTGATAGATCCCACCCGTGATTGTTGATTGGTTCCCGTGGTGAACAATATTGTTTGTATTACATCCTACCACATCAAGCAACACAATTCAGGTACACTTTTGTGAGGTTGAGGTGGTAAAAGTCTTTGAAATGTGAGTTGAGGCGTTTTATCAGTTAAGACGAGCCAAAACACGTTTGCTCTATCACTTTTCAAATGCAAGGGTCATTTTTTTGTTCCTGACGGTTGGTTGGTGAGTCAGTAGGCCAGTTAGCCAGACATCAAGCAGCCTAGAATTAAGCCATCTATGTGATTTGACACAAATGAAGGAGAGTCACGTCCGTCTGCAATCGTAGAGGTCACTAGTGAGATGTAGGTTGTGATCGCTTGAGAAAGGAGGAGGAGGAGGAGGAGGAGGAGGAGGAGG
The DNA here is from genome assembly GCA_036345935.2 of Taenia hydatigena. Lineage (NCBI taxonomy): Eukaryota > Metazoa > Platyhelminthes > Cestoda > Cyclophyllidea > Taeniidae > Taenia > Taenia hydatigena. Next base: position 498,212 of record JADWOT020000003.1, read on the forward strand.
AGGAGAGGAGGAGGAGGAGGAGGAGGAGAGGGAGGAGGAGGAGGAGGAGGAGGAGGAGGAGGAGGAGGAGGAGGAGGAGGAGGAGGAGGAGGAGGAGGAGGAGGAGGAGGAGGAGGAGGAGGAGGAGGAGGAGGAGGAGGAGGAGGGAGAGGAGGAGGGGGAGGAGGAGAGTATCCCTCACCTTGTTGCATCACCACAACCAGATTCACTCATTCCAACTGTTATTGAGTAGTATCTTCGGCTACATCGAACATCACTCACTTTCTACACTTCTTAAAAAAGTGACAAGAGTCTCCAGTCTGTAAAGGGTTGAGTCGGATCCGTTCGGACGAATGGATATGAAAATCGCTCTGTCAGAGTGAAGGCGGCTCAAGCTAGAGGGAAAAGAAGGCTGAGCCCCACCCACATTCTACATTGCCTCCATATAAGCCATTAAGCATGTTCCTTAGGCTAGAAACTTTAGCAACTGCCCCAAATTTTGCTGTCATCGGGTATTTGCCCATCGCTTCTGCATTCTGCAATGCTCTCTCCCTAGTGAGTTGCATAAGTCTACCAAATAAACCTAACCATTGTAAATTATCCCATTTCAATGAAATAAAATCTCTCTTGAGAACCGTTAGGAAGGAGAGTTTGGCATAGTTTCTCTCCCAAGTGGGGAGGATAAGCCAACCTTGAAATTTGTCTTGCTTTCCTAATTAGAGGCTACCTTATGGTTCAATTTTTTTATTCCAGTGGTAGAATAATTGCTAATAATCCCTAAAAATGGAAACATTCAAGGCTAAATAAAGCCTTCTGAAAGGGGGATTTATGATTGACTTCGCTAATTGGGGCAACGGGTATGCACATACCCATCTGGCATTTACTGACGTCTGACGTTGACTGGAAGGCGGGTCAATTTTGCTTTAAAAACATAAAAAAGAGGTAGGCAAAAATCCAGCCTACAATTGCAAAGAATGCAATTGTAAATACGCTTTTTAGTTTTATATTTTCAATGGATCTATTCGGTTTCTTGTAATAATATCATAAAATTGATTGGGAAGATGCATATACTACTTATTTGCCCATAAATAGATTAGCATAAAATGACTTTAGAATATTTTTATACCGTTCATAGTAACGTTTAAGCAAAATAACACAAATTGATGCGCAATGCTCACTATAATAAGCACATTTTCGACGAGTCACAGATTGATTGTCCATCTCATGCTTTGACCTTGGAGACAAGCACTCAGACACCTTCGTTTCCCCAATGTTTATTTCGCCTAGCATGTAGCAGTGTGACGGTCTGATGTGAAGCACTGGTAACTTACACCACCTGGGAGAGTATGGAGGCGATCGTGTTCTCGATCTCCCTTCTTTCCACCTTCCCTTTCCCCCCCCTCCTCCCCTTCAACGCTAGCTAGAATGCAAAGCTTCCAACAAAAGAGTTTTGCAATGGAAAGAGGCGTAGAGGTTTTGGAGTTATCTTATAGACCATTCCCCTAATTAACCGATTCTTACTGTCTAAAAGAAGGGAAAGTAGGTTTCTTCACACACCTTTGAGGTGAATGTGACTTCAACAGTTTTGCCTACCCGCGGAGTCGTTTCATCAGGACTCTTGACATGTTAATCAACACCTGGCAATAAACCATTGAATTAGTCAGGCTGCCTTGTGGGAGAGGCATTTACCCAAGAACGAACTGCTATTTTTCAAATTTTTTTCCTTCTTTCCTCTCCATTTTGCGCGTAAGGGTACAAGGTGGGCTAGCAGACTTCATGTATATTTAAGCTAACCACACACGCAACCGCATGTTAGTTTGTGGTAGACCTCTGCATGCATAATTCAACGTCCTAATGAGTGGGCACGCAAAATTGTGTGGTGGGCTAAACATCCCCCCACACCATTCTTTAGGTTTGTTTTCACGCTAGTGGATGGAATATGATCATCTTGTGGGTGTAGTAGGCACCGAGGAAAGGAGGTCAAACACATTGTGTTCTCTGGGTCCCGTAGTTTCACTTACAATCAAACAGGACGACCGCCCTGATCTCGTCGAATAAATGTCCACTCTAGACGTAGCGGAGGGAGGACAGTCACTTTTGAATTGCGGAGTCGGTGAAGGATCGTATTATCCCTTTCTCTTCTGTCGCATTGAGGTAGAGATGATTCTATTAAACTTCCTGTGGATTATCAGGGGTCTACAACCAACAAGCGGAGTTTGAATTCATTTTCTGGAGTTGGGAACTCAAAGGACTCTGGAGAAATCACCTCCATATGAGGCCGCCATTTAGGGTGAAGTTACCCTGCTCCTTGCAAAATCTTCTTTAGACGCAAACTGCAACCTTCATGGAAGGGTGTGCATCCCATTTAAATGGACTGCTTGATCCATCATAGATGATGAAAGGCTGCAATCAGGATTATCAGACGACAAGACTTCCACGCGGACGTCTATGTCGATGACGCATCCGAGTTAGCTGCTGGATCCACGAAGCTGGTTCCATCCGCACCTTCTTATAGGCATCACGTGATGCGTTTCAATCGCAAGTACTCTAGAACGCTCAAAAAGGGGCATAGCAATACTTTTTACCCATCTAAGCCTATCTTCGGTGATCTTGAAGCGGACATGAAGTCACAAGGCCAAAAGGGGAAGAAAGTACTTTCCTACAGGTGGATAGGCTCAGGACATATTTTATTTAAACAATTTTCTTTTTATCTGAGAAGGCACGGAGTCAGTTGGTTGCCCTCCTCCGGAACTGCACACTGATGGGCAAATTAGGTCCCACGTGGATTCACTTAAAAGTACTTCCAAACACCAGATGACAAAGCATAAAGCGGCTTTGCTATGCTCTATGAGGTCCATGAATAATGGAACAGAAGTGCAGCAGCAGCAGCAGCAGCAGGAGGAGGAGGAGAAAGAGGCCTCAGTTAACACTCCAGTGAGCGTCACAACACTTGTAGAGCAACAAAGACGTGGGTGGTATAATTGCATAATTTATTATCCGTACGAATTGACGAAGATAAGTAAATCAAATTTCCAATGACAACTTTTACCACAACGAGAAAAGCTCAATGACATTGGCATGAGTATCTCTATTATGGAGACAAGAGGTGTTCACGTTAAACGGGATGACAGCAGACCCTTGTCTGCCCGGTTGTGCTAGCCCAGATCGTGATGACCTCACCTCGCCGCCTTATTGGTGGAGACACGTCCCCACACCCAACCAATCACGAGACAGAAATAACTAGGAAGTAGGACTTATTCATTACCAAGTATTCAAGGCCGTCAGAACTGGTGGATCAGTAAGGCCTCGGTGAATGAGTGTGGAGTTGTGGCGTTCATTGAATTCCACACTACCTCCATTTTTTTGGGAGTGAAATGAAATGAGGAATAAGCGAGGTTACTAACTAACCTCGGATAAACACAGCAAGTCAGTCGGGAAGAAAAAAAATCTTCCTCGTAGGACGGCGGGGGGAGGGAGGGGGAGAGGAGGAAGAAACTTCGTGCCCACCGTCAGACAAGGATGCCTGAAATTCCCAATCCCACAATCCACAGGTAAGAAAAGATATTAATTACAGAGCGAAGCAACATCCAACTGCAGCTTTCCTTTCCCTCTTTCAATAATCCTTTCGTTGCTGTGGCTAACATGGGGGATAACAGGATCCCCCACAGAGCTCCACACACCAGCGTAGCCAATTTCAAATAAAATAGGAGGAAAAATTTCCCTCAATGCTGAACGGAAGGTTTGTGTACATGGGGAAAACGCTGTCCTCCGTCCGCCTCCGCTCCGGTTCATGTTTCATTCAACTTGGAGGGCGTATTCAGGCTCAGCACTTCCTATCTCTCTCTCTCTTGAGAAAGCAAAAGAGAAGAGGAAAAGAAGGAGAAGGAGGGGGAGGTGAGCGTCCAATTTTGGCATGTCAAAAATATTATTTTTTTGCCACCTCCCTCCTCATTCCGCATTTTTATAGTGTGAGAAGTGACAGTAAGTTAAATTGCCACTTTGTTTGACGAGGCAGCAGAAATAACAAAAAAAGTGACATCAATGACAAATGACTGCCTTTTTGGGTTTAGCTTAAAAAAAGGCAGAGTATTTGTCCAGAGACAAGGGGTGGGAAAATTAGGGGAGGATCTCATTTTCCCTTCCTAATCATGTTTTTCTCCTATTTTGACATATTTTTTTTGTTCAAAAAGTCAGTGAAATGGAAATACAAAGTGTTGAAAACATGTGTCAAAGAATTCGGGGGGAAAGGAATTTTCATTCTGCATTTTAAAGAATGAAATAATTGACAGCTCTCGCCACCTCTGCAGGAGAACAGTCACTTGTTTTCCCTCCCTCTCTGACTTCCATCTCAACGAATTGCTCCTCAAAGTTGCCCTTAGTGAGTTGGTGGGAAGCTTCTGCTGGTAGGAAGATGTACATCAACCGAGGTGAAGGTCAATGGAAGTCTGTCTTGAAGACGATATGCGTGTGTGTGTGTGTATGTGTGTGTGTGTGTGTGAGAATCTGTGCCAAATTGGCTGCAAAGAATCGACAGAAGTGACAGAACTGAGTCCCACTAACCGATTGCCTCAAGGTGAACTCCATCTCTCTCTCAAAAGACGTTGACTACTCCACTGCACACGTTTGTCGGTCTGACGGTGCGATACAGAAGCAAGGAAGTGTTCACTAGGGGGTGGGTACCCGCCCACTCCATACAGCCTCACATCGTGACACTTCCCCATTGGCACGTGTGGACACGCAGAAGCGATTGCACCGACTGACACGGTCCGAGGACCAACCCTCACGGGACGGGCGTACAATGGGCAGGACAGTGGTGGTGGTGGTGGTGGTGCCATGACTGAACCGACACTTAACCAACCAAAGTAGTGCACGAGTCCTCTCTCCTCCTTCAAGCATTGGCAAGAAGGTCCCGCTTGTACTCATGCAAAACAATACAAGAGACTTGATATCGTCTGCTATAAGAAGGTCAACTGGTGAGCGGATTGAGGAAGATGTCACCTCATCCTCGCCTTCATCAACATCATCATGGACAGCGTAACCACTAGTCACGAGAAAAAACAAACCACGAGAGAAAAGATGGCTGGAGTGAATCAGTTACTTCTAAAAATCCAACCAGTCGAGGTGGATCACTTAACAAATCTTCCACCTTCATAGAGCACACTTCATACGCACCGCACAACTTTTTTTTTTAATAACACCAAAGCAGTAATCTATGGTTCGAAGATAAACATCACAAAAATGGTGATTGATGACTGTTCAATCCTGACAGCCAAAACATTTGTGTGAAAGCACATGAAGTTGTGGAGCATGGATGCCAATTGTGATGCATGCTTCAACCCAACTCGTTTTGTCGTGGAGGAAGGGTTGCGGAGGAGGAGGAGGAGGAGGAGAGGAAGCCTTTTGCCTCCTGATGACAACCTGCTGCTACTTTTTGACCAAGGCAAGTCATCGTTCTGTGGAGTTCCTCTCCACCGATTGATGAAGTGGAGGAGGAGGAGGAGGCTGCGCCGGCAGCGGAACAACTCCTCTCCTGCTTGCCTTCACCTCTCCTCCCAAATTTGCACTGAATTTGCGTTCTCTTCATGACCACGATGCGATTATTGTTGTCAGGTCGTGACGCATTTGACAGAAGGAAGTGCAACATCAGTAGAGCACTCGTGTGTGTGTGTGTGTGTGTGTATTGACAGTTGAAGTGATGTGATGAGGTGCTGCCACAGATGAGACTACACGCTGATCACTTGGTGTGACAAGTTCACTCGCCTTCAAGGCGCAATGTCTGGTGGACAAAGGGGTAGACGAGGATACTGGTGCCAGTGGACGGAAGACGCGGCAACTCACCCACCTGCCTTAGTCTCAATTGGTGTCAACCTCAGACATTCATTTGAGTGCGCTGTCAAATACGTGGTGCAAAACACACACAGATGACAGCACCGACATTTGAAGTGTTCTATCACTCCGATGAATACACTTGTTCAGCTCTCTGGTTGACAACACTTACTCTAGATCCCTCCGCTTCCCTCAATCAGTCTCCGTTGCTTTCCCTTCCACTTCGATGGCCAATGCTCCGACCTTGCTTGACCTTTAACGCGTCGCCGTCTTCTTCGTCCCATCCGTCGTCCAGGTCTTTGCTTACGCAAGTAGAATTGGAAGCAGTTTACTTGTCTTGGAAGGTCTGCTTTCATTTGGGTTGAGGGAGCGAGAATGGAGAGCGTACAAGACTCAGAAAGCGTGGTATATACAGTAAGGGCTAGGAGGTACCTTCAAATGACTCTTCCATCAAGTCTACTCACTGTCCTTTGACACGTTCGTGATGTTGTGGAGGGATGGACATAAGGATGATTTGAGGTCTCGTCACCCCTTCCTGTCACCTCCACAAGAGGAGGAGTCGTCTTCACGAGATGCACTTCATCGCTTCAATGAAGCGAAGACGTGGTGATTGGGTGTGGATAAGGGAGTTGGAAGGGTCGGAACGAGGCACAGTCCATCTTCAAGTGCGCTTCCTCTCTCCATTCTACGGTGCTTCGCGAGGGGGGAGGGATTTGCATCTGTCAGTTTCCACCTTCTTCCACCAGCACTGTCGGTTGCGATGCGTCTTCTAAGCTGCTTTCGCGTACTGCCTTTCTTACATGTCTGGACATCAAGGAAGTAAATGGAGTCGTTCATGCATAACGTGTGTTCAGTGAAGCATAAAAACTTGCAAAAGGAGATCAAGAAGAACAAGTCGGCTTTCAACTTCCCCCAATCACATGGCAACCGCTATTCTGTACCAAATTCAAACGGGGTTTTTGAGTTCATAAAAGGAAAGGGGAAAATTAGGGGCGGAATCCACATTTTCTTCCTAGACCTGGTTCCCTGTTGTCACATCTCCACTTATTCCACCTTTCCGATGTTGTCCAGAGAGTGTTGGACTGAATAGTGTCAGGATGGCCTCAATTTTATCATCACCATTGACCCTTCTGAAATGCAGACCTCGAGAGACGTCACTTTTTAATTAATGAGGAAACGACTTACCTAGGTTTCATCTCAAGCTGGAATGCCTCACCTTCAATCCATCATATCTATTTATGTATTCATAGGGGGGGAGAAAGGGCCATGAACTTTTACCAAGGGGGAGAAGGAGAGACGGTGAGAAAATATTACAGGGGAAAAAAGTTGGGAGAAAAGCACCACAGCAGCCATATCCACATCGAAAGGCCATATTGTTTGATCCACCTTTAAACAACATGAAGGAAGCTCTCAAGATTTTGATACTGAAAGAGGCCTTCAAGATGGCAAATGACGGGCAGTCAGTGTGCGCCATCACGAGTCTTGACAGCTGGCACACTGGTCACATGCGGACGAAGGTGATGCCGCCATAAATCCTGTGAATATTTAAGGAAAATTAAGACACGACGCTCATCTACCAGCAATTCAGATGATGTCAGTGTTCGGTGACGGTCTCCTGCCTTGGCGACTCCCTCTCTGCACACGAACTTCCTGAATCTGATCGACAATTTCATTTCAAAACCGACGAATTAATCTGAACTGAAGCTGCCTTTCAAGAATTCGTTGATCGCTGGGCAACAAGAGATTGACTAGGTGATTCCCCTTTCCTCTCCGTTCGGCTTGTACACCGATTTTTCCATGCCGATCGTTTTCCCACTTCGCTACTCCCGCCACCACCATGAAATCACAAAAAAAGCACTCAAAAGCTCGTGTTCACACTATTACCAAACGTCACAAAACCAAAGATAGAATAATATGAAGAAGTAGAAGAGAAACAAGGCAAAGTTGACGCTGCACTGTACTGTACACAAATTCTGTAGAACCCAAAAATCTACAATCATTCTTGACCAAATCCCTCAGTCTCCTCAATGGCAAGAAGGAGTTTTTCACGCAACTGGTCATAGGATGTGTAGGGTGGTAAGTCCAGCCGATTGAAGCAAGTGTGACTGCGCGGCAACCAGGCCTCCGTGCCTGTCTTCTCAATACAGAAGAGCTGACGTCCATTGCTTCCTGAAAAGGCACAGCAAATTAAACAGTCGGAACAGTGATTAATACAACATGCACCTCGTAATCAAAGCGCCTTGGAGTGCGAAATGCCAGTCTTGTGTGGTTATGCCACGACCCACTTTAAAACAAATCACCCAAACCCGATCTGTGGCCCCTACTGCCCAAGTAGATGCAGACTTTTGTCCACTTGGTGGGAGGAAAAGGCTTCACCATCTGGTTTTGTGGACACGCATCACCACTCCTTCCCTGGGGTTACCAAGTCTCACTTCGAATCGTGGCGGGACGGCGCGGCAAGGGGGAGAGGGGCGTGAACGACTAATGAAGTCGCCAGTAGTGAGTTGATTAAGACACTCAATGAACCATGCAACACTGCCAACTCAAACTACAAGTGTCAACGTTTGTAGTGAATTTTTCATAACAAAAAAATGGCCAAACTATTTCTCCCCCCTCAGACCCGCCCCGCCCCGTCCTGCCTCCTTTCACGAAGTAATGCGATCAGGCAAAATTAACCACCATTCAGTGCAGTAAATAGCCCTTACTACTTCAAGTCAAGGCTATCAACCCCATTGCTCTCAACTCGTTGTGCGAATGTCACAAACTGCCTTGGGTTGGTTGAAAATAAGCCATAATTACCGTGCGGACAGTTGAGGGTCGTCGGACTTTCCCCCGACAAAGCGATATGAAAGACCACATATGCTGTGTGGCAGTGTTCCCACTTCCCCTTTTCCGACCTGTGAAACAGTGACACAATGCGGACCAGAAGTGGAGCCAGGTGCTTGCCATAACCACCTCGGCTACTTTTAACCTCAACCTCAAGCAGCCTAATAAAGAGAACGATAAGTGGGGAACCCTTCATTTAAAATGTGACGTGCATCTGGCGTCTGTGGAGGAGTGGAGAGGCGATCGTCACGAACAGTTTACTGGAACATCTCGTCCTTGCGTGGATGCAGAGAGCAACAAACACGTCGTCAAGCAAATGCACACACACACACACCCACACACACATTCTGTTTGTGCAGGAAGAAAAAAATGAGCCACTCCTAACCCTTGTTTCTTTTTGGGGAGGAAGAAGTGGAGAAGAGGTTTCAACCTCGCTCCTCTTTTTGACAAGATAATGGGCAAGACTTCTTTCCTCCTCCTTTTTCCACCAACACAGTTAATTAGTTTGCCCTCGAAAAGGTGTTTCCTGAGGTGGAGGCAAATCGAGTGAAGCAATGCACGACTGCTCGTTCACCTTCTGCCATTCAGAGATGGCATTTCACGTGTCTGTTGCCTTCAAGAAAAGACGTCCTTGAAAGCAGAACTTTGTGTCACTTGGACGCACACGCAAGAGTCGCAATGACAGAATTTAAATGAGCCAACGCACGCAAAGAAATGTGAAGCGTCAGCCTGACGCATGGCATTCGACGGTCTTTCTCTCACCGCCTGTAGACAGACACAAGTAGAAGGATTCTCGCCTCACTAACAGCCACCTGATTCGATGAGGAGACGATTGTTGATGGAGAACGAGGGACTTACCCATCAGTTCACCAAATCCACCCAGAGGGATGTGGCAGGTGCCGGTGATGAATTGTAGCAGTCGAGCTCGCTTCTCCTTGTCCAAACTGCGTACAAACTGAAAGGCAGAGAACAGAGATGCGCATCACCAAATGCGTGGATGCCTCTGTGTCAGTCAGTGATATTCGAGTGTCAAGTCTGCACATAAAACAACCTGTAACTTCATTCCGTCTTGTCTCACTACACAAAATTCACTCCGAATGTTCCGATTCCTAGTTGATTAAAGCCATCGCCTTCCCGAGCCACCAGTGATTGAGAGCTTGTCCTTATGATAAGTGCCTGCGTGGTTAAGGTTGTTCATGCAAACCAGGCGGCACCTCAAGGAGAGTGGAAAGACTCTTTGCCCCATCTCCAATGGTGCACATTCTGAGTTCACAACCGTTTAGCAAAAGAGTGTAAAAGCTATCTCCGCTGAGAGAACTTCTGTTCATTCCTTTCACGGAGTGTCTGTGATGGAAGTGAGAGTAGTGTCATTACTAGGAAAACGAGAAGTTACCTTTAGTCGGGTGGGACAGGAAAAGGAATTAATTATCGAGAGGAAAAGTAACAAAGGTCAGTTTAAGACCGGTAAGATTTCCCACTGCAAGTTGGTTACATCGACAGAAACTGACAATTGCAAAGACACTGATTGACTGACGAATGCGTGGATGACAAGCATTGACCACGCACTGATTGTCAAGTGTCAATAAAAGATGGCAGTGAAGGTGGAAGAGGAAGTGCTGCAGACCTGAGAGTTGTATCGGGTGGATAGAGTCAGCTTTTAATCGCCAGGAGGTGAACAACTGGGTCTGCAACGAGCCACATCATACAAAGAGCTGCCTTAGTCCTCAAGAAGGTGAAGAAGGGACACATGACTGGCAAGTGTGAGGTAAGTAGGTCACGTGGGCGTGAGAGAGCACAAAGGTCACTTTTCACATCAAATGGACAAACAAACCAAAATGCAAGAGGCATCAAAGGCACATCCAATTGATGAAAGGCGTAGCCTTCATGCTTGTCATCAGTTAGTACATATGGGTGGAGACCAACTCCTTATTAGCGGACACGCAGTTCTCGATTACCTTCCTGACTCTTCTGCCATCAACAAGTAGCAGCTGATGCTTTTATTAAGCGGCAGCAATTGCATCAACAAATAATGTGGTGGTGGTGGTGGTGGGTAGTAAGTTGCCTTCCTTCCTTCCTTCCATCCTCCCCTCCTTATTCACCATCTGGTCAATCGCGTTGCAGACTCGAGTTTAGCACAGCAAAATGACTTGTAGAGGCGTAGGCGGAGGCAAGTCTCTCCCGCCTAAATTAATCACAGTCGAAATGGTTTACTAATCCGACTAAATTGCATAGCTTTGAGGGAGGGGAACACAATCTTATCCTCAGTCGTGACTGCATCTTCTACGGCCTGCCGTCCAATGTGAATCCAACTGGCCACCGCAAATGGAACAATTCAACAAGGAAGGTTGTGGCAGAGGTGTCCACAGGAATGCTCCTTGTACGTACAAATAAAACCCACAAAGATGGAATTCGCGACCTGGTGTGGTGATTGCTTCAATGAAACCGATTGCACACAAAATGTTTGGACTACACTAGAATAAAATCGGAACCAACAGCGACAAGCGCTTGTGCTGAGAAAATGCACAGCAAATTCCCCAAATGCACACACATTCGTGTTAGGAAGAGTCTGAAGCTTTCATCCCACATGTAGAGCGGTTGATATTAATGAAGTGGACTTTTGGAATGAAAGACAAGCCTACTTTGCCTTTTTTCCCTCCACCTCCCCACCTCCCGCATCCCCGAATTAGATGCTCAGCAACATGTAACCTTTTGCATTACGAACACCTTCCGGCTATTCAGTCACACAAACAGGACAACAAAAAATGTAACGCTTTTGCATGTGAAAGTTGCGTTATGGCCAATGCCTCTGAGCTCGACGTTGGGAGGTGAAAGTGGTGGTCAACGACGTTGGGCTGAGAAGGATCAACAACTGTACCGCTTGTTGCATGAATTGTGGACTATCACCTCACCAACATTTGTCGGCATGACGACGATTCCTCCATGACATTTGTGAAGGCAGAAGCAGATGTTTGATACTGGCAGAAGTGGAACCAGGTCCATTGCAGAGGTCGCACTGTCTCAAATTGTGTAAAAGGAAGTCGAAGTGACATCAGTGTACACTTGTTTTGAACACCTTTGAGTTGGATGAGGTTGGCGCGTGTTGAGTTGGTGCTCATGGAAATCCGGGTTTGGACTGCATCACATGCACAGTGGAGGAGTGCGTACCGTTGAGGGGGAAGGGAGGGCGGCGGTGTTCAACAACAGTCTCACTCGAGGCAATATGCATTTGCCGTCACCGAAGCAGCTCCCATGTTGCAAGGCAAAGTGGGGCGAAGATGCGTGTCGTCTATCCACATGTAGCCAGAATGCACTGCGAAGCTGACTCACGATATCAATAGAAGGTGCTGCATCTCATGCGAAGAGGAAGAGGCTGATGTAAAGGTGGGAATAGAGGCAGCGATGTGCTAATGAATTAACCACATTTGAAATTTGGTGATTAAAGAGCCACACAACAGTAGTAGCAACAGTGAATGACATCTTCAGGAGCACTACCACCACCACATCGTGCATGAATAATTCAGCCAATAAGTTTGGTTGGAAAGGCGCGGCTTTGGAACGAGATTGCAGTTTACATCTGTGAGAGACATCCCCTCATCGATACATGGATGAGGAAACGAGGGAAGAACTGACTAATGCATGGAGAGATGCAGAAAAGGGAGGAGAGCAGAAGGATGGCAGTCTGGACAAGCATAGCGAATGCAACGATGAGGGTGAGAAGAAAGGGAAGGTGAGGAAAGGCGATATAGGAGAGGCGAGAAGAGGAGGAGGAGGAGAAGAGAGCACCCACCTGCCAGAACCAGACGACCTGTTTGGAGGAGGCATTGTACTTCCGGTACACGGTGTTTGTCCGCCAGTCCTCCACGTCCAACTCAGGCATTCCAGACAACAACAACTACAAGACAAGGGCACGACAGTGAAGTCCACTTCACCTTCTGGTCAACAGGACGACCTTCACTGCTTCACTCTGTGTCAGTGTTGATTCACTCGTAATGCCAGGACTTCCATGGTGTCCTCCTTAGGCAGTACCACAGTCAAACAGAGGTCAGATGCTCACGTCAGACGAGTAATTGAACCAATCAAGGCCATTTGCACACCAAACATGTCCAGTGCATAGTCATCCATCTATGTAGAGGATGTTTCATGCGTTTTTGTCTCCTTGGTCAACTTCCTAGTGAGTTTCCACAACCCTCTTACTTCTTCGACTCAACGCGTTAATTGGTCGGCTGCTTGTTTGAAATCTGTTGTCATAATCACCTTGAAATGTCTTATACCGTGTCAAACTGACAGTTTCATGTCTCTTCTCGTAAATCCTAGTCTACCATCAACAGGAGTGAGTGTAGCTGCTGACTCACTTGGGGAGCCAATTTCTGCCCAAAGACCATTGCACTAGCGACAAACCATCGTCAAGCCTTCATCACTACCCTCTCGAATTAATATTTGCCTAACTAATGTAGGTGGGCAAATGGGGGGCGTGATGTGGACAACTCCACCAGGAGATTCACACCAACTTGCGGTGCCAGTAGCACTGGGATCAACCATGTCTCGGAGGTGGGTTCAGTACACTCCCAATCCATTGATGCCATTGCGACGATCAGCGCAAGACGATGTCTACAGTAGGGCGGCGATACTTGTTTCACTCGGAACTGATGTTTCATGCCAATACGAACCCCTTTCACCTTCTAATAACTCCATCTTAATGCGGTACAGACTACCCGCCTACCTTTATACCTCCACATTAATTAATGTCACACTGAATATTCCATTTTGCATGTGTCAGGTGACCGTCTAGCGTCACAGAAAAGAGGATAACCATCTCGACATCTTTAAGCAGAATAGGATGGATGGGGATAAGGATGAGGCAACATCTCTCCTCCACAAATAGTGCAAATTTCGCATTATCTTTGCCGGCCACAACACTTTTCTAGCTCCTAAATAGGTCTTCGTGGACACCTTTGAGTTGAACCACACCCGGCGAGTAAATAATGAGCATGTTTTTTTGTCCCACCAAAGCCTCTGCCATTAAGCCCCTCACAGTTTTTTTGCAGGGATTTCGGTGGTCGCTCTCTCCTCGCTTAAATGGGTCAACAAATCACCTCGCCCGTCCATTTGTTTGAGGTTGATACAACAGTAAAAGTCAATGGTTAGGAGCATAGCAATGACCTGAGAGGATAGGAGGTGAGTAAAGTTTGTTCTGCTTGGGCAGGACAGGCAATATGGACGTCCGTAAGCAATACAACGCATTTTCATCACCATTGCAGCTGGATTGAAGCATTCCGTAGTCCCCCGCATTCATCATCTATAGATTCCTATGAACGAAGCACTTCACAGGCCTTAACTTTTGGTCTTATCCACCAATAATGCAATAAGTGGTAAAAGTGAATGTTTGGCGCACTTTTGCACTTTTCCCCATTTCTCCCAACATTTTAGGCAGCAGTTAATAAAAAACGGGAGGAATTTTGAATGCTTGCAATTCAAGTTTGACTTCCTCCTAGCCGATTCACCAAAGCTGCATGAGATTGGAACACCTGCCAAGTGAAAACGGCTACACAGGAGGTGAGAGAAGCAGATGTTCATTGTCACACATACAAAGGCATGGGCGCACTGTACCGAAAGGAGACAAACAGAAGAGACAAGTGATTTGCGGAGGCATTCAAAGCAAATGGACTTTTAAATTTTCAGTTGCAAAATTGGATGCCAAGGCTAACGTACTGCTTACTGATGGGTTTTAATGCCCATAACAAGGACACGAAAGTATCAGTAGTAACCATGGATGTCTACTCGTATCCATGACAGACTTCAAAGCATGCTACATGGACGGACCGCTTGGAAGGCAATCTGCGAGGCAATGCATACTTCTCAAAGGCGGCCGGCCAATGACGGCTTCCGCCGTTGACCAGTCAGTGCGTGCAAGCCTTGCCTAAGTCTAAACATCTTATCAACGCATAACAAATCCTTCCGCAAAAAATGATGCACGAATGTCTGAGGTTCGACGAAGCAATCACACATTGCTTAAGGTTTGTTACTTCCTCGTACAAATACAAAGGATCCAAACATCGGGAAACCGAGGTGAGGTGCGAGTGAACTTACCTCCAACTCGCGTTCATCAAAAACTTGCAACCAGGAGGGATCCACAACCTCAAAAAGGCCCTTAAGGAAGGCCTCGGTCTGTTCGCCTACTCCGCGATTAAGTCGCCACTCTACCATCAGTCTGAAAAGAATAAAAAAATACGAAAATTTCCTTGCACACACGTACGGCAGTTCCATAAACATGAGGTGATGGAAGCCTTTAAGTCCCCATTTGTGCAACACAACGTGTCACATATACGTGACACTTGATTAAAAACGATTTCTATTAGAAAGGGTGGAGGAGGTAAAGGCGATTGATATCATGTCAGATCATCGCAGTCGCCGGGTGGTAGCTGTGGGGATCATTCATCTCCTGAGACCTCGGATCTCACCCAAATGAGAAAAGAGGAAACAGGCGAGAAAAAATAAACATTCCGATTGCTACTAATAGTAGCAAAAAGTCGGCCATTCCTATGACACCTACCCGGCAATTGTTTTGCTCATCATAAAAATAAAAAACAGAGGAGGATGCAATGTTATTGCCCTCGTGCTGATGACTCACGCAAAGGCAATTTACAATGCATGAATCCACTTCTTCCCTCCAATAAAGCTGTATACTACCCATTCCATACCACCGCCACCACTTCGACTTCCCTAGCATAACTAATTCGTGTTCCAAATTATCGATAATTGAAGACGATTAACCGTCAGTTCGATACCGTGGGTTCGTGGTCGTCTGGAGCAGTCTGATGAAAAAACGAACTAAAATTTCATGATGACATTCACTAAGGGAAAGCGATCATAAAAGTCAAAGAGTAATTTCTTTGCAAGGTTTACTACTTCACTGGACACATGTTACGCATGAATGATTCCGTTTACTTCCTTGATGTCCAGTCATGTGAGAAAGGCAGTACGAAGAGTAGTTTAGAAGACGAAACACAAATAGTAGTACTATGAGCAACAAGCAACCAAAATAAGGCGAGTCTTGTCAAGGAGACAGTGGAAGAAGGTGAAAGCTGACAGATGCAAATCCCTCCCCCCTCGCGAAGCACCGTAGAATGGAGAGAGGAAGCGCACTTGAAGATGGACTGTCCCTCGTTCCGACCCTTCCAACTCCCTTATCCACACCCAATCACCACGTCTTCGCTTCATTGAAGCGATGAAGTGCATCTCGTGAAGACGACTCCTCCTCTTGTGGAGGTGACAGGAAGGGGTGACGAGACCTCAAATCATCCTTATGTCCATCCCTCCACAACATCACGAACGTGTCAAAGGACAGTGAGTAGACTTGATGGAAGAGTCATTTGAAGGTACCTTCTAGCCCTTACTGTACATACCACGCTTTCTGAGTCTTGTACGCTCTCCATTCTCGCTCCCTCAACCCAAATGAAAGCAGACCTTCCAAGACAAGTAAACTGCTTCCAATTCTACTTGCGTAAGCAAAGACCCGGACGACGGATGGGATGAAGAAGACGGCGACGCGTTAAAGGTCAAGCAAGGTCGGAGCATTGGCCATCGAAGTGGAAGGGAAAGCAACGGAGACTGATTGAGGGAAGCGGAGGAATCTAGACTAAGTGTTGTCAACCAGACAGCTAAACAAGTGTATTCATCGGAATGATAGAACACTTCAAATGTCGGTGCTGTCATTTGTGTGTGTTTTGCACCACGTATTTGACAGCGCACTCAAATGAATGTCTGAGGTTGACACCAATTGAGACTGAGGCAGGTGAGTGAGTTGCCGCGTCTTCCGTCCACTGGCACCAGTATCCTCGTCTACCCCTTTATCCACCAGACATTGTGCCTTGAAGGCGAGTGAACTTGTCACACCAAGTGATCAGCGTGTAGTCTCATCTGTGGCAGCACCTCATCACATCACATCACATCAGCTGTCAACACACACACACACACACACACGAGTGCTCTACTGATGTTGCACTTCCTTTTGTCAAAAGCGTCACGATTTGACAACAATAATCGCACCGTGGTCATGAAGAGAACGCAAATTCAGTGCAAATTTGGGAGGAGAGGTGAAGGCAAGCAGGAGAGGAGTTGTTCCGCTGCCGCCGCCGCCGCCTCCTCCTCCTCCTCCTCCTCTTCATCAATCAGTGGAGAGGAACTCCACAGAACGATGACTTGCCTTGGTCAAAAATTAGCAGCAGGTTGTCATCAGGAGGCAAAAGGCTCTCTCTCCTCCTCCTCCTCCTCCTCCTCCTCCTCCGCAACCCTTCCTCCACGACAAAACGAGTTGGGTTGAAGCATGCATCACAATTGGCATCCATGCTCCACAACTTCATGTGCTTTCACACAAATGTTTTGGCTGTCAGGATTGAACAGTCATCAATCATCATTTTTGTGATGTTTATCTTCGAACCATAGATTACTGCTTTGGTGTTATTAAAAAAAAAAGTTGTGCGGTGCGTATGAAGTGTGCTCTATGAAGGTGGAAGATTTGTTAAGTGATCCACCTCGACTGGTTGGATTTTTAGAAGTAACTGATTCACTCCAGCCATCTTTTCTCTCG
The DNA here is from genome assembly GCA_036345935.2 of Taenia hydatigena. Lineage (NCBI taxonomy): Eukaryota > Metazoa > Platyhelminthes > Cestoda > Cyclophyllidea > Taeniidae > Taenia > Taenia hydatigena. Next base: position 515,430 of record JADWOT020000003.1, read on the forward strand.
TGGTTTGTTTTTTCTCGTGACTAGTGGTTACGCTGTCCATGATGATGTTGATGAAGGCGAGGATGAGGTGACATCTTCCTCAATCCGCTCACCTGTTGGTCTTCTTATAGCAGACGATATCAAATCTCTTGTATTGTTTTGCATGAGTACAAGCGGGACCTTCTTGCCAATGCTTGAAGGAGGAGAGAGGACTCGTGCACTACTTTGGTTGGTTAAGTGTCGGTTCAGTCACGGCACCACCACCACCACCACCACCACTGTCCTGACCATTGTACGCCCGTCCCGTGAGGGTTGGTCCTCGGACCGTGTCAGTCGGTGTAATCCCTCCTGCATGTCTTCACGCGCCAATGGGGAAGTGTCACGATGTGAGGCTGTATGGAGTGGGCGGGTACCCACCCCCTAGTGAACACTTCCTTGCTTCTGTATCGCACCGTCAGACCGACAAACTTGTGCAGTGGAGTAGTCAACGTCTTTTGAGAGAGAGAGATGGAGTGGGACTCAATTCTGTCACCTCTGTCGATTTTTTGCAACAACTTTGGCACAAATTCTCGCGCACACTCACACACATATCGTCTTGAAGACAGACTTCCACTGACCTTCACCTCGGTTGATGAACACCTTCCCACCAGCAAAAGCTTCCCACCAACTCAGCTAGTAACAAGTCTCTCAAAGGATTCTCCTCCACTAAGGGCAACTTTGAGGAGCAATTTGTTGAGATGGAAGTCAGAGAGGGAGGGAAAACAAGTGACTGCTCTCCTGCAGAGGTGGCGAGAGCTGTCAATTATTTCATTCTTTAAAATGCAGACTGAAAATTTTTTTTCTCCGAATTCATTGACACAAGGCGCCAACACGACGTAGCAACAACTCTACTGTGGCCACAACGAGAACGGAAGTTTCATCGAAATGGGGATGTGAGTTCCATGAAGTCGCAGCTTTGCTGAACGGCAACTTGCCTTGATCAAAAAGTGAGAGGATTGTGCGGACTGTTCATCACGTCAGAATTAATGACTGAAAAGTGACGACTATGAGTTACTTTGTAGATTTTTTAATAAAGATGGTAAAAGCTTTCCCATCCACAGACATTTTTTTATAAGGAGAATAGTCAATTTATTTATGGGCTTGAAAGAAGTTACTTTGCTCATTAAACTCGGTAACAATTTGCCTGTTTTTTCATTGGGGCGGGGGGAGGGGAAGGGGGGAAAAAGTTTTGTTACACCAAATGACAGTCCCCAGGAACTAGAGCGATGAGGACGACGATTGGAATTTCATATGCGCGCGCAGGGGATTGAGAGGATAGCCCCACGCAAAGTGAGAAAATGCGGGAAATGCAACTCACTATTCTCTGGGGTGATAGTAACAAAGACCCATTTACTGATTTTGCGTGAGAAGAGGAGACACTGTCACAGCATTGTGGTGGCACCTCTTCAGCTAGCTTCCACAGGAGGAGAGACATTTCTTATTCCCCGAAAGGCAAAGTGAGAAGTCCAACTTCGAAAGGGCGTAAGATACTTGAATACTCGCATATAAACAGGTAAGGGTGCCAAAAGGTAAAAGTTGACGTTGAAAGCTGGCGTGTGATGTCGAGGGAGCTCCTCTAATTCAAACACATGGAGAATGATGTGAAAAGAAGACCAGCCTCAGGTTACAGCCTACGTCAGCAATAATGGCGAAACAATAGGGTTATTGCCACGGTGCACCCACGACAATAGTGAAGGAAGAGAGGTGGAAGTTACTAAGAAAATGACTATCGGTATCGCAGGCCATTAATAGGCTGCCTTCACTTCTGCCAGTCCGCATAAACCTGTGGATTTTGCTTTATTTGACGGCTGGCCGACCATCCGATCAACCGACGACAGACAGACACACATATAGGTGAAGTGAACAAAATCAAAATCTGGACGAAGACGTCTCCAGTGGAAGAGTGGGGAGTAGAACTTGAAAAAGTTCGCCTAGTAGAAAAGAAGGCTGTCGACTACTGGCCGAGGGTGTGATAAGTGGCAGATGAGCAACGCAGTGGACAGGAAGGCCGATGAATCACCTCAATTTCCACCAAACTCACCAACACCCTCTCTGCTTCCCTCAATAAAACGTTTTGACGGTAATGTGTGAAGAATCACCTTTCGTTGGGTTCAACTCAACCACCTGGACAGCTGGTGATGGGAGCTCTCAAGCCAAAAAGCCTGATAAAGGAACGGGTTTCGTTCGCCTTCATGTTCCAAAGTGCGTAGCACACTTCTAAGCCACGCTCCAGTCCGTGATCAAAAGGCCATGCATGACTTGTGTATGGTAGGGTAAACTGCTGAACAACTCGTCGAAGAACACACAAAATTTTCGTCTTTATTTGACATGTTCGGCTCATTTCTTCGCCTTCTTCATCGTCTTTCGCCTCTCCTTCATGTTCATTTTCTTGGGAAACAGCCAGAACAGGTCAAGATCAAGACCACATAAGAAATACCTCTGGTCTTATTTCGCCTATTCGAATCCATTTTATTTTTGTATAGTAACCGTTCCCCTCTTTCCTTTTCCTTCCGTGACTGCTACCCTTTCGAGACACTTGAAAATCACCATCCAAATAGCATGAGTAGTCACGTAGTCTCGTGCCTTAACCTACTTCCCATTCGCGTGCCAAAATCTTCAACAACCAGACGGTAGATTGATTCTAGACCACCATTCGATACTGCTGTCATCCTCACATTTGCATGAATCCATTCTCGGGTTCTGTTTCCTTTCATGGCGGCGGCAAACGTAGTCAGCAGAATGGCCACAAGGTTCCCAATTCATTGTGTCGGCACTGCTTCTTCTTTCCAAACATTTGACCCCAGGGTATGGAAGGAGTCGCCAAGTGCAACGCTGAGTTCCTTAAAAGGCGCTAATGTCGACGGTGCTTGATAGTGCCCTCCTGGCACAACTCTTCTGGCCAAAACTCCCGTACTTGAACCCACGCACAACATCTGAAACCGTCTCTAACTTAAAAGACGACAATGCGTACTATGGGACTAGTCGGTTTGTTAGATGGGATAGGCATAACCCAGTTTTCGATTCATCACTCCCCGCACACTGAATAAAACTATTTGTCTACCACTTTAACTAGCAAGTCAGGCAGTTCACACCTAGAACTCACTTCAGATATTCCATCTTGTTAGCCTCGGTGACCTTAATCTCCCTGCCTCCTGGCTTCAACTCTTCCTCCTGCAACGAATCGAACTTGTAGTAGTTGCCGTTGAAGTACAACTCCAAGTCCAGTTCGTCTACATCGTTATCGCTATGGGTAAGGAGAAATACCATTGAGAGTCACATTATGAAAAAATTGCGCAAATTTAATCATGCACACTACCAGCGTCACGCATATGTGACGCTTCGGCAGTCATTTACCCTATTCATCTTATCAATGGTTGAGCTGGTGCATGTGCCGCAAACTGACTTACAAAATGTACTGAATACATACATTAAAGATCAATGACACTTAAACGCCATACTGGGACAATAAAACATCTAAGCTCTGGTTTTATAGGTTTTCCCTTGAGGTCTCCCGTGAGTAACAAAAACAAAGACTTTTATGTGCCATTAAGAAGTAAGAGCTTTAAAAACCTTCAAGAAGACACTAGCTCCCTACCGAATGAAGGCAAGGGATTGGTAGAAGTCGTGATCGACTAATTCGAGGTCTTGAAGGCAGGCTTTTCGACCGAGGATGCGCTTGTAAAAGGCCAAAGTAAAACCACCGTCAATGCAACGACCATGGAACAAGGCCTATTGGAGGGAAAATAATGAAAACCGTCAATGCAAGTCCAAATGCAGACGTTTGTCTTTGCATTTGATCATCACACATTCGCCTTATCTTGTTCATTTACCACCTTCAGGGCATTTTCATTTAAAAATTGCCTCGTTCTGGTCGAAGGCCTTGAGGAGGACCCAGAGGAGGTGAGATCTGCGACAGCAGAACAATGGACCGACTGGCAGGAGTTTGATGAATCATTTAAACTCGACGGGAGCCCTTATTCACAATAACTCTCCCCCAAATACATATCATCCTCCTTCAGGGATGTGGTTGGGCATGAGGAGTGATAGAAATGATTGAACTACTGATAGATGAGCGTTATAAATGACCACATCAACGGGTGATAGGCAGCAACATTTGCAGGCCAACAATTCGATGGTTTTTGCTTCTTCCACCCGACAACAACACACCGTCTTTGTGCGTCAACGTCCAGCAAGCAAAAGGACCTACCATCCGAACCCACTGTGCTTCACCCTCAGAATGGAAGGTCTGCTGTACAGACAATGAAAGTATTCATTTTTTTTAGAAAAGAGGGCCAAGTTCTTTTCCTTCTTCTTCTTCTTCGTCATCTTGAGAGCCAGCCAGGACTAATCAGTCAGTCGGTGGAGAAAAAGTCCCTTTCTCAATCTTGCAAGACAACCCAATGCCTCACTTTGGATACAAGGGAATCTTAAGCATGAGGAGGTTAGCAAAGTAGAGCGCAATATCAAAGAAGAAGCCGCAGCAACCCTTTTAAGCATCCTTCAATCATGCACCATTAACGTAGAGATTTCGACGGTGACACAGGTAAAGATTAAAAAAAACAAGACTCATGTTTACTCCCTCCGACCTCGAATTAAAGAGAGATGTTATCAGAACTGCCGAATCTGGGAAACATTCACCAATAAAAAGAACTACAGAGTATGCCAAATCGCGCCTCTCCACACAGTTTGTAACGACCATTTGAGACCTTCTAATTCGTCCTTTGAAATGGATTAAGACCGCTGGAAGAATGACTTGTAAGGTGGAGCATTTCTGATACCAGGGAAGCGTAGGGATAAATTGGTGCCAAAAAAGTTAACAAAACCACTTACCATTCCAATGACGCGTCCAATGAAATGAAAGTAGTCGAGGTGGGCCACATTCGCAACGTCGGAAGCGGGATTAATTTGTAGGGAGTAGTGTGCACCAGTGTACTCGAAGAGACCGAACATGGGATTGAAAAAGTCCCGTGAAACACGTAGGAACCACTCCCTGTAAGGCAGCCACAAGATGTTGAAAGTAATGGGAAATACAACTTTAGTGATTACAAAATGGCCCCATCACCGGTGTCACAGGAAGTCAGAAATAACAACAAAGTAAAGGAGCAGTGGGAAGGTTTGGGACAAACTTGGCGGGAAACGGCTACGGATGACTAGACCCATAGATTGTAACAACAAGGACTCTTCTAGTTAATCATGAAACGAGGCCTGAAGATCTGGGATTCGGCAGACCCAAGTACATGTGCACCGATTGTTTGAACAAAAAAATTCCTTGAGCCTGATGGATGCCTTACAAGTCAAAGCGCAACTCGATTTTACGGCGGTGGATGCCTTTCACGAGATCTGCTTCCCAGCGCACTGCCCAGAAATGGTTTCAAGGATCGGTGGTGGATTACAGACGCAATTCTTTGGTGAGGGCCATCAAGTCGAAAGTGTGAAGAAAGGCTTCCGATTCGCATAAAATCACATTCCACATCCACCGGGAAACACCTTTGGCCTTAATTGCACACCTTGGCACTCTGTTAGGGAACAAGAAATTGTAATTATAAGGCACGAAATTCCAAGTGGATTTTTTTCGCCTTACTAAAACAACAGACTGGAGGAGAGAGAAATAAGAAGTAGGAAGAATAAGTTTTACACCGCCAAACTCAAAAGCACGCAAACGGGGACACACTGCCAAAGACGTGGATGCAAGACATTTTAGAAGAGTGTGCGAACGTTAAATGTGAAAACATTTACTGAGACCTGAAAAGCAAAAACACAGTCAGACGCCTTTTGAGTCGTTAATGCTGGGGTCGCCTGCAACTAGACGTTTCAGAAAGTGGCAAATCGTTGAACGTTCCAGAGACTCGGCCTCCACTTCAGGACTGCGGTATCGGTATGCGTGTAGTGATGATCACTCGAAGGCAAAGGTCAAGGTCAATCAATTACACAGGCTATTCAGCTGTCGGACACGTACGTACTGATCGTACCCCGTTCGCTTGCTCATTAAATCTTGAAAAATGGAGTCAACAGGATCCAGGAGGTCTACGCAGACAGTTGTTGATGATATTCACAATAATCACACCAATCGGGTGAAAATAGATACGAGACAGTTGAGTGAATGAAGGACGTTTTCCAAAGACACAAAACTGCCAATACCAATTTGAGCAGTGGATCTTCCACCTTTTCCTTCCAAAAGACTATTCTACTGGAGGATAAGTTTTGCTACGGTACAAAGTCTTGCCCTGGCAAGCAAGAGTTACAGCCTTTTAAATGCATTTCTAGTGCTGCCAAATTATCGCACTCACATTCGAGTAGCATCGACTGGTCTCAGTGGCATTTGATGTCCAACCAGCGGCAATAGTTCCACTGCAAACAGTCTCTCCTACAGTTTTCCCCATGCACTAAGTACGGGTCTTCGATGTGTAGAGTTGAGTAGTAAGGTTGTGATTAATGCGGGGACAACCAGTAGTGAGTCAATTGGAGCATGAAGACACAAAACCGCTCCTCACCATGAGTCAGTCACCTAGTCAGTGTCAGTTAGCGCTCCTTTTTAAGGTAGGCGGAAGAGGCGGAGGATGAAGTCCTCGGGGCTTTCTGTCTGCCATGTCAAGAGGCTGTCAATGCGTGCATGTGGCATCCACTCTGCCCTAGTGGATTCCACCACAATCTTCCCTCTTGGCGTGGGTGTCACGCCATCGTTCCACCATCACTCAAGCCAAACATGACTACTTCTCGCTTTCTCTAGCATTTCGTATTAGTCTCGTCGTCAACCGAGGACCACTTTAGACGCAGTCACCACCACTGAGGCATCTTCCAGTCAAGCGTTGCCCAATTCACTTGTTCTGCTACCACACAGCGCATCTTCGCGAGACACTCTTCACAAAATTTAACTTTATGAGACACTTTCACAACTTTTGAGACAATTGAAGCTTAATTCGTAAAGGAGACAAGTTCACACCGACAATCACACCCATTGGACTCAACTGGAGCTATATTAGAGGAAGTTGGGAAGACACGAAAGAGGTTTATGCCAAACGACCGAGTCATACCTATGCTTTGCGATTTGAGCATATAAACATTCGCGTGCGATTCCCGAGGTACCACAGGCTACAAGTCACACACACACGCACACACGCACACACAACACTGTAGGTTTGTTTGCAATACACTCAGGTGGATCACACAAGTAAATAACTTCTGATTTATCTAGATCGAGATCTAACCATTCACTCCACGACTCTTAACGGTATTTTGTCTATCGACAGAGATAGCGATGTGGACGAACTGGATTTGGACTTGTACCTCGACAGCACCTACTACAAGGTCGTTTCGTTGCGCGAAGAGATAAAACCGATAGGGAGAGGGATTAAAGTCACTGAGGCCAAAAGGACGGAACAGATGAAGTAATTTGGGAGAATTCGCTGGCCAAAGTGGGCAGGCGAACATTTTAGTTAAAGTTTATGTGCATCTGTCCATCGGGAGATGAACTGTGCTTGAGCTGGAGACGGATTCGGATGGCGTACGTGAGCTGCACCAAGCATGGAAAGACCAAAGTTCCGTCATGCAGTAGTGGTAGTTGTGGCTAGACAAGGCTTGCCAAGAGTACATCATCAAGCGTTGTCAACATGAGTGCTTTCGATGGAGCCCCATGCTGCGCGCGGTAAACCCTTCGTGCATGGGATTGAAGGCTCAGAAAGAAGAGACTGCACCGGGATCATGAAACGAAAAGCTTCTGCTCGTTTAGCTGACCACGCTTGCAGACATGGAGGAAGGCAACGAACACGAGAATGGATTTGTGGAATAGTGGTGCTGAATTTATCTACCGACTAGGCACTGCACGAGCATAGGAGGACGTGACTGCGTAGGCAGTTCGTTAACCACTCATACTATTCCATTAATAATTCTTAGATAACCTGAAATGGTGGTAGTCACGTAGAACATAAAGAGAAAGGAAACAAATGAGAGGAATGCGAATATAGACAGGAATGTTCAAATCGATGTCGTCTCGATCTCGATTGGTGGTAATTGTTCCCGAGGGAAATGAACAAAAAAAAACAAAACGAAGAAGACGAGAAGAAAGTAATTCGTGCAAGCCTTTCAGGTGGGCCGAGCAAATAAATTTTAGTCGTACTTTTAGGCAACCTTCTCTTGAGGATGGAGTGGAGCGTGGTTGGATGTGTGTGTGGGTGTGATGTGTTTGTCGGCCTACGGGGCAGCGTAACATGAAGGCAAACGAAACCCAAAGGCGCGTTTCGATGGAATGAAAAGATAAACCGTCTTCAAGGCTTTCGTCTATCGTATGTCAGTTCTTGTGGCACCCACCACCAGTAATGCAGTTAGTGTAAGTGCAATTCCATTATTCCGCCGTCAAGCACGTTGAATGTGACTGAAAGGCGCTCTTTTCACGCTAACCTCAAAGTCTGTTTCATGAAGAGAGAATGGAGGGGTGTTGGTGACTAGTGGACTGTGAGGTAATTCATCAGATCTTTTTAAACGTTAACTCGCTGATGAGCCGCATTCCACGCTATTCAACTCTTTAACTTGGGGTAGTCTTGACACATTAGTCATCGCGACAGAATAATGGATCAGAAGATAGTGTTACGCGCGGAAAGAATCCCGCAGGACCATTTGCCCATCGACAAAATCCACCCAAAGAAATGCAGTAATACAAGAACCCGCCTTCACCGCCTTCTGCTTCACTTCAAGGCTCTTCAGCTGTTCATTTTGATCAGTACCACCCCATTCATTACCTATCGGTGTTGGACTTGCCTCCCCTTCTTTCAATCCTGGTTTCCCCTTATCAAAATCCGACGTGGACCTCTAACAGTGTTTAGTAATTCGTGGATGAGAGCTGCCACTTTTTTGACAAAAATTATCTCCGTGAGACCGATTTCCTAGCTCCCGAACGATCTCAGTGATACTGTAGGCAAAAAATAGCCTTATAATGCCATAAATTACCTCGCAATTCCACCATAGTCCAGTCCTTCTTCACCAAGGAATGTGATGCATAGTCGTTTGCGTAAATCGGAAGCCGGTAGTCGTTGAATCTACAAATGACGGTTGAGCAATTATCCAAATACCTAGCCAAACAAGCAACAAAGGGACGAGTAGACACAAAATAAGACTTACCTGTTGGAAGGACTCTTCTAAAAGGCCATCACGCGAGATGGAGAGCCTCGCATGACCGTTGAGGAAGTGAGAGGAGCATTGAGCTCTGAAGTAGGCCAATTTGGCCCGAAAATTGCGTTCATATTGCACTGGTACTCCCATCGAACCCAAGGATCTGGGAGAAAAAGGCAAGAAGCCATGGATGAGACATCTACGACCACAAAAGTAAGGCGAATGATACATTAGCTCTACATTAGTCAAAACACACCTGGAACATGGTCTGGCGCGGGTAAGATAACTCGAAGGTATAGGGAAGAAGTGAACAGGCAATAAGAAAATACCATTACGCAGATATTTTGGTCCTCGGGGCAAAAGAATTGGCCACAAGGTAATGCCAAAATATCTGTCCAAACGCACTTTTTTTATTACCTCCAGACATCTTGCTGTGATTTGGAACACAGGGCATGCGCACCCTGGATACAATGAAGCATGGCCTCCATTACGATGCCAATTTTTGCGGGATATTTTGCTTCCAGATGCCTGGAAAATGCGTTCCAACCCGATTACCTCAATTGACGACAAGAGGTGGCAGGCCATACTCAGAGAAACGCAAAATTGGAGTCGAGAATGCACCCTCTCTTGGAAAGAGCCTCTTTTTCCACTTTTTATATCAAAGTGGAGAGATCGCGGTCTTCACCAAATGACCATTCGCGCCTGCAGTGCGACACACTACATTGCACACTGTACAGCCTCTTGGGAGTGGAGCGGTGTGCGCATCAAAAGGGTGAGAAAGCACTAAAAAAGTGGATTTTCTGAGCTAATAAGTGGTGAATACTGAAGAGCAAAACAAAAGAGCCATTATTCGGTTGGTGAGTAAACAACCATTTCGAACGCTACGTATTTGAGTTCGTATTTGATACGAGGGAAGAATGATAAGTTGGTAGTCCTTGATGTCCTGGCTTTGGGTCTCCAGTGACCTCCTTCGCTATGCTTGATTCTCAAACATACAAAAGAGTCGCCGCATCCCTGCCTTTGTTCGAGTCTCCAGCATCCAATCAACAACGCATAACTCCAAGAAAGTTCTCTATGAGTCCATTTTGAATTGCCTTGCCAGTAGTACTAAATTGACCTCGATTATTAAAGTTGACAAGTCAGGGAGTGCATGAGAACCCCTCCAAATGTCTACCCAAATGGAAAATGGGGAACATCAAATGGATTTGGGGGAGAGAATGGTTTGATGCGTTTTAACGCTTTCCCTAGGTGGCGGTGAAAGTACAGGGTATTGGGTTTTATTATGCAAATTACAAAACCGGCATCAAATCAGTAAGAGTGCAACTCTAAACCCAGCAAAAAAGTACTTTCCCATCAAAAGTGAAACGCCCACTATAGCGGTACTTTAAGGGTGGGTGGGGGAGGGGGGGGGGAAAGGATGTAATATGAAAAACTACAATGTCAGTGAATGGGGAAATCGAGATATACCACCCAACGTCGACTGTCACCTTGGCGCTTTTCAATCCCTGCCCGAGTGATTGGCTGGCCAACGTGGAATGCGAGATGACTTGTGTCTTGGAATTACAAACGAGTGAATTATTTATTGCGTCCCAACGAGATTTTCATTACCTCACATTCTACACGTCTTGGCTGTCTAAAATGAAATATCGCCTTGCTGTTCACGAGTCTTTAGGAGTCTGTACTCTTGATGGACAAAAAATCTCGTACAGGAAAGAGATTTGGGGAATGATACGTAAGGATGGGGAAAAAAAAGGAAAATACTGGCCCATCTTCATCCACCGCGTTTTTATCTCGTATGTATTCCAGTAATTATGCTCTTTTCAAAGGCGTTAGACAGTCACAACGTTGCATGGGGCAATGAGATACACAAGTTGGAAATAACTGATACTGAGATAGAACCGGAAGCAGATGAGGCTGTATGATTTCCTGACTTCAGGCAGAAAAAAAACTTTATGCAGGCAAAATTAGTACCCAGCTTATGCCTCGTTGGGATGAAGTGAAAGAGGTTTGTGGAATGAGAGTGTACCGCAATAAACCGTAGTTCCACAACATCTCACTGTTAAACGGAACAAGTGTGGACGCAACCCAAACAGCAAAACGACGTCATTCTGCAGGCATCGTTCTGCACTGACAATTGTAACAAATTTAGGGGGTTGCGAGTTGATTTCAATGGTGGTGGAGGTGGGAAATGATACGAATTCGGGTGGAATTGACCATCTCCCTGCCTGTGTCCATTAACCCACATTAGCATGACGATGGTGGATTTGAATGTATGAGAAAAAACACGAAGCTGTCAGAGTGACATGGTACAAGGCATTTCAAGGTGATTATGACAACAGATTTCAAACAAGCAGCCGACCAATTAACGCGTTGAGTCGAAGAAGTAAGAGGGTTGTGGAAACTCACTAGGAAGTAGACCAAGGAGACAAAAACGCATGAAACATCCTCTACATAGATGGATGACTATGCACTGGACATGTTTGATGTGCAAATGGCCTTGATTGGTTCAATTACTCGTCTGACGTGAGCATCTGACCTCTGTTTGACTGTGGTACTGCCTAAGGAGGACACCATGGAAGTCCTGGCATTACGAGTGAATCAACACTGACACAGAGTGAAGCAGTGAAGGTCGTTCTGTTGACCAGAGGGTGAAGTGGACTTCACTGTCGTGCCCTTGTCTTGTAGTTGTTGTTGTCTGGAATGCCTGAGTTGGACGTGGAGGACTGGCGGACAAACACGGTGTACCGGAAGTACAATGCCTCCTCCAAACAGGTCGTCTGGTTCTGGCAGGTGGGTGCTCTCTTCTCCTCCTCCTCCTCTTCTCGCCTCTCCTATATCACCTTTCACCTATCACCTATCACCTTTATTCTCACCCTCACCGTTGCATTCACCATGCTTGTCCAGACTGCCATCCTTCTGCTCTCCTCCCTTTTCTGCATCTCTCCATGCATTAGTCAGTTCTTCCCTCGTTTCCTCATCCATGTATCGATGAGGGGATGTCTCCCACAGATGTAAACTGCAATCTCGTTCCAAAGCCGCGCCTTTCCAACCAAACTTATTGGCTGAATTATTCATACACGATGTGGTGGTGGTAGTGCTCCTGAAGATGTCATTCACTGTTGCTACTACTGTTGTGTGGCTCTTTAATCACCAAATTTCAAATGTGGTTAATTCATTAGCACATCGCTGCCTCTATTCCCACCTTTACATCAGCCTCTTCCTCTTCGCATGAGATGCAGCACCTTCTATTGATATAGTGAGTCAGCTTTGCAGTGCATGCTGAGTACATGTGGATAGACGACACGCATCTTCGCCCCACTTTGCCTTGCAACATGGGAGCTGCTTCGGTGACGGCAAATGCATATTGCCTCGAGTGAGACTGTTGTTGAACACCGCCGCCCTCCCTTCCCCCTCAACGGTACGCACTCCTCCACTGTGCATGTGAGGCAGTCCAAACCCGGATTTCCATGAGCACCAACTCAACACGCGCCAACCTCATCCAACTCAAAGGTATTCAAAACAAGTGTACACTGATGTCACTTCGACTTCCTTTTACACAATTTGAGACAGTGCGACCTCTGCAATGGACCTGGTTCCACTTCTGCCAGTATCAAACATCTGCTTCTGCCTTCACAAATGTCATGGAGGAATCGTCGTCATGCCGACAAATGTTGGTGAGGTGATAGTCCACAATTCATGCAACAAGCGGTACAGTTGTTGATCCTTCTCAGCCCAACGTCGTTGACCACCACTTTCACCTCCCAACGTCGAGCTCAGAGGCATTGGCCATAACGCAACTTTCACATGCAAAAGCGTTACATTTTTTGTTGTCCTGTTTGTGTGACTGAATAGCCGGAAGGTGTTCGTAATGCAAAAGGTTACATGATGCTGTGCATCTGATTCTAGGGGGGGGGGAGGTGGGAGGTGGAGGGAAAAAAGGCAAAGTAGGCTTGTCTTTCATTCCAAAAGTCCACTTCATTAATACCAACCGCTCTACATGTGGAATGAAAGCTTCGGACTCTTCCTAACAGGAATGTGTGTGCTTTTAGGGGATTTGCTGTGCATTCGCTCAGCACAAGCGCTTGTTGCTGTTGGTTCTGATTTTATTCTAGTGTAGTCCAAACATTTTGTGCGCAATCGGTTTCATTGAAGCAATCACCACACCAGGTCGCGAATTCCATCTTTGTAGGTTTTATTTGTACGTACAAAGAGCATTCCTGTGGACACCTCTGCCACAACCTTCCTTGTTGAATTGTTCCATTTGCGGTGGCCAGTTGGATTCACATTGGACGGCAGGCCGTAGAAGATGCAGTCACGACTGAGGATAAGATTGTGTTCCCCTCCCTCAAAGCTATGCACTTTAGTCGGATTAGTAAACCATTTCGACTGTGGTTAATTTGGGCCGGAGAGACTTGCCTCCGCCTACGCCTCTTGACAATTCATTTTGCTCTGCTGAACTCGGGTCTGCAACGCGATTGACTAGATGGCGGAGGAGGGAAGGAAGGAAGGCAACTTACTACCCATCACCACCACCACCACATTATTTGTTGATGCGATCGCTGCCGCTTAATAAAAGCATCAGCTGCTACTTGTTGATGACAGAAGAACCAGGAAGCTAATCGAGAACTGCGTGTCCGCTAATAAGGAGTTGGTCTCCACCCATATGTACTAACTGATGACAAGCATGAAGGCTACGCCTTTCATCAATTGGATGTGCCTTTGATGCCTCTTGCATTTTGGGTTGTTTGTCCATTTGATGTGAAAAGTGACCTTTGTGCTCTCTCACGCCCACGTAACCTACTTACCTCACACTTGCCAGTCATGTGTCCCTTCTTCACCTTCTTGAGGACTAAGGCAGCTCTTTGTATGATGTGGCTCGTTGCAGACCCAGTTGTTCACCTCCTGGCGATGAAAAGCTGACTCTATCCACCCGATACAACTCTCAAGTCTGCAGCACTTCCTCTTCCACCTTCACTGCCATCTTTTATTGACACTTGACAATCAGTGCGTGGTCAATGCTTGTCATCCACGCATTTGTCAGTCAATCAGTGTGTCTTTGCAATTGTCAGTTTCTGTCGATGTAACCAACTTGCAGTGGGAAATCTTACCGGTCTTAAACTGACCTTTGTTACTTTTCCTCTCGATAATTAATTCCTTTTCCTGTCCCACCCGACTAAAGGTAACTTCTCGTTTTCCTAGTAATGACACTACTCTCATTTCCATCACAGACACTCCGTGAAAGGAATGAACAGAAGTTCTCTCAGCGGAGATAGCTTTTCCACTCTTTTGCTAAACGGTTGTGAACTCAGAATGTGCACCATTGGAGATGGGGCAAAGAGTCTTTCCACTCTCCTTGAGGTGCCGCCTGGTTTGCATGAACAACCTTAACCACGCAGGCAATTATCATAAGGACAAGCTCTCAACCACTGGTGGTTCGGGAAGGCGATGGCTTTTATCAACTAGGAATCGGAACATTGTGAAATCGGAACATTCGGAGTGAATTTTGTGTAGTGAGACAAGACGGAATGAAGTCACAGGTTGTTTTATGTGCAGACTTGACACTCGAATATCACTGACTGACACAGAGGCATCCACGCATTCGGTGATGCGCATCTCTGCTCTCTGCCTTTCAGTTTGTACGCAGTTTGGACAAGGAGAAGCGGGCTCGACTGCTACAATTCATCACCGGCACCTGCCACATCCCTCTGGGTGGATTTGGTGAACTGATGGGTAAGTCCCTCCTTCTCCATCAACAATCGTCTCCTCATCAAATTAGGTGGCTGTTGGTGAGGAGAGAATCCTTCTACTTGTGTCTGTCCACAGGCGGTGAGAGAAAGACCGTCGAATGCCATGCGTCAGGCTGACGCTTCACATTTCTTTGCGTGCGTTGGCCCATTTAAATCCTGTCATTACGACTCTTGCGTGTGCGTCCAAGTGACACAAACCTTTTCTTGAAGGCAACAGACACGTGAAATGCCATCTCTGAATGGCAGGAGGTGAACGAGCAACCGTGCACTGCTTCACTCGATTTGCCTCCACCTCAGGAAACACCTTTTCGAGGACAAACTAATTAACTGTGTTGGTGGAAGAAGGAGGAGGAAAGAAGTCTTGCCATTATTTTGTCAAAAAGAGGAGCGAGGTTGAAACCTCTTCTCCACTTCTTCCTCCCCAAAAAGAAACAAGGGTTAGGAGTGGCTCATTTTTTTCTTCCTGCACAAACAGAATGTGTGCGTGTGTGTGTGCATTTGCTTGACGAAGTGTTTGTTGCTCTCTGCATCCACGCAAGGACGAGATGTTCCAGTAAACTGTTCGTGACGATCGCCTCTCCACTCCTCCACAGACGCCAGATGCACGTCACATTTTGGGTGAAGGGTTCGCCATTTATCGTTCTCTTTATTAGGCTGCTTGAGGTTGAGGTTAAAAACAGCCGAGGTGGTTATGGCAAGCACCTGGCTCCACTTCTGGTCCGCATTGTGTCACTGTTTCACAGGTCGGAAAAGGGGAAGTGGGAACACTGCCACACAGCATATGTGGTCTTTCATATCGCTTTGTCGGGGGAAAGTCCGACGACCCTCAACTGTCCGCACGGTAATTATGGCTTATTTTCAACCAACCCAAGGCAGTTTGTGACATTCGCACAACGAGTTGAGAGCAATGGGGTTGATAGCCTTGACTTGAAGTAGTAAGGGCTATTTACTGCACTGAATGGTGGTTAATTTTGCCTGATCGCGTTACTTCGTGAAAGGGGGCGGGGCGGGGCGGGACAGGGGGAGGGGGGAAACAGATTGGCCACTTTTTTATTACGAAAAATTCACTACAAACGTTCACACGTGTAGTTTGAGTTGCCAGTGTTGCATGGTTCATTGAGTGTCTTAATCAACTCACTGCTGGCGATTTCATCGGTCGTTCACGCCCCTCTCCCACTTGCCGCGCCGCCCCACCACGACTCGAAGTGAGACTTGGTAGCCCCAGGGAAGGAATGGTGATGCGTGTCCACAAAACCAGATGGTGAAGCCTTTTCTTCCCACCAAGTGGACAAAAGTCTGCATCTACTTGGGCAGTAGGGGCCACAGATCGGGTTTGGGTGATTTGTTTTAAAGTGGGTCGTGGCATAACCACACAAGACTGGCATTTCGCACTCCAAGGCGCTTTGATTACGAGGTGCATGTTGTATTAATCAGATCTTCTGTATTGAGAAGACAGGCACGGAGGCCTGCTTGCCATGCATATCTACGCAAGATTGGCAGTTCATGCCCTACGATATGTTCGGCCTTTTAGACATGATTGACAAAAGCGCTTTACTTATGAGTTTTGACACCCCAAAGAATTTCTTTAAAAGACGTTTTACAGTTAAAAACGCCTTAATATCCAATTAACTACGAAATAAACATCTCATTGTCTTCTATGTGCCTCTGTAGGATTCTCAATTCAAGAGGGCACATTGCCTCTTGTCCTTAAGAATTAAGTTCTATGTGTGGGGGACTATATTTGAAGTTCCGCATTAAGTGCAAAAAAAGCAATCTGCTTCTAAAACAGTAGAATAGAAGTAGATGAAAGGCAAACGCACCCAGCATGCTGCCCAGTGCGAGGGTCAATGAAGGTGGTCGTTCGACTGTTGTGATCAATGAAGTAGCGCTGGCCGGCCGCCGTGTAGCGTTTCTCCCATCCCGGTGGCAGTGGCCGACTCTCATCCATGCCACGCTCCCGTGGGTCCTCCCATTGCGTGGTGCAGTTTTTGTGATTTACGAAGTATACTCGGTTTGTCTGCGGATCCATTCGACGCTCTGGGAAGGGATTCAAGATTAAGATCAGATCGCCCATGATGGGCGAGTGATAAAGGATCTGAGGAACAAAGGCGCGAAATTCATGCCTGCTGATGACTCGAGGAACAGAGAGAGTAAGGAAACTCCCAACTCTTTTAACAAGAGGTAGTCCAGCTCACCTTCTAGGTAGACATTTCGGCCAACATGGCGTCAGTGCAAGAACCACAATACGTTCTACCTGCCAAAAAGAGGCGATCGGGGTTGTCTACCAGGAGAGTCCTGGCTCATATTTCAAAAAAACTTTTCGCTTCATGGAAGAGATTTGGACAATATTCGGTTCATCGATGGATACAACTGGCTTTGTTCCATCTTTTAAGAAATCCCTTAACCCCTTTACTGAAAAAATTACCATAAATTTGGATTCTTGTTACATTTCGTCACTCCTAGCTCCTAGAGCAAGGTTTAATTTGTAATAATCATGCATTTCCGAAAGCTTTCTTTTTACTTGGACTAGTTCAAACCGTTGTGAATAAACAATGGCTATGCCATGACTATCACATTTCGGAGACGACTAACAAGGTAATTCACACCTTAAAACCGACGCAATCCAAGAGGAAACAACTCCAGGCGCCTCATGGACACGTTATTCTCTCTCTCTTGAGCTTTGTAACCCTAAACGGACCATATGAAAGGCGTCTTAAAGCCTATAGAATAAGATAACATCTTAACTAAAAGGCTTCATTTAATAATCGCAGACGTCATGTCGCAATATGATCCCATCAAGCACCCCAAAATGGAAGCCTTTTAGTGCCCACTTTCCACAGTTGCATTTTTATATCCAAATGAAATTTGAACGCTTGACAGTTAACTCCCTTCTGTCCCCATCCTGCAGCCCTCATAGCATTACATGAATTGTGGAAAGCAAAATAAATTTTTGTTCAAAAGATCGCCAAAATCATTTTTTTTGCCAATCCGAGCAGAAATTCCGCAGTAAAACTACGCATTGAGGCTGGTTGGATACAGTACAATTGATTTATGGTGCCCGTCTGAAAAAGATGGCAGTAAAAAATGGGAAAAGAATTCAATGCAATTATTCAAATGGAAAATTTTAACCCGATTCACCGACTATAAGTAAGGCCTCAGGAGGGAGGAGGCGAAGGGAGGCAAAAAACGGGAAAAAGGGAGAAGTTCTATAGTTAAAGTGGATGGCTTAGATGCCAGGCGTCAGTAAGTAGTCAGTAGCAATGTCTTATAGCTTTTGAAATTTTGGAAATCGCACGTGAATGCTCATTTGCCTACATCGCAAAGCATAGATATGGTTCGGTCATTTGGTATAAACCTCTTTCGTGTTTTTCCTACCTACCCTAATATAGCTCCAGTTGAGTCCAGTAAGCGTGTTTGTCGGTGTGAGTTTGTCGCCTTTACGAATCAGGCTTCAATTATCTCAAAAGTTGTGAAAGTGTCTCATAAAGTAGAAGTTGGTGAAGAGCGTCTTGCAAAGACGCTTTACTGAAAGATGCCTCGGTGATGGTGACTACGTCTAAAGTGGTCCTCGGCTGACGACAAGACTAATGCGAAATGCTAGAGAAAGCGAGAAGTAGTCGTGTTTGGCTTGAGTGATGAGAGTGGATGTCACATGCACGCATTGACAGCCTCTTAACATGGCAGACAAAAAGCCTCGAGGAGTTCATCCTCCACCTCTTTCACCTACCTTAAGAGGGAGCGCTAACTGACACTGACTAGCTGGCTGACTCACGGTGAGGCGTGGCTTTCATCTCTTTATGTCCAAACCCTAGTGAGGCGAATATACGCATTATTGGTTCATCTTCAAATGAATCACTGCCCTGCCACTCAACTCTACACATCGAAGACACGCACTACATTTGCCTGGTGCATAGGGAAAACTGCAGAAGAAGCTGTTTGTGATGGAGTTATTGCCGCAAATTAGACATCTAATACCGCTGAGATCAGCCCATTTGACTTACATCGGTACGACTCGATTTCGCATACAATAGGCTTAAGAGGCAGTTAGAACCGGAGGATCACCCAGATGAAAGTGCCATTCTAACAGGCCAGCTCACTAGTGGGAAGGTACTGACTTATTCTTGTCTCCCGTCTTTCCTCAATAGTCTCTCTAGTGGCCGGTATTAACAACACGTCAAATAGACAGGTGTAAGTAAACAGTGACTAAGACTAGCTTTTGTGGTTTTCGAAACAGGAAAGTTGGCGCAAAATGGACGCTAGGAAAGCAAATAAACAGGTTGTCTTAGGCTTATTTAAAAGTACTAGTAAATCTTTTATGTGAGAAATTCCTATGTATTAATCAAAGACGGGAAGTGGGTGCATAAATACGCAATAAAACAAACACAGCTTCCACTTCCTGGACAATTTTTTTTTCAAATTCTTTTATGTCAAACCGATACCCGACCACACTTAAACAACTCTTTTAATAAACGCGACTATTGCCGCCTACCCCATCCCTCCGGCAGAGACTTGTCATCCTCAAAGGAAGCAGCCGACTGTCGTCCAGAGGTTTCACCCACCCCTTCTGACCAGTCAGAACGCGGGAGACGAAGATTAGGTTGCACCGCACCGCCCCACCTTGATTGAATCCTCTCGGGTGTCAGTGGGGGCGAAGGATCGAAAAGAGCGCGGATAAGTTCGGCCCAGAAACTGGAGCCTACTGCCACTGTGACGTGTTGGTTGCGACCTCTTCGGCTGCCAACACTGTCTGCCGTTGATTGGGATGTGGTGGCTTGACCATTTCTTGAAGGGAAAAACAAACGCTACTGAGTTGACATCAGTAGATAAATTTATGCGCTTGGAAAGGAGGAATGTGGGAATCCGATTCACATTTATTAAATGCAACCAGCTAATAACAATTCACTTTCTCATCACTATTAGCAACAAAATAGGCCAGAGGTGAAGCGGTCCCTGTACTGCTGGTTTAACTCTACCTAGAGTCGGCATTCTACACAGCATCCTCAGAGGAATCCAAGAAGACAATGATAGGCACGCTTTTAAGTAGCATTTTAGAGAGCACTTAAGTCCAACTGGAACTCATAAATAATAAGCAAGAATTATCAGGTGTGATGGAACCTGTGAAAGCACCTAATTTAAGAAGCGTGAGTCGCCTTTTGAATCACATTAGATGGAAGAGTCTGGATGGGGAAAGCGGGCAAGGACAGTGAAACCGAGTTTTAAAGCCGAATAGGATGCTTGGGACTCATCAGCTGCAAGAGAGCTGAGAATGCCTACAAAGGCCCAGTAAAAACTGTTATCATTGCGACGTTACTTGGGTGAGATCATGTGATCTGACAAAAGCCTAAACTCATTCACACACTCCCTCAAGGATGCGTACAATAAACTCGTCAAAGTGGCATTCCCCCGACGACCGTGAAGCTTTCCATTCCATTTTGTTTTAAGTAGGTCACTTTGGGGCGCGTTCAATTGCAAGGCGGATTTATCACTATGGGCTGCGTTCAAGTGTTACTCTTGAGCCATTTGCCTATCCATTCTCTGCTCTGAGACAAAAAATATAAATTAGGGTAGTTTGCGCACTCGAATCGATGCTCAAAGGCAAATATTCAACTTTTTCACTGTTGCTACTCAATTCGGATTTAAGTAGACTACCCTTGGAAGTTTCTGTCAAAGTAGAATCATGAAATTCCAAATCAACCTGAAATAACCCCAAGCAATACCTCAAAGCGTAACCACGATTCATAATCACTGTGAAATTGTGGCCTTAGATGCTGAATAGGTCAAACATTACGACCGCAGTGTTGAGAGGACATCACTTCCATTTTCCAAATTTTTAAATGAATGAAAAAAGTAACTGAAAAAAAATTGCTCAAAAACAAACTATTTGGTAAAACGATAAAAAATCCAGTACCTAGTTTAATCCATGTGGGGATATAAGCCTCCTCTTTACGCACCTCACTTTTACGCGCCCCTTATCGCCTTCAAATGCAACCGTCTACTTTTTAAGGTTAAAAAGAAGAGTAGCAATTTAGTCACATGAATACGCTCTCACTCATAAGTGCCTTTGCAAGATGGGATAAAAGGTTAGCCCTCTCTCGAGAGGGTGGGAGACTCGCTCAGTACTGGGGGTGGAAGGGGGAGAGGAGCGTTTCTCAGGCAAGAGGCAATTTTCTTCTGCCTGTATGCCTTCAAGTTAAACACTGTGAAACAAAAATAATACAAAGTAATATAAACACAATGACCAAGTGACTTGCAAAACAAGCACAATCACATGGCGATGAAGTAGTGCGCGTTCCAGAAGTGTGTTTGATTGCATGAAAAATGTCAAACAGCGAAAGCCATTTCTTATCACAAGCAAATCATGTGTTTAAATAATAAATTGCCAAGAGTTAGAACTTATTGTCCAGCATCTAGCAACTGCATGGCGCAAGAAGTACATCAGCTTGGTGATCGCCTCGGCAACTTGCGTAAATCTGGATGGTATGTGGTTCCACACCTACCATCCCTTCCGCAAGCCGCTTTCCTTGGTGGACAGGCAAAATGCACATCATAAAGCCAACAAGCCCAAGTTGGGAAAATAGTACAGTGTACTAGACTGACTGCATTCTACAAGTTGCTACACGTTATAAACAAAAAAAAAGTGCACGAAAGTTTTGGGTCATGTCGTCCCCGGGGAGGGTGGAGGACGAGCCGAGAATCTGCCAATCCTGTCTCTAGTGCTAACGCAAGTACCGTATGCCGTGCTGATTAAGATGCGGAAAAAAGTGCATTCTTTTGGAGGTCAAGATTTAACAGTTGCTGTACTGAGGAGGCTCTGCAACTATGCGGCCGAGCCAGTCCCAATCGGTCAAGTGGACAGACCCGAAGTGCATTTGTTGCAGTCAATTACTTCGAGTCCCAAATTTCTTACCCAACATTCACATGGCAGTGGCAGGGACGTGTGAAACCTACTGTACAAACCTCAAGGATCCGGAAACTACCCCCATGGTAGAAGAACACACAATCGACCAACTTGAATATGCGCATAAATCACCCAGAGGTGGACGCCCAACCTTCAGCAAACTTCTCGCTTGTGGGTCAGTATTTGGTGAAAGAAGTCAAGATTAATGGATCGAGCACTTGTGCGTTTGATTGATGGCAAAGGCAAGAGGACAAGTGACCCCACACCCTACATCAACTGGCAGGTGCTGTAGAAGATACCCAGCAAATGGGTGCCACCCACCTGCATCGTCAGATGACAGGCAATGGGGTTTCACAAAGTCCATCAACCCATTGTAAATAGCTCTCTTATCGCATAACAATAGGATGTTTCTAAATTTCTTGCTTATTGAGAGTAACTCATAATGGGGGAGGGGGAGCTGAGAAAAACATCCGGCATTATTCTCCAAATGAAGGCCCAACTGTACTTGCCGACGGCCAGACAATTACGATTGAGACCTATTCACTCAATTTGATACAACTGAATGATGTGCAATAGCAAATTTTTCGTGTCAAGTCAGCCATTTGAAAGAATATCGCGCTACCAAGACAACGCAAAACCTCACACCACTGCGGAGCTTAGGCATGAAAAGATTTGTGCTCTAGAATGGAGAGGGGGGATTTACTTTGCTCTCATTCTCTATAATGCCCTAATAATATTTAGATGAATAATGATAGGCAGAATGCACAGGTAAAGACCGAAATGCGATGACAGGACCGGCAAAGCCATCCCAAACCGCATAAACTGATTGGGCCACCTTATACGAGCGGTCTCGCCACATATAACTGGTGGCCAAAATCTGGTTATCTTGACTTGTGAAAGTGAAAGTCAAGTGAAAGTCCATCAATTAGGCTAGCAACATTCTACAGCACAAGATCGGTCAACTTGAGCATTTCACCCTCCTTACGCAGTAAATTGGAAAAAAAACTGGTCACTGACACAGGCTTGTGATTTTAAATGTGACTATTCATGGTGTAAAAAGTAATGGAAAGTCACTCATCTTCAGAAACAAAACAAGTCGTGTGCATAGTGAGAACAGCGCGATTTAGCAGACAATTAGGCACTTCACGTGATACAGCGGTCACTGTGATAGATCTATGAATATAAAATGCATATCAGGAAGCTTACAGCCCGTAATGAGATATCGGAGACGATTATTAGCCCCTAGATGAAGGGAATTATGCATGACTGCATGTCAAACATGTCAGCATGATGCAAGAGTTGATCAACAAAAAACTTCACATTCTCGACTTAAACCTTTTAAATCCAAGCAAACACTATTAATGAACACATGAAAACATTGAGAACTAATTTGGTTTTGTGTTATCATTAAATACACGAAACTGGATCACCAAGAAGGGGCAATGTTCCAGATGTTTTGCATAAAAACTGGAAAACAAGATGGGATTGAACTTACACAACAGTTGAAGAAGCCCTGGCAACTCCATCACCTCCACTGCCATTGGAGGATACCTAAAAAGCAATCCAGGTACTATTGAGGTCGATCGACTCTCGCACAAGACAGAGGATCACCAATGGAATTCCACCCAACTGACTTACGGGAAGGGAGGGTGATTCGGCGGCAGGGCGCTCCTGGACTACTGGAGGGGGTGGAACCATCTGGAGGTCGACTTCAAGGGGACCAAAGTGCACAATGAGAGTTCCACGAAGGATATCTCTTTTGGATACCGAGAGTGTTAGTGGAGAACAAGGAACTAAGATTGTGTAACTTAAAAGACCGCCACCAAACCTTTTCCATCATTTGATTTTAAAATAGAATAAACGTCTAGATAGGCGTCCCCAACTAGTGCATTTGGTCCAAATTTGACAACTTGTATGACTTTGAATTGGAGGGAGGAATAAGGCGAAATGATAACAGAAGCCGAGTGATTCCATGATGGTGACCAGGATTTGGCTGCGATTGGAGTCTTAAACACTGATTTTTCGTCCACAAACCCCTCAACGAACATCCGAGCTCCAGCGGGACCTCGGGGATTTATAACTACTTGCTTAACTGAGAAAATAGTAGAGAAAATCATCGATTACCTAAAACGCCAACTTGAAAAAGACCCGAGCCTTGAGGCATAGCTTCCCATTGATAAAAATACTAGAAACCGTTCAGTTTGCAAGATACTGGATGAGTGTCTACGAAAACGTTAACAAATATATCCGACTAAGGCAGTCGCCCACAAAATTCAAATTTTCACCAACTTAAATAGGCGAGCGAAATCATTTAGCAATCATAACGTGTAACGTGTAAGAAGTAGAACACTTCAGTCTTTGAATGCAGAACAGGACAGGTCTTATAATCCTAAATTAAAAAATAACGTTTAACATGGCTTTTAAAGCATACATGCATAATTAGACCCCTTTTCAAAAATATAAATAAAATTTTCTTTTTTTCTACCATTTGCATGAATATATCTTTTAAAGGCAACACTCGACTAGTTGATGAACACCCCTTAGTACTGTAGTAAATATTTTTTTTTTTGTTCACAAACTTTGAAGATACAAATTTACGCAATTAATCTAGTTTAACATATTTCTGAGTCGAACACATAACAGCATATTCGATTACCAAATCGCCTTCCCCTCCATTGATGTTGATGATAGCTCAGCGATTTGTCGCTTATATGTGGTGTGTGTTTGGGAATGGTATCTGCGCATTTAGAATCCCTTGCTTTTGCAAAGATTGTTTTGCATGTCTCCAAATATCCACACGCTGCTGTTAATGGGGTTCTTTTGGGTGATCCTGTTGGTGGAAAACTTCTTATCCATGATTGTATTCCCCTTTTCCATGGATGCCTTACTCTAACTCCGATGCTGGAAGTCGCACTTACTCAAATTGAAGCCTACTGTGACGTAATGAACTGGAAAATTTGTGGCTACTATCAAGCAAACGAAGCACTAAATTCTAATGAGTAGGTGGGCTTTATAAATCCTGGTATTTCTAGGTTAAATCTGATCGCCACACGAATTGGTGATAAGATTTATGAAAACAGTGGTCAGGGTAATATAATCATCGTCCGTAATGATCGCTTGCGGTCTCTTTCTTCTGAAGCCTTTTTACTCTACTGTAGACGTGACGGCAATTGGCAGGAATCCTCGCGGTAATGGTTTTGTCTCAACTTATCTCTGCTAGCCCTTCCGTGGAGCAATCTGCTGCTGAGTTTGTCAAACCCTTTCTGGATGAGGTTATCATAGAAGGCTTTGCTGACTTTGATAATCATTTGGACAATGTTCGAATGGATTGGCGGAACATTGGTTTCTTCCACGTCAATGAAATTGACAAGGTTAAATGAGTCATCGAAGTTGGCTTGCCCCTCTTTCGTACCTTCTTTCTAGTGTATAAATTTCTGTTATTTCAACTGTTTTAATCTTATTTGTCTCCTATTACATGTGTACAGTCTATCTTGTTTATGGTATATTCGGCTGTCTGTGGGGATTCCCCGTGCGCAGCACTTTAGTTGAATTTGGGCACTGCTTTGTGGTTGTATGGAGCTGGGAATGCGATGAAATGTGTATTTTGTGAGTGCCGGTGGACGCCACTGTCTTTACCGATCGTCTAGTGCATCTCGGTGGGGTTAACCTTGCAATCACAAAAGCTAGGCGATCGCACTAACTCTTTTGTGCCATCATCTTCCAAGTTTCGACCTTTCTCTTTGCTCCGTCTTGGTACGCCGTCAGCAAAGTTGTCTGCCCCGTGGATTCCCACACCTAGAGGTGACCTCTGCCTTTAGTCAGGTGTCGATTGCTACTGCAGTAGTTCCAGTAGACGCTGATCAACTGGGAGAAAATCTTGAATCGTCTACGCTGATGCCATACTACGCGTTCGCATTCCGAGGGTTACCACCGCGAAGCCAGACACGGTGGGTAAGTAAAGTGCTGTGTAGTTAGAAGGCTCGTTCTGCATCCGGAGTCGCTTTCTTCAGCGATCTGGCCCACCTATGCCTGCTCTGCGAATAGAATTCGACTCGGTTGCAAGAGGTTGCAGTCGATGTATGCTTTGAAACCTAGTGATGGATGCCCCAGGAGCCGTCTATTGCTAATGATAATAAAACGATTAGCTTTGTGAAGGCCATGAAGCCGGCAGGGGTCACACACACATTAAGAGCCAGTTCTTGTGTGTGAATTGCGTGCTGTTGGGCGGAGGCTTGTTACTGAAGGCGAGTCTTTCACCCCAAGAGATGCCAAACGAAGGAGTACCCATTTCACACCGTTAATTCATGCGTTGCTTTGTCCCGCTTTTGATTTCTGTCGATTCACTGCAATCAGCGGGGTGCCAGAGGAGCCTCTTCTTGGAAGACGATCAGAAATAGTGCATGGATTCAACGGCAAGGCAAGGCCTCAAGCCACAGACCTCCATGGTCCTCCAAATTTCTCCAGTTGAAAATAAGAGATGGACTGGCAAGTCGCTCTATTTAGACGTGTTAAGTAATAACTTCTGCCCGGACAAAGGGGTTTTTCCAAACTTACAAACACAGAAGGAAGCACTGGGTGTCGTCAACACCCAGAGCACGGATCCATCACCTTCGGCACATTTGTCTCTCTCAAAGAACCATAGGTGGTGCGACCGCCCTCGTGGAGCTATCTGGATGTCCAAATAGAGCGACAAAATGTGCGCTTTTAAACACAAAATCTTTTACATTTCAGCTCAGTCTTGCGGGGGTTTTATGGCCAGAAAAAGGTCTTACCATCCACCACTAAAATTATCAAATTATCATCACAATTACCTCAATCAAAACATCCAAATCCACACAACAAACAGCACGTCTAAGGGGCGTTATCAAAAGTTAGGTTTGGGGGGAGGGAAGCACAGAAGTGGGTCTAGCTTGTCAAGCCCAAAAAATTCATGCCAAAGCGGGCAAAAAAGGGGCGAGTTGAGACGTCTTCTTCTTCACTGGATAATTAGTCTCTCTCCCTCCATCCCCAGGCCTTCTTCCCTATCATCCCTGGAAGACATTTCAGGACTGTGCCTTTTCCTTCTCTCCCTCCCCCTCCTCCTATCCCTGCCTCCTCAAAGGCTCCTAGACCGCACCCAAGAAGCGAACAGGCTGCCTGTAATTAAAAGAGGGGGGAGGGGAGGGCAGGGGGAGGGAGGGAGGGGGAGAAGGAGGTTTTTGCAATCATTCTGCTACTTCAAAGTTCCTTCTCTACCTGCCCAACTGTAGTGGGATAATCTGCACTCGGGTGTGGCTGTGATGGGACTTGAAAAGAAGGTGGAAGCACTGGCATCACCTCCCCTTCTCCTCCTCCGCCTCCCCCTCCTTCTCCCTTCTCCACGTGTGTCTCTCTGCTTGACAACTTGACCGCTGCAACAGGTCCCACCCATGCAATTTGGGCGGAAACAAAGGATAGATGTGCATATATACCTTCTTTGGGGAATAATTTTGGCCTTTTTTGTTGCAACTTTTGCAAATGCATCTTGAAAAATTATAACCGTGAGTAAGAAGCTTAGCGATTGTGCAGATCCTCACCACTTGGTAAGATAAGCAAACATCTTTGAATCTCGTTTTTATTCACTGTGGAAGCGAACAAATTTTACACTAAATGCTCATCGACAGTGGGAGACGAAGGTGTATTTTCGTTGGTGCATCAGTCAGGATAGATCTCCTGTGAGTAGACTTCTTAAGGATGGATAGATGACTAAATTGTACACCTTTTTGATTGGTATGGCGTTCCGCTCCCCCCTGAAGGGGTTTGAAAGCCGTTTTATATGGCGCTGTGTTTATTTTTATGCTTAAAATTTGGCTTCACGTTCATTCGGACCTCGTCTTGATGCTGCTTAGATGAAAATTGTGTGATTTTGCATGTCATCAATTATTTCTTGTCACTTTTTCTCATACTACTATATAAGCTAGTGAGTAGGCTCCGAAATGAGTAGAAATCTCTGCCGCGTTTGATGCGTCTGCTTTTATCCAGACTGTCGACATTAAACGAGTTAATTTCGAGGCAAAAGCAATTTTTTTCATTGCATGAATATATCGTTCTCATTTATAATTCTAAGATCAAACGCTAAATGACACCGGTGGAGAGTAATTTAGATTTTGCTTGTAAAACAAGTACTAAGTCGTAGCTTTATTTAATGCAATAAAAAACTTCTTATTTGATGAAAAAATTTTACCAATAAAATAAAATAAGGAGAAACTTTAATATATGCATGATATGAACTGATGGAAACCTTGATGTGAAGGGACTGGACCACTGGGATGCGATTGTTCACACGGGAAGTTCGCCAGCCAGCTACAGCATTCAGCGTTCCATTTTCTGCATCTCTCTCCTCACCAAAATGTTTCGTCAATTGGGTGGATGTACCTCCAGTCCGTCAGCCTTAACCTGGTTGTAAGGCTGGGGAAAAGGCGATTGAAGAGTCCTGGAGAAGCCTTTTACTTGATTAACAGAAGCACAGCTTGCAGGAAGATGCGTTATCCTCGGCGGTGAAGATTTAAGCGAACGATGCAGCAAGCAGAAAGCGCCTTTGAAGTAGACAAAGTTGTGGAAGCTGTTGAACAAAGAAATGCCTTCCGCCTTCTACTCATTCTGTTCGAATAGTCCATCCATCGATGCCAGAAAACACTTCCACTCCGAAGGATGTGTTCACATTGTGTCCCAGAGGCAATTAGTCCTTTATGGATGGTCAATCGGCACTCATCATCCATCCAGAACTAGTAAATAGCACATCGAGGTATCCTCACCTTTCAGCGTTTCCATTTCTCTCCTCCCTCCTCCTATTTCCCTCACACGGAGTGTGATAGACGCAAAAGTGGCCACGACTAGGTTATTCCCTACTAAAAGCACAAAATTTAGAAAGAGGATGATTAATTTTTGAAAAATTTCTTTGTATTTCAAAGTTACATAAGTCTGGAACGGTCTTGCATATCTCCACGACACCACACCCGGCAATTCCTGATCCCATCGCGTTCGTACCATCAGGATGCAATCTGGGTGGATGGATAAGTGGAGAGTAAAATTACACCTCATAAAAAAAAAATATCTACACCACAAAGAGGGAGAAATTACAGACTACGCCCCTTTCACTTAGCACAGCCTGTGGTGATGGTGAGGAGGAGGTGAAGAAGGATGCAGGTGGGAGGCAGCACAAAGAGGGCTCTACTGCATATTTCTTTCAGGACGCCTTTGACAGGTACTCATTAACGCGTTCGCTCCCTGTTGGATCATCTCTCTCTTTCTTTCTCTCTCTCGCCATCCCTCTTGCTCTCTCCTTCACCCTCTTCTCCTCCCACATTGCTCCCTCTCTCGTCCTGCTTCTCTGCTCCCATCACTGTGATTTGCAAATTAGAGGGAAAAAGCTGCTTCACCAGTTTTTCCAATTACCATCTTGCAGCTGAAAGAAAGGTGCTGGATGGAAGTAGCTCTTAAATTTATTTTAAGTAAAAAATATGACATACAACATTCACATCCACACTCCTTGTTCACACCTACTGGCAGGGGACAAGGCAGTACCTTGGGTGGTGGATCCACTAGCACCTCGACGCTGGCGGGAATGTCTCCATCAAGTGTCAAAAGTGAAGAGGAGAATTGGAGTGATTGAAATGGTAGATGAGGAAACAGGCATGTGGGCAGATAGATGATAGGGAAAGTGGATACTCACTTACAGCTCTTGGGACACCTACAACCCAGAAGTCTTCCTTTCCTGTCCATTTCACAAAACCATTCAGATGGCCTCGATACTCTCGCTCTCGTTTATCAACCCTAATCACCGAGTAAATGTAGGGTTAAGGTAAAGTAACCTATCAGAAGATGATGATTCTGATGCGCTCACTCAAATTGGTCAGCAATGGAGACGGTTCAATGAAAGCCTTTATCTGATTGGTTAGTTCGTTGGGGATCCTAGCACACACACACACACACACACACAAACACACACACACACACCTGAACACCAAGTTGGAGAAAGGAATGGGCATGAAATAAAGGGATAAGTCAGAATAAAACACGCAAAGAATATCACAGCCGTAGCATTATTACCTTTATCTTAGCATCAAAAATACTGTCCAAAATGGGGAGTTGGAAAGGGTGAAATGAAATTGGGGAAGGATGAAGGGGGAATGTAAGGCTGAAGATGTGTTGCAGGCGATGGGAGGGAAATCTGCGCCACTGTCATCGATCTGCGTCCACAACGATGTCCCAATGATCGTTTTGGCACTCTTTGCTGCTGCTGCTGCTGCTGCTGCTGTCGTGCAACCCTCATGGAGAGACAGGTCTTCTTGTAGGGATTCACAGCGTGATGATGCGACTTATCAAAGTGACGACCCAGATCCCACTTCCACTTGTAGGTCAGACCACAAATTATGCACTGATGTGGACGCTCCTTCGAGTGCACCATTATGTGCTTCTGCAATTCAGTTGGCCATTTAGCAAAGTAGTCGCAGTGTGGACAGGGATAGCCTGTTCTCTCCACTGCACCCCTCCGCAGGGTTGTTTGTAGTTGCTACAAGGCCACAAGAGGCAAGATTGAGTTTCCCTTCCTTTGCATATGTGAGAACAGTTTTTTTCAATCAGTTTGAGGAAGTCGATGACGCTTATTTTGGCGTAGACTACTGCTATGTTAAAAAGCCGACATATTTGCTATTCAATGCTCTGCAGCCTGATGGAAGAGCCTCCAATCTGCGTGGCTGAGACGGAAGATTGAAGGATCATGTCAAATGCATAGATCGGTCCTTGAAGATGCTTTCCAAGAAACTGTTTGCTTGTGGTGATGGACCACCTGGTGACGATTGATTGTATCCGCAAGTGAAGAATTGCAAGTCAAAATTAGGATGTGGGAAATAACTTGCAGTCAGCTTCGCTTAATGTCAACTGGGGAGCACCCAACTCCTCACCCCCTCAAGTGCGCAATAAAAACGCGTCGTTGCGGCAGGGAGGCTTGGCGACATTTATGAGGAATGATTTCCGTGTTCTAACCTTTGTAAAGTGGACCAATATGGCATCGTCTACTCCCAATAACAATGCTGTACACATCCAAGATACCCTACACCTCATACTTATGCTCTTTGCCATAAAATTCTTACCTAAATGCAGCTGGAACGAATCCAATCAGGCAAGCAGAAGAAAGCTCTTTTTGTTCAAGAAGGCACACAAGTCCGCATTACATTACTCCAAAAGTGGTTAAGGGTTATGCAAGATACAACCTCATCCGCATCCCCATCATCGACGCCCCGAGGCGCTACGAATATATGTCCATTAATCGTCTTTTTATAAAGCAACTGGGACAACGTGTCTGTCAATCGCTTAATTTTTAATAAGATATTTCTTTAGGTGTGTTCTTATTGCTTTGACTGAGTTAATAAAAAATGCTTGATTAGAAGCTTTATTAGTTGACTTCAATTGAGTCAAGTTCGCCTTTGAGGAGCAATTTTACCGGCCTCGGTTTCCCTCCACCCCCTCCCTTTGAGAAATCCTTGATAAATAAAACCCTTTAACTGACAACCTTTTCCATCTTTTAATAACAGTAGTTTGACTGAGGCATATCAAAATGTCCCACTTTGACTGTACTTTCTTGGTGAATGATTGCCGCCCTGCTTAGGAGCGAATTGAACTGAAATCCCTCGTCTTCTTGAGGCAGTAAATGGCACTTGTGACAGATGTATTGCAATTTTAGATGGACTAATATGATCAGCTCTCAATATAAGCTTATCTGCTGATTTTATCTAGCGCTTTTACAATGTCAAACTCACCTTTGACTGCCTTCTTCATCGGTAAAGAGCCAAGTTCCGAGAACGAAGTGTCAAGCAAATGGTATCGTGCCTTTATTATTATTCCAGGCATACTACTAGATTCTACTAGGAGGTACTACTCGCACCTGTTAAACATGTCTAGAATCAGAAGAGTTCTTAAAGGCCGTTTCTAGTCAACGAGGACGACAACTTCAGACAGAAGACAATGGCATGCGATTAGACATTGTTTGAAATATCTGCCCTATACCCGACACCTACCATCGCTGTACTACACAAAAACATTGCAATCGCGACGAACTGATTTCAGTCTAAACGTGTGATGAATTAAAGTGAGATGGCCAAAGTTGACTTAGAAGTGCTGACACATATACTGAATAAGGAAGCTGTTCCAATTTGACTTGACTTACATGCACCGAGATGTTCTCCAGAGAGCACGTCTTCCATGACCTATTCTGCGTAAACTCCCTCTGCAATGTTGATTGATGTTCCCTTAGAAAATGAATATTGAGATCCCACAGGGTAGGAAACAATCGTTTGCATTCAAAACACCGGGGAATCGGCTGCTTTCCTGATCCGTGGTGGTGATGATGGTGAGAATGACTATAATTATGGTGATAGGTCCCACCGATGACCTTAACCCGCCTCTGCACGTTATTACTGACAGAGGACACGGCAGCAGTCTTGCGACTCAAGTCTAGTGGTGCTTCTTTGTTCGCCGAACAAGTAGCCCATGATGCAGGCGGAGGAGGCGGAGGAAGAAGGGGAGGCAGCGGGGGTGGAACGTGAGGCAAAGTGAGGAGTCTGAAGATTTCCACAAAAATATTGCTGGCGGAGGGAAGGTGATTTTCCATCGCAACGGGAGGTGGACCAAACCATGGTGAAGGCTTAACTTTCTACAAAAACGCGTTTTGTAAAGTTGGAAACTCCTCTTCTAGCATTAATACTAAAACTTATGCACATGACTTACGAATATTTTAAACAGGTTGCGAGATGCTAATCCTGTAGGTAAGAGAGAACACAGAGATGGATGGAGAAAGGACTGAATGGATGTGTAGTTGAAAGAGATGGATTAAATGACTATAAACTTGTGTTTAAGGAAATTTTCAAGTGATAATGAACCACCATAACTTGCAGCATATTAATTTTACTGAAGGCAATGCTACAGAAAGACAAAAAAGCTCTCTTAGACCATATGTATTATAAACATATTATTTTAAACCCAGTTAGTCTAATTAGGATAGCTAATGACACAAATTGTAATCATAGGGTAATAAGAGGTTCATGTCGTGCATATGTGACGCCGGTAACGCGCAATCTTGGTTGCGCTGAGGAAGCCTATTTTTGGTCCATTAAAGTGACAAACAAAAAGCAATGAGATGAATGTGTGAGTGTTCATCCATGCAGAAAATCGCCTGAGCGGATAATTAGAGAGTAAAGCAAAGGCAGAAAGCGTGGAAGGAGAGTTTCAGCTGATGAGTTGCTGTTGGTGTTGGTGGTGGTGTTGATGCAAGCCACACACCTATTCATCCACTGCCTACCCTAGCCCCTTTCTCTACTCAAAATTGGGGAGTCACACTTATCCTGGGTCTTTGTGCGTTTCCCCCGGGCAGGTGTAATTACAGCGCCCTTTGAAGTTCACAAAGCAACTCCATCACCACCACCACCACCACCACCAAGAACGAGAACAAAAAGATTACTACTATTCTCTTGCCTTCGAATGCATCCCACCAGATAAGTTTCAGCAAAAAGGTGGTTTTAGTAGCCTTTCCGCTTATCTGATGGCCTAGTGTAAGCTAACAAAGTTTCGGTTACAGGAGTCAGAGTGGCTATGAAATTAAAACAAAAATGAACTAAAGAAGGAACAACTTTCTTTCTTGCACTAGATATTGTGGCTGGAGTGTGTGTGATTGGAACACAAACTTCGCCTTGCTGATGATGAGGACTTAAATTATAGAAATAAGGCTCTTATTCATAAAACGAAATGGATGTTCGAAACTAGACAGACTTAGTATGATGATCCCCAAGTGCGTTAGCCGTTCAGGTGACAACATTCACAATGAAAAAGGGCAAAGAGCAAGGAACTTGGGAACCAGCTCATGGAAAGAGAAGTGGCAGGAAAACTAAATGCTATTGTTACACACGTCGATGTTCTGATTTTATGATAGAAAAAAGTTAGGTTAAGACTGTAACAAGATCTGGGGTAGAAGACAATTTTTGCAGTGCTTTACACATTTTAAAAAAGTTCATTTATTACCAATAGCAAACAGCCTAACTCTAGCAACCTCTATTCTTGCTTCACCATGTCAAACTTATTAAACACATGAAGGCGAGATAGAGAGCGTGTTTTATCTTTCATTGTCTTGAAAGAGACGCACTTATTTCGGGCTGCTTCTTTTAATCCCGCCTAGGAGACATGGAGAACTTCATTTAGGCGTTAAAATGATCTTTAGGCATTGAGCAGAGAGATTTGCTTAAGTATTCCTAAATGCTTTAGTAAGATCTTGTCTCTCTCATACATTCTGTGCAAATCTGGAGTAAACAAATAAAAAATTCATGATCGTGTCGCCCAATGCGTCGTCCGGTATTAAAAATGCCACCAACAAAAGACATACTGTTGTCTATCGCCAGATCATGACTTCGTGCCTTGATGTCTGCCTTCTGTGTTGCGTAGTGCACTGCAGACGTAGATGAGCTTTTAAGAAACAAGATGGCAGCTAGGTCTGGGGCCAAAACTGTTCAGAAAAAATTCTCGCCCACTAGGCCTTATCCCCTTGACGAGAATTACTAAGCTTTGGAGAGGAAGGGAAGGGAAACTAAAGGGAAGAAATGGATTGTTGGGAATGAAAGCTGAGATATAAATGAAATTAACTAGTTCTATAATGCTGCATTTTGAAAAAAAGAAGCACCACAAAGACGGAGTTGCGAAGCCCGTGTCCCACCTCTTGGCTGACGTCTTGTAAATTCTAGTTAAAAGTGACTTACCGGGACGTTTCTTATTTGGTCGTTTATTGCAAGCGCCGCAATTGAAAATGTGTCCATGGGGCCACTTAGTGAAGCGATGGAGCAAATGCCCTATTTAAAGGTCAGATAGAGGATACGGCCGCACCCCTGAATGGGATTGGTCTAAAATACCGCTACACGCACACTGCTCATACGATTCTCGTCTCTGATTGGATGGGCCTGTGTGCACGCTACCGAAGTCACCAATCGCCTCCATGGGGCTACTAGGGCACAAATTTGATTCTCGTAACAATTTTTAAAAGCTCTAAATTGGCCCCTGAACCGTTCACCTATGGTTTGCTGCTGGTGTAATAACTTGTTCATTTAGCAAAAACCTTTTCCTAATCATCACTTAACCTAGTTCCTCCTTCTTAGTGTAGTTAAATAAGATGAAAAGAGACGCAAAAATGATAACATTCTAACTGATTCACATTATCACATTATCTACTTTTTGCGTACAAAATTTGAGAGTTTCTTATCATGATATTGCAAAACTTGAGTAATGGTAAGGCTAATCATTAGGTTAAACTGTAATACAGTGCGCATCAAATGGGTCAAAGTAAATTGATCCGATGACAAATACTGAGTGCGTATATTTAAGGAAGCAAAACATTTGGGTACACAAATCAACAGTTATCTCGTTTTGACTTTAATCTCCCCGGCTGTGATTAGCTTCGCCCGCTTTTTCTCCTCCTCGAGGGCCTCCCAAGTTCTCAAGCTGGCCACACGGTTGGCTCTCAGTCTGATTAGTAAAGTGTAGAGTAGTGCGACAGCTACAAGCGCAATTAGTAGGTAGACAATCGCCATCCAACGTTGGATGAAAAACTTTCGAAACTAGAAAACAACGTGATTTTAAATCATTTACTTAAAAACTTTTCAGTAGAGACGTTGTGGGTACTATAGCTTGACGTACCTTTTCGGTTAGAGTTGGTGGCGAAACTACAATTAGCTGAATGGCATTTGTGACAAAATTGTGTTCACCTAGACCCTTCGGTGCGTTTTGAACGACACACTGGTAGTATCCACTCATAGTGTACGCCACAGCATCAAATCGTCTTTTCTCAGTGTCAAAAAGTGTCATAACCATGGTTGCTTCACTTGCATTCATGAAAATTTCTTCCTCCTCCATAATGCGAGGTGGCCTCAGATCTGCTGCCCAAAGTTTTTCAATTGGTTTTGTGCCAAGAGCTGCAGCTTTTGCATCTGGACGATACGTCCAGAAGGTTTTCCAGTTATCAGTAGGCGTTTGTTGGATAATAGGCCATAGGCCTTCAGCGTTGCATTTGAGCGTAAAAGACTTGCCACTTTCTATTATCTTGATAAACAAAGTAAAGCCAAAAATCAAGCGTTCAAATAATACTACCACCTACCTCCTTTTTATCCGATAAGTAGACAGCGAAGAAACAGACGGTAGCGAATTGTAGAGGTTCGTACTCATACCCGTATCGATAAATGCCTTCATCAGTTTCGTCAAGACCACGAATAATAAGCCGATCTCTCAAAATTTGCAATCTCCTATTATTTCGCAGTGGTGTGCCTACAAAGTCGTATGCTTGGTACTCGGAGCGACCAACACTGCGAGTCCACATGGCGCGAGCACGGGGAAAGCGGTAGCGCTTGTCGTAGACTTCGGTACGCGATCGGAGCTGTGGAGAGCAGTACAGCCCCACGGGGTCATACCGACTGGCGGGTAAACCACCCGACCATACCCAGGCATCCTCGGGTCGTTGAAGCCGTAGATCGTCAAGTGTAATGTTCACCTCGTATTCGGTTAGACGTTTGAGATAGGGACAGTATTTTCGGTTGCAGGCATCCCATCTAAGGCAGAAAGAAATAAGCAGAAATGCTTTACATTAGCTCTATATTATGTAATACTTCTTCCTTTCCATTCGTGATATGAAGGCTCTAAAATTCAAAGCAATAGATGGTGGCAAGGCATGTCTCTTTCTCATCACCTTGGTTGAAACTTGAAGTGGTTTAAAAATGGTCCCCTTTTATTTGAAGCCATAAGAGAGCGGTTAATATCTGTCAGCATAAGGATAACTTGAGAAGATCAGACATATTTTGAAACATTCTGTACGAGGCGTGCTATGACCTCTAAGCAAAAGGCCTACAACAGTGGGTGGAAGCATTGCAGGACTGCACATGGTTGTTAATGAAAAGTGTGATGTCGTAAATTCTAACAACTAGCCTATGTGTTTTGGACCCCGCCAGTCTAGAGAGCAGTCGAAGGTGATGGTGTGTGTGTGTGTGTGTGCGTACAATGGCATGTGGTAGTGACGAGAAAACAACCCGTGTCCAAATAACAAAGCCGCTTAAATCCCTTAGGTGATATTCTTGCATATAATTCTCAAGCATTTTAGAACGCATCGGAACTCGCACTCTCGCTTATTTTCCCTGATTGAAACGGACTCATTCACCACAGGTATATCGTACATATACAATACTCCTTCAATTTAATAATAATGGCCCCGCGCTGCAGTGTCCACTTCTGATTTTCAGACAAGCATGGCAATATGAGAGATACAATTGCGAATCAACTGCAAGCGGGACCTACTTCCCTGAGCCATCCGCAATCGCTGCGATGTCAGCAGCAGTTGGCATAGGCAAGTCATCATCGCCATCTCCCCTGCTACCAACGGTACCTTTGTGAGTAGCAGTACTATGAAGGTGAGAAAGAGCAAGTGTCGCGGCTTCCTTGGCCCCCGGAGGTGGAGAACAGCTTTTGCCACCGTGGGCGGGTGAAGGGCAGGCACAGAGTCGAATGCGCAGTCCCATCCCACTGTCGCCACAGGCTGCGGAACACTTTACCACTGAGCTTGACCATGGACACCAAGAGCCATCAACTGCACAGGGCACACCGACATCACATTCGATCTACAGGGGATCATAGGTGATCTCACAATAACTTGGATGATGATTTTCATTAAATCACACCTTAAAGTAGGTTTGCTAGCAACATGCATATTCTT
This sequence comes from Taenia hydatigena, assembly GCA_036345935.2. NCBI lineage: Eukaryota > Metazoa > Platyhelminthes > Cestoda > Cyclophyllidea > Taeniidae > Taenia > Taenia hydatigena. The sequence continues at coordinate 552,943 of JADWOT020000003.1, forward strand.
TGAACAAATCGCAAGTGTAGGTTTTCCTTGTTTTTTTTTATTGCCATTGAATCAAGCCCAGTATTTCAAAATAATTCAAGTTATTCATAAATGACGCCAGGGGAAACAAGTAGCCTGATTCTGCGCCCATCATGCCACAATGATTGGCTTGTGCTTCTGCCTTACAGCTGGCCACAATGCTCAGTTGCTTCCGGTTTTGGAAAGCAGTAATTTATTATCCATCAATTCTTTTAGGCATTCTTACGGAATGACTAAAATGCGATGAGAAATTGAGACAGTATTAAATCAATGCTGGTTGGGCGAACGTGTTGTTGCTTCTCTCCAAATAAATCACTCGTCATGCCAACTTGAGTTTTTTTAGAAGGCCGTATTCGATACTGTGCTGGCAAAAAACTTTTCCATTTATTTTCACTTGATAGAAGTAGAAAATGACTTGAGGCTGCGATTCTAAAATAAGACTCGGTGTATAAAAACACTTTTTTCATAAACGTCAAGGTCCGATAAATTAATTGCAAGAAAGTGCTCTCTCTCAAAAAATTATTTGGGATTCTACTCTACACTTGTGAACACGAATAGGTAAGAATTAATGGAAAAACTGTATCTATCGTATTTTTTGCCCTCTAAAATGGCCCAAATAAAATTTCTCCCAGTAACGAGATTAAACCTTTTTGACATTGGACAATCACGTGTCAAATGGGGTGGACACAGGTAAAGATAAACTAACCTGGTTTCGTAAGCTTTTAGCGAATTAATAAGCAATGAAAGTGCGAAAGGCTGATTATTAACATTCAGAAATGCTGATTATTTGGAGAAGTTAGGACTTTGCCTACTTGAACTTAAAAATAACTAAAAAATGTCACATACGGATTGACATTTAAGTCGTAGACGAATTTACAACCACTATTCTTACAGGTCCAACTGTTCTATTTCTCACACATATGCTGCTACCAAGACGGATAGAAATCGCCCCGTCACATTTGCAAAATGTCAGTAGTGTTTATTGTGCACATCTGAATACATCAAAGGGAATCACCTATTTTCTAACATTTAAGTCGAACTATAAATGAGAGAGCACTAGCCATCGTGCAGCATTACACACTTTACAGAAACGCACTTTTTGCTTTCAATACCTCACGCGAATCAAAAACCAGTGTTTCCTCTTCCTGCGCCTTTTTTAATCTATGCCAAAGCTTATTTTGAGATCCTTATTCCAGGCACAAAAGTACTTTTCAATTTGCCCATGGGACAAAAGATATTCCGCGATATGAACAGGCATAAATCACAGCTATTAAGCTCGGTGGTTTTATATGCGGTTTGGTTAATAACTACCTGCCGAGTCACTCACATGAAGGCGAAATCTTTACAATGATGCACTAAGCATGACAATCACTTAATAATAACCAACAGAAGAATGGGAGATGGTGCAAATAAATACTTCAAAAATGACTCGGCTATTGTAATAGTAGCAGTTTGAAAAAACCCATTCAATACAGCTGGTGCTTCGAGAAGGACAAAAATTCCTCTTGATTCCTCCACCTAGATAGTCTCGCTAGTTATCAGAGTAAGAATATCATAACGAGAAGACAAAATAAAGCTGTGATGACTCAACGAAGTCGCCATTAAGAGACATTAATAGTCTTGGGAAGTGTCCACGTCACACTTATTTAGCAGTCCAATGAGTAGCATGGGGGAGGCAAGAAAACAAAGAAACAAAATGGAAATGGATCAACCAAGCACACAAGTGCTACACAGTTAGACAATTGGATGACGTGGAGGGTGGCACTCGAGGGGGCCATTAGAGGAGTCACTTCATAATCACTTCCCAATGTAGCACAGATTAAGGGATTCCATTTCCATCGTCTAACCTTCGTCTTCGATCCCTCCACTTCTCTCTCTATCCCCTCCCCTTTTCTAAGCGCGGAATGTCGTCTCCTCACCGACAGCACAGGTGGTGGGAGGCATGACATATTGCGACTGACTCACTGGTCCTCATGCTGTCTCAAGAGGACCTCTACCAGGGTCCTCTTAATAGCTGTCGAATCTTTAGCAAATAAACAATGCCAACTGAACGATGCTGTGTTCAGTGCATCACACGCACATAAACACACACAACAATGACATCTTCCTATGGATGATGAGGTGTGTGCTTTGGAATTATACAGTGACTAATGGGCGGATGATGTGGAGACGAATACAGACGGTTTCGTTCGGCATAACAGGGTGTGAGATATGGAAGACGGCGAAACACGAGACGAACATAACTGAACAAATGTGCTTGGTGTGCTGAGCCGCCTACACTTGCACGAAATTGCCAGTAGACCGCCAGGCCACACTGATGCAACACTTTAAAATACCAACGCATCTGTCTTTCTTTCTTCATCCTTGTCTGTGTTTTATGTTTTGTGTTGCCATAACGACCGACACAAAAGAGCACCGACTGGGAGGGCGGACAACGACGACGGTGAAAGCGGTACCCGACGCAATGAAGCCGGTTTCTGCCTCCTTTGAACTGCGGCGATCGCTCCCACTTTCATTCAGTCGATTGACAAACAGGCTCACATCTTTCCTGCCCAATTCCATAACTAATGTCCCCATGATTTTGATATTCTTTTCTCAAAACGTCTTAAGCTCTCCAGCAATGCAACAGATTCGTAGATTAGGAGTAAAGTCTGTTGACTTAGCAAATCGCCCTCATAGGCGTTGCATTTGGACCAAAGTGGAGTGAATATTGCCTTCAAAGTGGCAACGAAAAGGTCGGTCATTTTAGTGCAGCAAGTGCATGTCTTCACCTTTGATCCAATGAGGCATTCAGCTGTACCCCTCAAAGTACTTGCCTCCAAGTTCTTGTTTGAAGTAGCTATTTTTTAAACTTCCACAATTCACTTCACACCAGTGCGTGACTGTAACCGTGCTTCTTACTACTGTAATTAGCACCACCTACATTTTATGCCCCAAGGCACTTTCCGCAGTAGCAGCAACAGCAAAGGAGTCCTTAGGGCAGGAGTGGCTTAGAACGCGGGAATTTATGTCTGTTCGTAATGGTTTGTAACCCGGTTTTCTTTCCAGCCTTAATAAAATACAAAAAAGAAGACAGTAAACAGTGATTTCTCAAAAGTTATGGAAACCTTTTATCACTTGACTTAAAAAAACTCCTGTAGGTTGGAAGTTGATTTACTCCAGCAGCTTAAGCATATACAAAATCATCAGTATGCTGATCTATGCAATGTTCTTCGCTTCTACGTTCCTGATTTGCATCGGCATATTCAAAAGTACAGATTGATAAGGGTGAATGTGATTGGAGCCTGTGTTATAAAAAAACGTAGCGTATGCGTTTCCGATGCAAATGAAGCTCCTCATACGACAATCCGTACAGCACGCTGGAGGTGCGATATGTGGTTTGTGGAAGCGGAATAATGTCTCACCTAGGAATGATTTACGCAAAAAATGCACAACTTGCTTTTGCTGATATATCACTCAAGGAGGTAGGCGCCACTTCTACTGGAGGTCTATGCTCATCATCACAGAAAAGCGAAGTGGTTGACATTTCATGAACAAAACGATTATTAAAGGGAAGCGAGCCAGCAATTGACTGCTGCGTTTATGAATAGGTGATGCCCAAAAAAGATTGATGGCTATCAATTTACACGCCTTCAATCCTTTCGTGAATGTTTGAACTTTTGTGAAAAGGGTTTATTGTGCCTTTGTATTTCTATGTTGACTAAAAAAGCAAATTTGTCATTAACCATTATGCAAGTGTAAAGCACACAACACTTTATCCCTGAAAAGGCATGATCATTGTTTTGTTTTTATGTGTATGTGGCTTAGTGTCATTTTGCCATAGCTGATATGAGGATATGCTTTGAAGATTTCTGTAGCTTTAGACTTAACGCTCTTGCTAGGGAAACCAAGAAACTTTTGCAAGCCTTTTCTTCAAATTCTAACCACATTCCAAAGTTAATGCTCTGATACAGTCCTTTAGATGAGTTAATAATGGCTAGATAGCAGTTTTAGTTCCCCAGTGTTCACAGTAAGACCACGGCCAGTCACAACATGGTTAATGAGCGAGAGTGGGACAAACTAATGACTCACCAATTCATCCAATGGACACTGGTGCAAAATTAAGCCACATACGTTGTCGACATTAAAGATCGCGTTCTCTTAAGGCCCTATTCCCTTGATTACTGCCGAGGGACCTCACTACTGTCTGCGTTGACGCAAACAAATGTATGACAGTGACTAGTTTGGAGGCTACTACTCTGGCGTAATTGCGATTATCATTCAGTTATCCTTACGAAAGCGGTATCAATCGCCTGATCATTCTTCTATTCGTCTTGCGTCTTTACATTCTTTAAGTCCCTTAAATTCGCTCCAAATTCATCTTGTCGAAACCGCACTATCTATTGTCCCTTCATCTATCAATTTGTTCAACCTGTACATTATTTTATTTTTTAGCTTGGAGCGCGTCGAATAAACAGGAGGAAATTTTGCTACTCCGTTGTTTGGACTCCGCAAATGCCTAAAATTGTACCCGTTTTATATGCTTCGATAAATCATGCTGTAATCAAGTAAATTGAAAAGAGATAAACACTCACTGGGATCTGGAACTAACCAACGCGGCAAATTTAAAGTGGTGGTTTAAAAGGATAAAAGGTGAAAAAAATGGTCAAATGCCTTTGTGACTTTCAGCTGTTATGACCTCAGGCTTGTATGAGTGTGTAACCTGGATCCTCCCAGGGTCCTAACTGGAGTAATAAACAAGCAAGATCTTCACCAAGAATATTTTTGTTGCCGAAGATGAGCACAGAGGGGTAAGACGCGTCCATACAAGCCTAAAGTAGAGTGTCGAAGCCTGTCAGAGGCATGGATAGTCTCCACCTCTTGTGTTTATAGTACTGAATTGACCCTACACGGTATAATGGTTATAAGTGCTTCGTATTAGACAATCAGTTTAGAGTTAGGAGTGCAAAAACGAAAAAGAATGTCTTCTGTGATTGCAGACACCGTCAATGCTGGCGTTCCTCCAAAGAGAGATCAGATTGGCCACCGATTTTGTATCCAAATTTGGTTCAGTGTCCCGCAATTTTAATTTGTGACTTGGCAAAGTCTTGCCTGTAATTATTTTTTCCTTAAAGTGATCCAATAGTGCAGAAAATTTCTTGGTAGTTTTGGGTACAGTTAAATTTTGCAAATTCCTAAAGTTTTCCAATCAACTATTCAAAGTGGTTTATGCAAATTCCTTATCAATTTTCAAAGAGGATTCATACTAGTAGGCTAAAAGGTATTTCCAGAACTGATGAAACTTGATGTGCAACTGTTTTGGCTGGAGAAAAAGAAAGTAAGGATTGTTTAGACAACTCGTTCAATCTGTAAAATTGTGCTTTTTAGTGATTAAACCCTTCTTATTTAACTTCTATTGGCAGGTATGTACCAAATAGATGTATTCTTATAATTTGCACAGTCACGCAAACATTTTATATTGAATGCCCATCCAAAAACCTACAGTAAACAATGAGAAGTCAGGAATCTTCTGCAAATAAGGTGCGGTTTGATATTTACCAAAATGACCATCTCTTAGAAAAAAAAATGAAATTGTTGGCAGAATGAATTCTCATGGAACCTATAAGAGCTCGGAACCAGTGTAGTACTCCTAACATTTTAAGCCCTGAAAGGTGATGAGAAATTACTCAACAGAGGCTTCATGAGGTTCGGTTCGATTTGTCTTCTTCACATCCAATAATAGATGAACACATAGCACCATAATCTTGGAACCAAGCCCCATCTGCACAGAACATAAGGCACTAATAAGTTTTATGATTCAATAAAAAACACATAAAGGAGTTAGTGCGACTTGTGTGCTTGAATGAAGGAAACTAGACTACGGTCTTAAAGCACTCAAAGATGATTCGCAGACTTGGCAGCAATGAGGAATTCCATGCTGTTATTGGTGAAGTTTGAGACTGACGTGCCAAAAACTTTTAGCAACTGCGGTCTTTGAGTGAGGAAACGCCTCACTTGCATTTGCATGACAATAATATTGAAAAAAAAATTGGCTTATTTTTCTTCATTTCTTATTCCTAGTAAAAATAGGGGCCTTTTGAAATGGTTTGGTGGCTGGCCGAAGGAATGCTTTATCATAAAATCTTTTGTTATGGAGGCTAAGCAAGAACTCAACTCAGGGATGCATAAGGAAAGATTCCTTTTGCTGAGAAACAGCCGAACTCGGTAGATGTGTGGAGAAAAGTGCTCTTCTTAAAAGTACAAGCGAACACCTTACACCTCATTCCACAATTTAGCATGAGACGAAACAAGACAATGCTTCACTTTCGCCTTTTTAGTGCTTTAAAATAAAGGCAAAAAAGGGAAGGGAGACTCGCCTTTAAGCCGCGATGCGAATTATTCGAATCAAGGGCACATGAAAGGAATTGCAAATATTTGTACACGACCAAAAATGGAATCGGTCTCAAATAAATAATGCGCCATAGGAATGGATAGTCTACTTAGCAGCCAAAAATTACATGCATTTCAGACTTTCGCACTTTCAGACATAAACAGCGACCTTCTTCCTGTGCACTGGATGAGTTTTCCATGCAGTGCTGTTAGCTAAAATCGCCCAGAATGGCCTGGCATTTTGCTTCACGCGAAAAATGTGTATCGCGTTCATTTGGAGATTAAATTAATGCAAACGCTTTTGCCATCTATTTCTGAGCATTTGCATAAACTACAAAAGAGCGTCATGAATGGTTTGGAAATACAAAACACGCGTGCATCTATTCGTGCGTAGATGAAAATGGTATTCAAAATAGGCCTTTTTAATTTCAGCCGAAATGAGGAAAACTTATTTCCGGTGCTGCTTTAGGGGAAGATAAAAACGCCCATTTTTGTTGGCTGAATCGAACAAGAAGTAATAGCAGCTGATGATCGTAGCCAGAATACTGTACGCAAAGGCAAATATAACTCGACTAATATGTAATTTACGGCAATTTTAGAGGGATATGAAAAACTTTGCTGATCCGGATCATTTTCGTTGCCACGTTGCCTTTAATTTTTAGCTTTCAACTTCATTTGAGGATGTGATAGCGGTGCTAGTTGCTTGGAGGCATAAAGAGGGAATATAAGGAACGGGGCAGCATCTTCCACCCTTCCCAAAGTATGAAATAGTGTCTTCTGACAGTAGTACTTTCTACCGAACAATTCATCGTACATCACAACGTCTCAAAGGGGATATTCGCTGAGGCAACTCCATGTTAATCAGAGGTCTCATGTGTAGGTTTTGGGTACTCAAAGGCAAACAATACTTAGTCAAAGCTTTCGTCTTCAATCCATCGTACAAGCACACGCAAAACAATGATACTTTTCAAGGGATGAATTGGTATTTGCTTTAGAATTTTGTAATGGGTAGCGGAGAGATTATTTGTGGACAATTACTGACGAGATTAGTCGTTAAAAACAATAGTGAAATACAGAGGCACCATGAACACTTTTTATCACAATTCTTTTACTTAGCCAGCAAACGATCGCCACGAATGTGGCAATTAGTCAATGAAACACTTCGGCAACTTCACTTCTCTTCCCTTTTTAGTTGATACATACCTCCGCGCATTACTTTATCACTCGCGTTCAACTTGCCTCAAAGCTGTTTGGAAGATATTAATCAAAAAATATTTTTGTCAATGTGTACATCGCATTTCTTTGTGTGATGATGTATGTAGGTTGCTGGTGAAAGCGATACCTTTATGTGATTCCCCATCAAAATCACACCAATTTCAGCTCCGGAAATCACATGCTGTACCTTCTAACTTGCTCCGCAGAAAGCCGCATGAGAAGGTTCTGTAGCTTCAGAACAAACTGAAAATTAATTTATGAAGTCTACGCGTCGACTGCAACTCCATGGCACACGGCATACGACAGGACACCGTGCATGTAGAAAATGCCACTTACTGAAAAGGTCTACAATGACCTACACCGAAAAGCGCAAGCACATTTGTGGTCACCTTTTAATAGAATTTGCTATTGGTTAAGGCGTTGATGAACGCTTCCTTCAAAACGCCGGCATTCATTTCCATAAGATGCTTTACTCTCCTCACATGTGGACGGCCATGCAATCATCCTTAAGGCATTAAATCCTCTTCCGGTTTTTTCTGCTGGATTACCCTTTTCCTCTTAGAATGATTAATAATGCTCTGGAAATCCGCATCATTTACTTGGCGATCATCCAACTTTTACATCATCCAGTAAAGGCATAATATCTACGATGAAATCGGATATGACAATTTATTATTACTTTCGTTCCTGCGTTGCACTAACATTAAACGTGGAAGTAGAAATTGGCCAAGGAAGCATAGAAGGCGCCTTCCGTAGGAAACATGTTACCCCCAATGGTGGACAAGTTTCCAGCACTACCTTAGAAAAATTGTCCACTAACCTCTAAAATTTACAGGAAATTCACCAAGGTGCAAAGCTAACATTAGATACGGATGACGTCCTCCTGCGATGTTTAAACTGTTACATAAACTTTGCAGTTATTTAGTTTAGTTATTGTTGTGATGCCCTGCATTGAAGACTGGTCACATGCGAGACATCAACAAATACCCTCGCAGCTAAATGGAGTTAATAAGCAAAAGCGCTTTTATCTGCACATACCATCGGTTTTCATTTTTAACCCATTTCAATCCACTGACAACTCTGTAGGCGATGACGCAAAAGAAGAGATTATCTTAGTATAAAAGGTGCTTAACCGCCCTATTCATCCTTCTTGATCAGGCCTACAAACTGGTAGTAAAAAAGGATTATTTGGCCATCAAGAAAAATAACTAGCATGTTCATTAAGTCGACAAAAGGACAAGTGACTATGTGAAAATCCAACTTTGTGCAGCGCATGGTAGTCAACCGATCTGATGAGATCATTTGCAGTTTGTGCTGTACACACATTTCCCATCGAGACACAATTTCAAAAGGACGATCAGTCACAAGTCCGGCCACTTATATTTCTCTTATCTTGTTTTTGCTTTGTGAATATCAATCCAAGGTCAAGAAAGCGCGATTGCCACCACTTAAAGAAATTAAGGAAAAGGATATAAAAAGAGATGAGGGTGCAGCGTTACCTTTCCTAGAAATTACAGGAGAAGGACTCCCAAGGGCCAATGCTGTGATGCGCAACGGATGGTGTTGCCTCGCCTTTTTGAAGTAAACATTCCCTTAACTTACCCACAAGTAAGTTGCGCAGTTTTGAGTAGTGTCTTGTCTAGTTGGAGGATCTTAGCCCTGTGTGTTACATCGGCCTCCACAGCAGGAAATTCAAATAAAACACGCAAAATAGAGACGGCCTGCCGTGGAAAGATGACTTAGCAAAAAATCATTGCCATACTTGCTTACCCAATGCTGTGTTACATTGGCCATCTTTCAAAGCCGCATATTTGGACAAAATTATGTGACCGACTTGACAGCATTTGTGCGAAAACTTTATTTTTTAAAACACGGTTGGAGCATTTGTTTCTCCCAGGTGGACATTATTTTTAACACTTTCGCACTCACCCCTCGTGTCGCTTTGCAGGAAGTCATTGCAAATGGAGTGACTTAAAATGGAAGTAGTCTCATTCCTACATCGATAGAAAATGCAATTAATTTAACCAATTTTCTTTAAGTTTGACAATGCAAACTCTTTGGAAGGAAAAGTGCAAATTTAGTCCATTCGTAAATTCTTTTAAATTTGTTTTGCACATCAAGATCTCTAACATCGTTCTTCAATTAATATACTTTAATTCAATTGGAAATTTGCGTTTCCATGACAGCGCTGTTCCCCACGAGTTCTCTTTGTTAATAACAAACATAAACGCAAATTGAATTGGTCGTCAAACAATTTTTCATATGGAGCAATAAAAAAAAACACAGTCCTAACAAATTCCGTTTTTGGTAGTAGTAGTAAAATCGGTTTGTCTGTCACTACTCTCAAGAGGATAAGTTGTTTATTGCCGACATTGCCTTAACCCAAGGTTGACCTAACCTCCACTTCTACGTAGCCTTATTTTTAATGTAATTTCACCCTCCTAATCCAATTGCAATAACTGAGGTGTGTGAAAGAGAAATCCCAAACCTGTTCCCACACATTATAATTTCAATTCGCCATGACGTGTAGTTGCAATCAACTGTCTAGTCGCGAATCCACCTTTTACAAAAGGTTATGTTACCAAAACCAAGGAAGCAGACCCTGGACACTTATGATCGCGTCCCTCTCGCCTGCCATTGCGTGTTCACTGTTCATGTTGAAGAATGTTAATTAGCGTAACCGTCAGATACATCATTAGGAGAGAGTGAAAGATGAAAATGCGGCAACATCTCGCTTTCTCTCATCAACCCAGGGATTTTAGGCTTCTAATTGATGACTTTAGCGGTATTGTGTTGTCTGGCAAGAAAGTGGCATTTTATCGACCAAATGCTGTAGATTTTCGTGATTGATGCACCATCTTGCACCCAGCTGAAATTGGGCTGCCGTTCCTCACACTCAAAGTGGAAGCATTCATGTGGGAATAAATTAGAGGTTGATTTATGGCTTGGGGATAACGAGTGGCGTCATACTTTGCCCGCGTAACACAAATTCACAACAACCATATTTTTTTTAGAAAAAAAAGCCAGTCCGTCATCAACCATTCTCAAATAGGTTGCACTTTGGAAAAATGAAAAAGTAAGCAAAAAGCGGCAGATTTTGATGCCGATAGTCGCCTACTGTACAGATGCTGTCAGTACAAGCCCCTTAATTCATCACTAACTTTCAGCACTGTGCAAAGCTGTTATTACAATTTTTGTGCCGACAAGTAATTTTTCTTTCGGACAAAGAATGAACAGTTGCACCTACTGCAGAATAATTAATCACAAGGAGTGAATTGCCAGAATGAAGCCCTTTTAGGCTGGTGTCTTGTTCTGCTGGTCCACGCGAAGCGCTGAATAGCAAACTGGTTCGGCACATTTATTTTAAAAGTGTGCATTCGCAAAAAGCAGACAAAATGGACTCGCATCACGCTAGCCCGACGCTTTATAACATATGGGCATAAAATAAGGCGGAGGTAGAGGCAAAATAATTGTGTTAAAGAGGTAAACTGCAGTATATCTGGCTTTCATAATAAAAATTAATATTCGCACGAATTTGACTCGCGTTGAGGTTGCCATGCCATCGAGGTTAGCTACGCCAAAAACGTGTCTTGGCTCTTATGTTTGCTTTTATGAGTTAAATAGAATACTGGACATGTTTGTTTGTGAACGGACTGAATCCATTTCGTAGCTGAGAAGATGGCATTAATCGCCTTGAAGGCGACAAATTCTGGTCTCCCATGAACCCTTAATTATTGAAAAAAAACACCACTAAACAATAAAATGCATCTTCTTATCCAAAGGTATAAAAATGGAGGTAGAAGGACCACACAAAGGTAATGGTATGGAGAAGTGAAAGAATTTATTCTAAAATGCTTCAGCTTTGAGCTAATTTACCATTTCCAAGTTAAAATAAATCATAGTAAACGGGCAAAAAAACCAAATCGCAGTCTTTTGGTGCATTCTTACGAGCTATTATAAAAGTATTCCACAACTTAAAAAGACGCTCGCAAAATGCTTGCGAATTTTTTGAGATTATCCTTTCTGGAGGACAATAAAAAGTTAAATTTGCAGAGGTCAACGAGGCACCGGAATGGGAGGAAAAACACGACCTGGCTGGTAATGGCATTGCGTAGTCCAATTCCTTGCTAAATGTGATTCTGCTTTTATGGTTAAAATAATTGCAACAAACTAAGTTTTATGCGCCGAATACGCAGGCTTTGGCAAAACATCCCGACATTGCTTCTTAGGCGAAGGACTGTGAAAGATTAATCCTATCGAAGTTCACATGAAATGTGGCAACGATTGGCAATGATATAAGCTGGGAATTTGACCTTTGAAAATGGCTTTGAACAGCAAAGGTGGCTTCAGTTGCACTGAAGGCACAAAAGTTTGTCTTTTAGTAAAATGAAATGCCGTCGGATTTCGGTGATGGAGGTAAACTTTAATTTCCATGTGACTTTGCACATTTTAAACGCAGATTAAAATGCAGTTACACTACCACGTGTAGCAAGCTCTTCAGTCTCCGAGGTTTTTGCTTCTGTCTCAGCAACAGGGTGAAAAGCCCATGTCTATAGCCCTTCTAGTCCTTCCTCCGCATAAACATGCTTCGCTACAGGGTAAATAAAAACATAAAGCACATACACAGTGTCTTGACTTCCCTAAATTGGAATTCCTTGGATTGCTGCTGTGTGTAATGCCGTGACATCAAGAACCTCTTTTGCCAACCATTGCAAAAATTATTCTGCTAAAATAAAAATATGCGTTTCAAGGCACTTACTCAGAATACATTTTTAACCTTTTTTATATATGTACGTCGTTGAGGTAACAATGCACATAGGTATGCCGTTTGACTCACAGCTGTCAACTTCCTTCACAATTTTTTTAGTCCAGGGAAGATAAAACAGTATGTGATGAGATAAGTTTCATTTTTTATTCACCGGATGAAATTGCGCCGCTGGAAAAAAGTAGCTTAGTCACCTATTTTGTTAAAACGCCTATAAAATGGTTCATTACATTGTTAAAGTTAAAATCTACACATTTATTCTTTATTAACTCTTGTTGATAAGTGTTAATGACCTTGAAACAGTTCGTGTTTAAGTGAGACTGATTTTGTGCGATAATTGGCGGTAAAAAGCAGGGTGGTTACAGGTTTTGTAAAGGTATTTCCCATTGCAATCCATAATTCCAGATCATTGGCATAAACTTCAACTACACAACAAAATTTTCTTCTTGACCAAGTCTAATTCGTAAGTTAATGCCCACTGCTAATTTTGAGGTGGGGTAATGAGCATTAATTTGAGGACAACGATCAGGGGAATATCCTTCCACTTGTCTTGTCCTCAAGAAAAGTGTGTTGAGTGGTCCTACTATCCTAGCACCATCGTGATGCGCATTTTCCGCAGCAGATGGGTAGCTCGGAGCAAACAATTGCGTTAGGAGTGCAGTGCACTTAAAGCTAGCATGATTTTGCGGGAGTATGGAGTGGAGCAGTTGTTGGCTACTTTTGGGGCTAACCGATGGCATGTTCAAGTCAATTCACAGCATAGGTAGTTTGTTGGTCTAAGCACAATCTCATTAAGGTGCATTTTATTGCGCCGTAATGGGAGAAGTACAGAGGAATAAAATAATGGCCTTCAAAAGTTGCCCCCTAGGTAGTGTCGTGAATGAACGTGGTGACATGTTAGCTTAGCTCCTTTCCAGCTACATTTCATAAATATTCATTTCCTTATTCATGGTAAGCAGTACTGTGAACTCTTGACTAGTTAATCTTTAGTAATTGCCAAAAGAACAAGTGACATTTGACCGTACAAATCATAAATAGAGGGATTTTCTTGATACCATATGCCTCACCCTATTTGAATTATTTAAGACAAGCCATTACTGGGTAATTAATAATTCTGCCACTGCACACTGCACTTCCTTCAGATGCATTGTAGCAAACGTGACGACTAGCTCTTAATGGCTTAAAGCTTATTTAGGCCTCAATTCCAACCACCGCTGTCAAACAAAACCGCAGAACAGACGAGATTGCCGTAAGAAGCGAATTAGGCAGTACACAATAAAGAACATTATACCCCCAAACAAATGCATTCCTGTACTTTGCGATGCAAGTATATGACAAACCTCTACCTGTGAATATACGTCATTACAAGAAAAACGAGAACAAATTAACACAAGACTGCTGCCAGACAAATATTACCCGTCCTCCTGCTGCCTTTTTTGACAGCCAAATGTGCTTATTTAAAAAAATACAATATCAACCGCTTCAAAGGTACGCTAACGCTGTTACAGGAATATTTTGCATGAAATGTGTAAACACATTCCAAGAAAGTTCTCCTCTCATAGTCCCTAAATTTACCTATTATTAGGCACCTTGTGTAATATTTCGGTTCCCTTAGGTGTACGTGCCTAAAAACAGCCCAATCTACCCTTATTGGTGAGATAATTGCTATGGGGAATAAATATTTCCCCTTCTAAATTTAGTCTATGCTCCATTAAAGATTGGGCTTCAGTGCTTCCATCTGGACTATCTTGGTCACCCAATCATCTGAAGCCTTTGTATTGCTAAGAAGAAAATTCAACCACAATGCTCTTACCAGCTGTCTGAGGAAAAAGCCACCTATTTAGAGCTCATCCTTAAGAGTACTACCATCTAATAACTTGACGTCCGAGTAGTTAGCAGTTGCACTATGAAGTGGAGGACTCAAAATCAGACGAGGGATTGGAAGCAAATTTAAAAAATTTTAACAAATCGGAAGAAAAACTTTCCCTTATCTGTGGACAAAAGATCTTGCTTCTTCTTTTACCTACTTACGTTGACATTTAATTGTGACCTTAAAAGTTATTGCGGCTGAGCCATCCGAAACAACCTAATTCGCGGAATTATACGATTGTTCTGTAATTGTCGAGGACAAAAATCTTTTTCAGCACATGGCCTTGGTCTGCTAACTTGTCTAGCAGCAGGCATCTCTCTTTTTTTAAACGGCGTATTACATCTCAACTAAACTTGGTAGCATAAAAAGGGAAGGGTATGATTCCATGAAAGGGGTGCAAACGTTGTGGCAATGATCCCTCCTTCATCGCCACCTACCTACCTACCCACCTGGGCAAACCTAATCGTGCGATTCTTTTGCGGTCCCTTTACCGAATGAGGCCTTGCAGTGCCTTGTAACAGCATGACTTTCTTACCATCAATAAAGTAATCTTAATTGCTTCGAAAAAAAGTCTACCTCGCACACGTTTCAATTCTATTGTGGGGACCTCGCCCATAATCGGAATTTGGACCTCCTCACTGGAAGGCAATCAGTTTTTATATAATAAGTCTGAAGGCATACTTAAGAATGCAAAAATGCTTATTGTCAAAGAACCTAAATGTGCGTAACGTCCACTAAATTCTTGTACAACTAGTTACTCACTCATATTTCTCCTTATAAGAAACCCCTCTTAAGAGGTTCACCTTAAAAGCTATCAGCAATGACTGCACGTCATCGTTTGCTATGACAGGGAACAAAAGATCCTGCTGAATCTATTTTAACTTAATGGTCTACTCAGCTACCGCAGAGAGCATGCTTGTGACTTATCTATTAGATTCAGTTGAAATGTTTGAAACGCGGGTTAAAAATAGGATAAAAATTACACGACACGAAAAGAACTGTTAAGTCATCGACGCATACCAGTGCTTTATAATAAGCACTAGTGACAGCAGATCACTAAAACAAGATCACTTAAGAAGTTGCTGCGACAGAAAGGAATGCTGCAGAAGAAATGATACTAGAAGGGAAGGCTAGCAAGCACTTTCTATATGACGCTTCCGCAAAGTACTATTCCTACTATTCTCCAATAAACACTTAACGAAGAAGCAATTAACGTGTAGATTATGTGCGTTGCATAACATTATCAACCGGTTTTGCGTAGGTGGTGGTGTCAGGAAGATGCACACCAAAGCATGACATTCAAGCTTCCCACAAAACAGGACTGCTTCACAAATGTGTAAACACCAACATTACCCTCTCCATCACTGCAGCATATTTATCAACATCCAACTCATACCGAGATAGCTTTGCACAAACTGTTTTGTCAGTATGACTGAACCATGTCTGAGGAGTGGAACCAACTTCATGACTCAACCCTCCTGTGTCCTTCAAGAGTGGGAAGTCCTCCATCCACCCATCGTCGATGCGACAGTCTCCTTCTAATCGCGCACGTACACGCACACGCCCCCACATGACTGCGATTACGTAGTCACTGGGACATTCACCTCCTGTGCATTTTTCCCACCAACTTATTCACTTGCCATGTGCAGTACTTTGATCGGATAGGGACTGTTAACGGAATTGTCACGAGTGCCTTTGAAACGTCGAAATCGTTCTAAATGCCTAAATGCGGACGACTGTGTAGTCTGTGACTGCATTGAGGGTGTACACGAAGACTTTTGCAGATACGTAGAGATATCTGAGGTTAGTAGACCTGCGATTATAGCAAAGCTGGATTTGACGCCATACACGTTGCATGGTGCCATCTACTGTCATTACTACCTGCCATCTTGATTAATGGCGTTTGGACTGGTTCAGGATTTTTGCGTCAGCTACTCTTATTACTAATGAATCACATTCCCTACTTTTCAATGGTATAGCATCTTCTTAAATTATGAATGTTAACTCCTTTCTCAATTTGATGCAACCATTTCTAATCATCTTTAAATAATAGGACTTGTTGAGTTGTTTTTACTATGCTATCAAGTGCCGCAGGGCGTGTCAATCATTAATAAGGTAGATGTAAGACCCCGGTGCAGTTGTTCCGCCACTAAGAGAGGTTTTAATTCACTGACAAAGTTGATATTTTAGCAGCATTGCGAGCAGTTTAACATAAGTAAACACTAACTGCTGCCACCCTAAAAAGCAACTTTGTTTTGATTTGTGTGCGAAAGGCATTTTAAATCATATTGATGGCAAATTTCCTCCTTTATCAATAGTTTAACAGAAAGGAATAGAACATTCTGCTGTTTTCTGGTGTTAAGGAATAGCTGAGTTCATTTTGAACCGGGATTTATTTGGACATGTACACTAATAGATAAATTGTATTAAAATCAGACGAGAATCATAATTGAAACAAAATTCAGTGCCGTCAAAACCGGTCGGTAAAAAATGCAATTTCGTGGCCAAACAATCTTTCTTTTATTCGGATACAGAGTTTAAACATACTGCGCTTTCAGTAAGTTTCGATTTCGCTCACTAAGAGCTAATGTCCGGTTGGAGGTGATAGTTAGGGATCTGAGAGAAGGTGTATGCAAATTTCTTTCTCTTTTCCACACTAACGTTAGAATCTTCGGCGTGTCAGGCTACCATCAACAGAAGGACACAATAGGGGCGGACCTTCTCAGTTTGAAGGAAGTATAAAAACATTGCGTTGATAGTTTTTTAAGGCTTATTGTCTGCTATTACTAAGTGAATGCGGCATCCATCCGTTATGCAGCCTCCCTCCTTTCCCTCTCCCCTCTGATGCGATTCAAACAAACTAATTTATCATTCAAATAAAACATGACTGAAAGCCCTTTCCAATAGCGGCACGACCGTCTTTAATGTCAAGGAAGGATTTTCTTTTAGAAGGTGGCGCATCAAGATGATTTACAATTACAATCAAACATAAATAATTGATGGGAAATACATTTTATCCATTTTTGCAAGTATCGGCAAACACGTTTGAAGGGAAACTTCGGCGGCTTTGGCATTTAGGCAGAATCTTGTTGTGTTACTCCACGGCTAAATGAATTTATTTCAGCGAGCAATGCCAGAAGCCATAAGAACCAATTTGTCATTTTTGTCTTAATTCAACCAAATCAATCCATAAAATGTATGGGTGCAAGCATATTTGTTCTTTTATTCTATCCATTATCTAGTTAATTTTTCAATCACTTTACCTGTGCTAAGTTCTCTGGAAGGTTGAGCAAAATCAGCTTTGCTAAATCGCTGCATTCTCTGTATTTTAGAGTCGTTAACAAATTGCCAATTCCACCAAGTTAAAGATTTGCTTCCATTCGCGTTTGGTTGAACACGAAAAAGAGATGGAAATTTTTTTACTAAAATGGGTTAACACTGTGCAAGAGAGAGGCATTACTGCCCTCAAAGGGAGGCCAGCTTAAGAATATCATAAGATTTCTCAGCCTTATGGCTTTTGGAGGTACCAGTTTGCTGCACACAGTCGTTAAGAATTCGCAAAACTTTACCCTTGCAAGCGAAAATAAAACAAAAAATGTGCTAGCCATCCAGAGAATCCCCGAGGTGAAACCACAGTAATAAATAATGTAGATGCGTCATAAGTAACTGAGGCAGAGGAGCGTGGTGGAAGCTTTATGTAAAAAGGTAATCAGAGGTTATGCAGAGATTTCTAATTCGAAAAATAAAGCGGATGGTCGGACAAAAGAATGCTTAGTTCCCTTAGCATGTAGTTTTCTTATAATCAGTGCGTTTAATTGGTTGAGCAGACTCATGTCTGTCCATTTTTCATGCCAAATCATGCGTTTTGCCTGCCTGATGAAGTGGCAGTATGGTTTAATGAAGTATGGACTACGGTATTTGATAAATAAATGGGTTGATAGTTTTGATTAATTGTTTTTGGTTACTTTAATGAGCCCAAATGATTGCTGTGATTGCCAATTTCCTTGATTTTTGATTAGCATCACAGGATTTTACTACAATTGACCACAAGTGTTCTTTAATAACACCTTTATACCATGGGTAGAACATTTGTCTCCTCTAGTGCTTACCTCCTGGGTATCAATACCTTGACAAGGCACTCCACCACCCTGTGGCGGAGGTCGGTTGCAAAGGCGAATTCTGCGACGACTTCCACGTCCGCAGGTTGCATCACAGGCAGAAAAGGCGCTCCATTCACCCCACCCACCAGCGATACGTGGACAGAGGCGTTGTAAAGGACAGTCGCGTTTTTGAAGACCTTCCGCCGCTCTCGATGGATCAGCGCAGCTTCCTTTAACCTCGGCAGTATCAGCGACTGCGTAGGCACCGCTGCAAGGGCGGTAACGGCTCCTCTCCGACACCCCACAGGTGGCAGAGCACGCAGACCAAGAGGTCCACGGAGCCCAGAAGGGATGACATTCGCCAAGACTTAGTGCCTCGCTGCAATCCTTCGTTTGCTGAATGCAGGTAAATAATTACAGATATTGTGCGCATGAATTGTTGTAATACTTATTGCTAGGAGGAGTAAAAATGGGACTCAGAATAAATGTTATAATTGTTACAATTCGTAAAATCCCTCTGAGGAGTAGCATTCCCAATGCCTACTGCTGCATCAAGAGTTCTACAATTCTCGAGATAATATTTCACCTCATCGGTATCCATAACGTAAATAGGGCGAAACTGGTCTGCATTCCACAATCAGAAAAAATTTTGCTCAGTCACTTGCAGAATTCCCTCAGGACCTCGACGGAAGTAGCGATATTGTCTGGAGGCAAAAGGAGATTTAACTCACAGCTAAAAGATTTTATTTTGTAAATAAAATGGTGCTTTGCTTATTATTTTTAGCTATCTTTAACTCAAGACGTTTAAAATAAAATGGAAATATTTTAAAATCTAGTGCGCCGCTGATCTGTTTGGATGGAAGCAGATATGGAATTTACGATTAAAGCGAGTGTTTTTTTAAATAAACGATTGCTCCTAACACACTAAACACATTATCTTATAGGAGGTCAGGAGGTTTAGAAGAATGGAAACGATATTTACATTAACTTAGAGTTAGGCTGACAGACTGACAGGTTGGGTGACGTGAGCAGACCTCAATTTAGAATTGGATACAACCAGAGGGGACCTGTGCATCTTTATCGGCAGTATTTAATGGACAAAAACAGAACATTGCTAAAACAATTCATCATTTTCCGTTTTAGAGGAGATGAGGCGGTTCTTTTCTGTTAGTCAAACAGCATATCCATTTTGACTTGATTACATGATTGTTCTACACCTTCAATTTCAAGACGTAGCATGCTAGTTAGCTTACCAAAAGTTAAATTGATATTTTTGAACCCAAATTATAAGGTCTAGGAGGAACTCTTTTGTGTGGGCAATTTAATATTTATTAATTGAATTTCTCTACTAGTCTTCCTTCTTGATGGCTACTTCTAGCCCATATCCAGTCAAAATGAAGCGCAATGCTTAAGACGTGTCACCACTCATTTGCCCATTCAGGAGAGATTCTTGGGTCACGAAACTTTACCATTTCTATGAACCAGCCTAAAGAACCACGATGCGAATTAATTGGCTCTTTGCCGCAAGAAGTGTCAAGTGCTTGATGGGACTTAACTCAATTTGAATTTTATACCAGTAGAGTCAAGAAAATCAACAATTTTTCATTAACTGATAGTGTTTTGTTTCCTGTAGGATGGCATGGGGGAAGAAAACCTCACATAAGGATAAGTGAAAGCTTACCAACCAATTATACAAAAATATGGAAGCTAAATCTACATGGTCTCAAACAGCAAAAGCAAAACCATTTTTATTCTTTAAAACAGTAATAAAGCCTCTTAAACAAAATGCAAACTTTTTTAACATTTGACTGCATAAAACGTTTTCTTTTAAAAGAAAGAAACCAAACCTAGGCCACCTTATCTCTAAATCACTTTTACTACTCAGTTTAATGTGAAATTTTTATGGAACTTTTTGCGAAAAAGACAAACTCGCAGTCAGTGGTATAAGTATGATTTAGGGGATGAAATGGTAGAGCATTGCTTTTGGTTCTTCCCGCCTTCCCTCTATCCATCCATTTCTCCCTATCTCTCTCTCTTCGCGTCTACCTAGATACCTTGAACCGTAGATAGAGATCGTATTCGAACTCCTTCACCGATTTGGGGCTTGACCTTGCCTTACGGCAGCATGACTTACTTTCCGTTGATGATACGGTCTTGAAAGCTCCTCATAAAGTCTAACGTACCTGCATTCTGTGCTCATTTAAAAAGACCTCACTTATTGTTCAGTTTTGGCACTTTTTACCGGAAGTCATTTAGTAGCCAGACAATTTGCCTGCAAACATAATAAAAATAGTCCATTTTATGGGACTAACTAGGTGCACAATATCAGAAATGTACTTAGTACCCACATCACTCAAATTTAACAGTATTTATAAGTCGCTGCCGAGATGTTCTTCGCCGAAGCCATCTGAAATGCGATAAGGCGATCCTTGATGCAGTGAAGAACAGGGGATACATCCCATTTTGTCGCTAGTACCAAGTATTTAGACGAAATTATTTCGAGATAGTGATCCGCTCGACTACAGCATAAGAAATATTTGTAACACATCTATCAGACTCAGCTGATATGTTTGGTACAAGAGCTTACATATGGCAAATTTATACAACATGCTGAAGACTTTTAAGACACTGGTCCACAATCATGTTTCATGAAACGTACTGAAGTCGTGTGTCACAAGCGAGCGGTAGCAATAGCAGATCAATAAAACAGACGATGTTAAAAACAAAATAACGCTTTGGAACGCCTTGGACGCTGCCAGAATAGCAAGGAATGCCACAGAAAGAATAAAACTAGAAGGTGAAGTTGGCAAGCACTTCCTATGTGACGCTTCCGCAAAGTACTATTCCTACTATTCTCCAATAAACACTTAACGAAGAAGCAATTAACGTGTAGATTATGTGCGTTGCATAACATTATCAACCGGTTTTGCGTAGGTGGTGGTGTCAGGAAGATGCACACCAAAGCATGACATTCAAGCTTCCCACAAAACAGGAATGCTTCACAAATGTGTAAACACCAACATTACCCTCTCCATCACTGCAGCATATTTATCAACATCCAACTCATACCGAGATAGCTTTGCACAGACAGTTTTGTCAGTATGACTGAACTATGTCTGAGGAGTGGAAACAACTTCATGACTCAACCCTCCTGTGTCCTTCAAGAGTGGAAAGCCCTCCAACTACCCATCGTCGATGCGACAGTCTCCTTCTAATCGCGCACGTACACGCACACGCCCCCACATGACTGCGATTACGTAGTCACTGGGACATTCACCTCCTGTGCATTTTTCCCACCAACTTATTCACTTGCCATGTGCAGTACTTTGATCGGACAGGGACTGTTAACGGAATTGTCACGAGTGCCTTTGAAACGTCGAAATCGTTCTAAATGCCTAAATGCGGACGACTGTGTAGTCTGTGACTGCATAGAGGGCGTACACGAAGACTTTTGCAGATACGTAGAGATGTCTGAGGTTAGTAGACCTGCGATTATAGCAAAGCTGGATTTGACGCCATACACGTTGCATGGCGCCATCTACTGTCATTACTACCTGCCATCTTGATTAATGGCGTTTGGACTGGTTCACGATTTCTGTGTTAGCAAAAATGAAAATTACTGGGCGACCGTGCCATGTGCACGTTTCAAATTAAGTTGCTTGCAGAGTAGTATGCTTTTTTGTAACCAAAAGCACGCCTTTATCTTTAAGTTTGACAACTCCATTTTGCATAATTTCTCGTAACATAATTTTCCATGGAAGTGAAGCATCTTTTTGCAAAGCAGTCAAGACCAGTTTAATGCCTGATACATTCTCTTCTACTTTTCTCATATTTTCTTAAGCAAAGATAGTCAAATTTTGTTGCAACATAAGATAATCACACCTAAATTAAAATAGACAGATTAGAAGCAAATCGAACAAGAAGCGGATCAGGAAAAGATTGAGGGCTGTACCTTTCTTCTAATTACCAAGCCCTATGCTAAGTCGGAACTTGGTGTTAATCTTTTTCGCGGAGAAGGAACGAAAGATCGTAAGGAAAATGTCGCCAACCAACGCAGGACAAATGCCCTCACTAAGAGGCTTTCAGAGTTGCTATATCTAGTCCTTATGCCCAGAACTCCTTTAGTAAAAATGATTGCTACTGGATAGTGCGTATGTTCCCAAAAGTCGATTTGTCATGGAATTTGGGGCCAACAAAATAAAAAGAACAAATTTTATAAAATTTAAGACGATTTTGGTCTGCTTTGTGTGTTTCGTCACAAGCTAGAGAAAATCTAGTTAAAACAAGGCATGATTTTTGAAAATTGACCTAGGAAGGCATAGAAAATGGACACTTTTCACACATTAGTTTTATCTTCCGAGGTCTGCTTGCCAGTTGAAATCAAATTTTTATTAAAACCAGGCAGCGGGAAAAATATGTTATGCACTTCTAATTGAAATGACGTTTTCCAATTTCTTTCCTACGTTTTGCTGGCAGAAGTAAAACCGGCTACACCCACAATAGCCTTGTGATGAAAATGCAAAATACATTAACGCGATCAGATAGGCAGCAGTCCAATCAATTGACACAATATATTGTTATTGGGTAGCCCACAGAGTTCGCAGTTTCTAACCTATTACCTCACAGGTTTGCCTGATTTGAACACTGACTTGAGTGCATTAGACAGCACCTCACCAGCATTCTAACGCCAAATCTGCACAAAAAGCTGGAGAAGCAGCTTTTCATGTTTTCAAATGGTTAAAAGAGGCAAAACTTCTCGTGATGCTTGGGTCTCAAATATCAGATGCTTAGAAATTGAATGGATATTAATGAACTTGAACAAGGTTTCATTATGCTTAAGTGATTTCGTGCCAAGTGTTGGCCAGCTTATCCCTGGAGGAGCTATGCCTATTGTGGTCATATTTTCTTGTGATTTCTCTTCAGAGCATGTCTACCTATTTAGTTATGTTTCAATTTTCCTAAAAAAATGGCAGCACTACACTATATATTGCTTATTTCTGATATTATCATGTTCTAACACCCTTCCATTACTCCATTAGATGCAGTTTACTATTTGAACCATAGTTTTTAATAGTCGTTTAGGTCGCCTCCAAAAAATTTAAACAATACTTACTAAACAACATGTATAAACCATAAGAGCTCATTTAAAATAGGCCATTTAAATCTTCACCATGCTAGTAAAAGCAATCCAACGCAACTTGCCTTGAATCCAGGCAGAGAAGTGCACTGGCTGCCTTCAACACAATCACCCTCGGGACATTTGTAACGCGTAGCCACCTTATCCGTGCATTTTCCAAAGGATCCTGGGCACCGCCACGGTCCCCACTCCGATTTCTCTCGACAGTGAGCCACCAAGTCCATCCCAACTACTTGCAGCGTCAGCGAAAAGTAACCGAACACCACCGCTAGGGTGAACATTACTCTGCTCATGACTCATCGGTAGCTTCGGCTTATCGATTATTGCACATGGGACAAAAAATCAATAGTATATGTGTTGATGCTGTGTCGGGGGTGGTGGTGATGATGAACATGCTCCTTCCAAAGGCTCGTAATGAAGTATTTACATTTTCCATTTTTAAGGAAAAAAACTTAGTGGTTAGGACAAATAATGATTTTTTGCCATTAAATCTACTCTAGAATTAATTGAATAATTTGGATTTGGAATTCAAGGTAGGTTGCTGTTGTCCTTATTTATTAAATTATAGGTGAAGGAATTAAAATTCAGTTCGCGAAATGGGATACATCCATATTAGGTAAGTGGTACAAGGGGAATGCTGTTTTATTGCCCTAATTTATAACTCGGACAAGTATTGTGTCTTGTAGTAATGCCCTTTTAAATTTCTATAGCCACGAGCAATTAATTTTTGCCACAATGTTTAAAATGAGATCGTTTTTCCCGCTTTTTTAAATTGGTATTTTTTTCATTTGGGCATTTTAAATAAAGCTGTCACCATTTTCTCACAAAACGCAGTCGACTAAATCAACTTTCACACAACGCATTAAAATGAATTGTATTTTTTGTAACTCCAAACCCTTCAAAGAAAAAGAAATACTTTTTGAAATGCAACAATTTAAAAGAGTAACTCCGTCTTAAATGCGTAAATAGGATTTTACCTTTATTCTAAATATAATGGCTCCCGCATTTTTGAGCACCTCTTGTGACTCCTCATCTGTAATTATCCCAGGTACGTATTTGAATATGGGAGATGCTATCTCTCTCTCTTAACCTCTCCACCAACTATCCTTTTGTTTCAAGTGGATCACCTCCAAGCTCCTTTCACCGTTTCTCTTGGTAGAAGGGGTAGAGAAGACTACCTCTAAATTGAAAAGGTGTGGAGACGGAGATCTCTCCTCAGTCCCTGGCTAAACCACCATGTCCAGGACAAACTGAAGGCTGTTGCTCTTTGATGTCACTTTTGTGAGAGATTTACGGTTGTTCTTATCTCCGAGTACTTAACCGAAAGAACAGCTGGTGGAGTAAGGAGAATCGGCCATATGGTATGATCCATCCCAAGTGATCATTAAGCCTCTCCATTTACGATGGAGGTGGAAACGTGCGGAATCTCCCCAATTTTAAAGGTACTGGTAACATAAACCAACTATTGTGTGTTTAACCCATTGCACTTTTCAGTTATCTACGAAACAAATCTGTTTATTGCCTTTAAAAAATAGTAATGATTTAAAGTTAGTGGAGAAAGGAGCTTGTGAACAAGTTGATATTACTCGTCAAGGTGGCAGAAGTTTTCTTATCTGCTGAATGACCTCTTCTTTATTGACAGTTTAACAAAAAATTTGGTGCGACGAAAAGCTCGGTGCACCTGACACCTTGCCACTGATAGAGGTCAAAGGTGTCAAACGCCCACTGAAACTTCATTAAACGCGGTCATACTTATGGGTGTCCTTAACTAGTTGCACGCCTTTAGTAAAGAAGCCTAAAATAAGGAGAAAACTTGACCAACGCAGGTGAAGCCATTTGAAAGATCATTCTCGACTTAGTCTTTTGCAGAGACTTATGCTTCCTGTAGAAGACTCCTAGCCTACCTCTGACACCACTGTGGCACCCTCAGGTCTCGTCTTCTGACCTCTGCCCCCGAGAGTGAAAGAGGCGCTTAACCTGCAGGCAGCATCTCGCTTCTCAACTCCCTTCCTCCTATCCCAAAACCTACACCTTCCATTCGGTCTGTTAGGGGAGGAGAAAGCCTTCCTTGTGTACATTTGTCAATGGTGTTTGGGTAAGGCTAGTCTGTTAAGCACGAAGTATGGCGCACTTAGAAGATGACTTATAGGCCCACAAAGATCCTTTCTCGCCTGCCAGCCAACAACTGGTGTCATAAAGCACACAAAGAAAGGAGACCATGAACAACTTAATTGTCCGCCAACTTTGTTGCTGTCCATTGACAATGGGCAGAGGAAGCCCGCTTGACATTCCATTCCCGTTTCATGTAAATATAAACGCACCTTCACAGGTCACAGAAACTTACTGCCTTCTAGATGCCCTTAAAATAGTGTGGAATTTCTCGTTCTCTCAATTAATGCAAGAGTTTGGCACAAAATTTAAAGGAAAAATCACCTTTGGTATTTTTTTTATGCATTGAAAATAACTTTGCTTAGAAATGAAAATCTCTCTCTCCACAAATAACTGTTCACGTGGGACTAGAGATTCTCAGTAGTTTTTTTCACCCCAGTTAATTGCTTCACTCCCCTATTTACACAAAAAAGATATTTTTTTCGAACAAATCTCGTGCCAAATTTTAAATGGGCGATAATAGTTAGTGTAACTTTTAAGTAGACAGTTATTTTCTCCATAGGAGAAAAAAAAATGCTCAAAATTTTGTGTAAACAAACATACGCGATCAAATTTACCACTCGGAGTGTCACTGTTTGACCTTAAGTGTACTCAATTGACCTAAAATATCCTGATCCACTCCGTCCAGCATTGTTGCGCTGGGCACACACTCCCGGGGGGGGGAAGGGGGGGGAGGGAAAACGCTTTTACTCGAGCTTGTCACTCGAGGTGACAAGGGGGGCGGAGGGGGGAGGAGGCGGGGTAAGGCATTTCCCCCTCCAAAGGTAAATTGCGTCTGTGTAGTAAAAAAAGACAAAAGGAAGTCCCAAAATCGTGCCGTAACCACCACTCGAGGAATGCAGGCGCGTTGTCGGGACGGGCGCTTTTATCTGTTGCATGTTGTACAGCATTTTGCTGGGCCCTCTCCAGTGGAAGGCTGCCTCAGACCCAGTTCTGTTAATACAAGGGAAAGAGGCAAAAAAAGAAGGCGCAAAACTGTTCACGGAATGTCTGCCAATAAAATATTATCTTCCCTCCAACGGCAACCATTTGCTTGGCTCTGGCTGTTACGTGATTATTACAAGTCTTACTGCCGCCTCGTCTAATCAGATCCTAAGGAAAGTGAAAACCATTTTAAAGTCGGTGGTATAAAATTTTGCTTCACAGAACAGGTCAAAATTAGGCAAAAAATAGGAGAGAAAAAAGAGGTAGTTGAAATGATCTTCCAAGTGAGCATTTAATTACACGACCCAGACACCAGTACACGACCGGGGCGGATTTTTCGAGACGTCATCAGTAATTACTTCCGTGTCTGGACCATCAAAGCATTGTTTAGTTAAATTTTCAACATGAAATGCAAGTGATGATGCTTCAAACCGGGCTTTGTCACTGCGTAAAAGCGCTGTCTTTTGAAGGTGACAATTCACGAAAGGCAGATCCCGTCCATTCCCTACAACTGCATATTTTGGCAGCTAAAATTGTTTCAAAGTTGAATTGCGATGATTGACCCCATCTAGAGGGTTTCATCTCCACTTCCAGTTTAACGATGCGGAAGAATGACGGTCTCATTGAATGTGCCGCTTAGGAGGCTATTCAGTATGATCCAGACAAGGATGTCCACTCATTGAAAGTAAAACTTTGCAACTGTGACAAAATAACACAAATCCGTCTGGAAGTCACTTCTGTTTCGCCTCTATTCATGTCAAGTCTCCATGTCCTGCATTCTGATTGATTGACAAGTGACTATCACCACGCGGATGCAATTCAAGAGGTCACATACGGAAATTTTTACTGCATTTCTTCAATTGCGCCTTGAACTTCTCATTCTTTGCAACTTGTAAGCTCTTTCGGAGGAAGGTGCCAAAAAAATGTCTCCTGTGAATGAATAGCTCTGCGGATCCTCTCTTCAGAGGCGGTAGAACGGCATCAAATTTGGTTACATGTTCTCTCTTGCTACAGTCCACTGTCCATAAATCGTACCAGGCCTACATAGTTTGCTACCACTGATTGACAGCACTTTAGACCCTCTCTGAAGTCCACACTTGAGACTCGGTGCTTCCAAAGTGGAAGAGCATCACAGGAAGCGGCTGAAGCAGACCTTCAAAGGAGGAGGAGGAAGGGGAGGAGGGTAAGCAATAACTTAGCATTTGTTTTCATTTATATTTAATCTCGTGGGTACCTCATCCCACGGTTTGTACTTATCTACAGCTCTCCAGCTCCTTTGTACTTTAACAATAAATCTCCCTCCATGTCGCATATCGGGCAGCTAAATTGCATCCTAGCACTGCATAAGGTTTCAAAAAAAGCATTTTTCTGGATCATTTCTGAGTCCTGCCAGGTGTCTATTCTAATTTGAGGATCAAATTATCTAATGCAATGTAGTCGCCATCTGTTGGAAAACAATGACTGGGGAAGTACGAAGGATGTGTCGGTATCCCCGTCTCCTCTCTCCCTCATTGTCGAGGTAAAATTAAGGAGACAGATCTAATCCAAACCTTAGGCGGTGGATAGTGACCATCGGTATGTTCATTCGTCTAACCGACCTTGCAATGGGAAAGTCATTTCCCATCACACGCAAACAATTCTTTCCCATTGGTACGTTTTTACAGAGGCAAATTAATGGCCTTCTAAGATTACCACCATCGGAGATTAAGGCTCTCAATTGGTTTGAGGGTAGATGTCAAAGAGCTCTTTCACCTGTCATGTCAAACGTGGCGGAAGGTTGTCACCGCGTTACTTTCGACCATCACCAGGCTGAAACAGTAAAGAGCACGGTGGACACTGACCCACGCACTTTCATGCCACAAAGCAACTAAATAAGTAAATAAATAAATCATTTATTTATTTAATTGGATTTTACTTTCTTGCAAAAAAAATTGTTTGCGATCGGAGTCAAAGTCGTTAGTTGGTCATGCATTATAAAACCGAGATACGCATCAGCCTATCAGCAAGGGCCATTTTTTATGCACCAATTTCCATTCATGGTCAAATCTCGTATGGTAAAATGTTAATTGCAGATGCCTTGTTACTGAGCTCCAAGGGCGGGTGTGATGCCCCCAGCCTCGGCTATTCCCCATTCCTACTAGTGGACTTCAAGCGCGATCTCTTTCCCCATGGACGCCACTTAAGAGGGAAGGCAAAGTAGGTCTAGTTGATCAGTCCAATTGCTGCCTTTGGCTATCAAGGAAACAAAAAAAACCCAAAAGGCTTTGTTGAACGAAGATTTTGCTCCTTGTCTGCTTATCGTTCTCCTCTCTGTGGGAGCAAACATCTTGTCTTGTCATTGGCACGGAAAGACAGTTAGACGAGATCTCATAAAAGCAACTTGCATGCCTGTGTTATGTATAGAAAAAAAATTAGTTTATTATATGCGCAAAAATTTGGAACCCAATTAAGTCTATAATAAACTGCTGCTTAAATGTGGGATGTTGACACATTAAAAATGTGTCACAAGATTGCTTTGGCCGGCTATTCACACTTTTATTTTATTTTTAGAAAAATACGCTCACTTCACATTGCGTGTTACGAGTAGATAAACTTTGCTGACATAAGAGGCGTGTAAATTTGACTTTTCTTCCTTCTAGTAGGAAAAATCTATGACAACATTTGTGCCTCTGCTGGCTACTGACAAATTAATATGTAGGTTAGTGATTAATTTTGTATATATTTCACAATTATGCCGTAGGACGAGGCTAACCTCCATTTACACGCCGACCAATCAAAACCGTCCAAGTGACCAGCCAATCGGCAGCCAGCATCGGCTGTACGGTACAGTCTATGGATCTAACATTCGAATGCTTTTCATTATTACGTTATGACCAATTTAGAGGGAGAAAGTAATGCGCTTCCTAACTGCTCACTCTACTGGGACAGTTACATTAGCGTCCGATTCCTGGAAACATGTGAGGTGGATCAAATGGAGTCGATTGTGTACCCCAGTTTTGCTCGTCTCTACGTCTCCATTTCTCTCTCCGTCCTTGGCGCTTTTTTTAACCTGTGGGCGCTCATACTCCTCATGTTGGACTATTACAGTTCGCATTTAAAGTGTAATCAATCAAAAATACACTCAAAAGTCTCAACCACTGGAACAAATCACAAGGTTCAACACACCAGCTCAAGGCGTACAACCATGCAAATTGGACTCATCACATTCTGTCTTTTTGAAGTCCTTTACCATGCCGCTTCCTCTAGCGGTGAAGTAATCAATCTATTTGCTTACAATAAGATAGAAACAAGAACCATTCCTGTGCCAACTAATGGAAGGCTCACGTACATTTACTCGGTTCTACCGCAGGTTTGCAGCTTCTTCAATTGGATTCGAGACGCAGGAATTTGTGGACGCAATTGGGCTATCACACTAATCACAATCGCCAGAGCCGAAGTAGTTATATGGCCACTTGCCTCGCGTTGTTATCAGAGGTGTTTACGACAAAAGCGATTCTTCCTCCTCATGTTCTTTTTGTTCGCTCTCACGGGTCTATTTATTTCGGGAGCACGCCGATTTGACCAGAAAATTAGTGTCTGTTACAGTACACGACTCTCCTCTTATTGTGTTTTCTCAGAGGTCTTCCTCCTAGACAATTTTAAACAATTTTCTGCTGTCTATTTCTCCTTTCAAACTCTACTCCCTTGGATGCTCATTTTAATCTTCACAACCCTCATCATCTTTCAACTCAAACCATGCAAGAAACACTCAGAAAATTCAATCCGTCGTCCAACCAGCAAATCCGGCGGTAGAGACAACCACCTTCGGGCTTCAATTGCAGTCACGGTAATCGCGGTGTTCTGCACAATATTTGAGTTTCCAACCTTTGCTCTCTCCATGTACTACATTGCGAGTGATCCACATGAAGCGCTTGAATTGTGGGATACCATTGCAAACACCCTCCTTCAGATAGACTCTATTGCAAACTTCTTCCTTCTCATTATTACTATGCCATCGCTACGACGACGTCTACGAAAAACCTTTCCAACACAGACTCAACTGAGGGAGCTCAGTGTGCCCGAGCCTCAGACTATTGTAGCAGACACTGGATTAATATCCAAGGGTAGAAGTTGATTTAGTTCACTTTCTTATTAATTCATTCAACCTTGTAAATATTATTCTATAGTTAAGGTGCTTTCCTTTTTTTCCCCACTTAGTCCTGTCATTTGACCGCCTCCATTGTTGCTGTTGTGTGTGTGTGTGTAGGTGTGTGTGTGTGTGCGCTTTCTTGACCTTCTACTGGACTAAAAGGAGGTCCATGATGTAATTTGGTGGACACTTGAAGCAGACTCTTCTTACTGTACATTATGCTCATTAAAATGCGAGATCTTAACTTCTTGCCTGTTTTACACAACTATTTGACTGCTAGTTGATCACTTTGACACCTAACTTTGTTTGTACATGGATAGATGTGATACCGGTCCTCCTTCATGGTTTACTTAGCAAATAATGCTTTGAACTATTGTCGCCTGACTGAAATTTGCACATTTTTATTAAAAAGCCAGTCATCAGAGCTCGAACAAGTAGGTGATAGGGAGATGCTGGAAGAATAGGCTCAGGAAAGGTAAAAGGGAGGTAAGAAGGGCACCTCTCTGTCCCCTTCCCCTCACACAATTCTTCTACCAAACAAGGAGACCCTGGACGCACACCAACTCTCCCATTTTGGGTCACTGGGGCGCCATCATGAGAGCATAAAAGTGGTGTAGGTGGTGGATGTGACTGTTGTTTATTCTTTTTCTCCTTCTCGCTCATGTAGCAACTGTTGGAAGGCAAAAGTCATTTATCTTTTCAAGATGCTTCAGTGAGCCAGCAGTGCTTTGCCTTCCAACTAGAAATGACTAGTAAATAGCGCATCTTTGATGCCTTAAAGAGTCGGACGGTTTTAGCACTTCTTTTCCTTTGTTTCAAATAATCAGTAAAAAAAGTTTTATGCAGAGATCCACTTTTTTATTTGCATTTTTTTCACTTTCTGTTTATCTGATAAGAGTCTAATCCTAATTTATTGCAAATGCATTTAAATAAAAAGGCTTTAAAGCGCCGAAATGTCGGTGAGGTGACACCGAAGTGATCAAAGTACACCGCAGAATTGAAGGAGATAGCAAAAATTGACTTTTGTGGGATTTGTTCATTCTTATCGTAACATTCATTGTGTTAAAAAAGAATTACTTTAGCATGAAATTGTTGTGAAATTGTTTTTTTATAACCGGTAGAATAAAAAATGATTTATATCCTAATTATTGTCAGAAAGCCATGTGGTCAAATTGGCATGTGAATCAGCAAAAAACCAAGGAGCCTCCAATTCGTTTGCTTCTCCTAGTCAATCTTCTGTTTCAACCGTCATGAACGTCACCCAATGGCCAGACAGGATCAAGGATGCACAGCGGAGTTGTTTACGATTTCTTAATGTCAAGGTCATCGCACCTAATTGGAAGGCCTCGCCATTGGCTGGACGATGCTCTCCAATGTGACACCTCGAGTCCTCCTAATGAGGCCCTCGTAGTAATGCTACTAAGGTAGAAAACAATGCTAATTGCTAAAGATAATTAATTATTGGAGTTTGGATATAATGCGTTGCTGTGATTGGCGACATGTCTGGGGACAAGATAAGAACTTACTGCCGTCGCGTTAATTACGCAGTTAACGAGGTAGACTCCTATGGTCATGCACGTATATCTCCTTCCGTTTGACATCATGACCCTCTAGCCAGGCGCCTAAAGGTTCGACCTCTTTCCCTAGTCAGTAATAAATCATCTCCAGTCGCGAAAGGGAGCGGAGAGGAGGGGCGAAGGGCTTGTTTACGACTGCAAGAAAGACGAGGAATGATGGGGTGAAGCGAAGGCAGACACTTTAGGCAGATGTTGCCTCATATCCACAGCAAACATGTTACAACTGATTTCACTCTGCCACCAACTTAAAGAAGCTTCTGGCCATTTTGAGCACAGATCCATTTTGTTTATTCCAGACACATTAGTAATTTGGATGTGCAGTAACGCGTTGATAATGCGGTTGTAAAACACCGCCGCGAACAGTCTCAGTTGGGTAATGAAATACTGGGTCCTTTAAAGGCAATAAGTTAATGCTAAGACGGTCTAGAAAGCCTCATTTCTCTCTCTCTCTCTCTCTCTCTCTCACCTACAGGAACAACGCACTGAATTTATGTTATTGGAGCTTGCAAAACACTTAACCCACCGTCGTATACTGCTACGCCCAAGTTGTCGTCAGTGTGGGGAGAATTTCAAGCGTTCTATTCTACGGGAATAAAGGGGAAACCGGAAGCATCTTAAGTTGCTACCAATTGTCATTCATCTTGGTCCCGTCTCAGAGATTAAGTGCTTTTGCTCACTCGCCGAAGTAAATCTTCTTGTGCAATTACGATTCCCTTCTGAAGGTTCCCACTGGTCTGCCTTCACCTCCTTCTGTCTTTCCTAATAACGACCTGCTGATTATGTAGCCTGGTAAAGTTGAACATCCTCAATTGAAATTCGGTAGCAATTTTCTCAACTCAGCATCTTCCATTAAAAATGGGAGAGTTGAGGCACCAGCTTCATGGTATTTTCGTCACAGGATGCGAAACGGAGAAGGTTGAGTGATAGAGCAAAAAATCTGTACCAAAGTAAGAAGAGCCCTTCAGGAATAGTTTTAGTCTTACTGACAAAACTCTCTGCACTAAATCCTTACCAGGGTTAAGGGAAAACTCACCAACCGCGCATGAAGCAGGCCAGCATGCATTGTATAAGCAAAGCATAAACAAGTCACTTGATTTGATAAAGTAAAGCATCTGAAAACACTTGCTTAATTATTGCAATATGTGGAAATTGAGGTGACGTCCAGTCTACTGAAATCGTCGTAATAAGTAGCAAGTTGGTGCCATTCTCAGTTGTGCCTACAAAAAATGGTCTTATATGCACAAATACAAGTATAAGCACACAAGGACAAATTTTTTTTAGATTAGCAGTTCTTTTGGTCCCCAGATTCGCAAATTTAAGCTCCTTTCAGAATGCCACTGGTGCAATTCGTCTTGCAACCCGTAGTATTGCATGTCTCATGCAAGCGATTTTATTTTGGTACTTTAAGTGCCAAAATAAGCAAGAAGTATGCAAAAGCAATAAAGAAACGTGTTGAATTTTATGCGAAAGAATAGTTGTTTGCCAAAATCAATTATTCAGGTCAAAAAAAGTCCGCAGTCACTTGTTCTCCCTCACCTCTTCACCTGGGAGAGGCAAATTCTGTTCCAAATTAACATCCGCCTGCGTCAATGGTTCACAACTGAACAAGCGATTCCCTTTGCTAGTTTCCAGTGAATTTGTAATAAATGTAAAAATTGCGTCCATGTGCAAATTAACACAAATGAAATGTAGTCACACAGGATAGACGGTTCACTTAGCAGAAATTAGGGAAGAGAAAACAAATCTAATTCATTTATACTCTTCGTTGCTTTAGCCATAATGCAACTGTACAATTTTCTTAAGCATGCGACGTAAAGTGCGCCAATGACATTAATCTTATCATGTTTGCCTGTGTCCCAGAGGGGTAGAAAAGAGAAAAAGAGACAGAGAGAGATGGAGAAGTGAGATATTTGGCCAACTTGCGCACCAAAGATTATGTCAATAGTCTAAACAAATAAAAAGTCGTTTATTGGCGGACATTTGGTCTTTTCCTTCCACGCACAGACCGGAGAGAGGTGAGAGGGGACAATGGATTCATCTTTTGTCAATGAAGGCATTAGTAACCAGTGGCAGTAAAAGTGACCTTTACAAGAACAGCCAAATTCATTTTCTTTCACTTTATAATTTCGACAAAATAATTTATCTTCATTTTTATAAAAACAGATAAAATTTCATAAAGAGGAGAAAATGGAGCTGTGGCAGGGACGAAGCCACCTCTATCTGCACCGGAATCCTAACAAATCAGGGCAACGCCCTATCACAAAGTAGACTTTGCGTGTGAGTGCGATCAGTTTCAAGACTGGAATCCTTTGAAGCTCCAAGTCAAACGTCTTAATTTGTTAATGCATTTGGGGAAGCACACGTGACAGCTGATTGGTCGGATGTTGGGTGGTCGACTGGATGGATAGATAAATGGCTAATGAAAAAGACCAAGGAACAAGAGGTGGTCTTAGTCTTAATTATGCATTGCTTATGCTTTACCATTGTCATTGACAGGGTCTGACTAGTGAGGAGTTGAGCTTTTAAAGTATATCTCCTTTGTATAGAAATTAGCCAATCAGAAGTGACCGATCAAGACTCGACCTTTAGAATGCCTGAAACTTGAGTAAGAAAATAAGTGGTTCTAGAAAGTTAAACAGAAACGATTTCTGGGGTTAAGCGCATCCTTACATTGCTTTTTTACTTGTCAGCTGACTGCCTGAATCGTCGACTGGCTGACTGACTGGCTGTAGTATCGAAGGATACAACACAAATCAAATCACATATCAGATATTCACGATGACAACCTACCTTCCTTTCCTTTTCATTATGACACAAGATTGCTAATTTGTCTGCTCTACAGTCACCCACCGACCCGTGTTAGAGCTTCAAAGAAACTCCAACAGGCGGGTCAAAGAGTTTTGTCTCCCCGGTTTGAGTCACTTACGATATAGCGTCTAAAGACACTGTCGATTTTACAAAGTTCACGCACAGACTGGTGTATAGACAGTTTTACCCACCGTTGTTATCATCGCGTCCCCCAGGATGCTCACTAGAAAGTTAGTCTTAGGCAACACTCCAATTTGACTTCACCCAACCACCCACGCGGTCGTGTCACAAGTTCGAAGGACATTCATGGGCCAGGGATGAGTTCTCGAACTCCTCACTTATCTTGACAGCAAAACGGAGAGAGTTGAACATCTTGTCTCCAAAGGCCTCAACTCAGCTAATATTTTACCAACGTAAATAATCCAAAGGAGCCTAATTTTGCATCTTCGGTACCTTTTTTATTGCTAGACAATGGAAATGAGATGTCAAATCCAAAAGCCCTCATTTTTTTGCATAAATAACAATTCTTCTTCGATTAGGACACCGGGCATTACTTTCCAGTGAGCAGACCTTGAGTTGAGGAAAAGTGATAAGAAAAACCACTTTGAGATAAGCAGCGACTCATTTTCCAAGTCTCTGGTTGACAACGCCACACAGTTCCGAGGCAGAACCCGTCATCTGCATGTTGGCCGAAGGATGAGGCACAAATTTCCCCTCCAGGTTGTTTTAATTGAAGCGATGAGGACAGTTATTGCTAATTTGATTGTAACAAAAGGAGGAAGAGGAGAAGGAGGAGGAGGAGGAGGAGGAGGCTTAAAGCATGGAATTAGAAGGTACTTTAACTCCACTAGACATAACCACAGGTGAGGAAAATCATAAAAAAACAACGACTTTTAATCAAAAGACTTGTCCCCCTCACAGTCTGTACTTTTGCAAGCCTTTCAAAGGAGACAGTCAACTTTCTTCTACCTCCAGTAGAAAAAGGAGTTCAGTTCCAGCCGCCTTCACTTCCACTTAAGTACTCTTGCTTTGATAAATGTAAAGGAAATTAAGGAATTGGTGTGAGGGTGAGTCGGTGTCACCGGTTTAGACTGCTGAACTTGGATGAGACGCAGCCTCCTTTTTCATTGGTCCAGTCACTGACAACGGCATCTAATCTGTTACGTTGACCTCTAGCATGAGGTCAACCTTCTACTGGCTAGTATTTCATACCGATAACCTCTACCATCTCTTACCTCTCTATTCCAATTGTTAGGTGATGGGGCTGGTCTTTAACCATGCAGCTTCAAACCCCGTGCATAAAATGACTGCCACAAACTACTTAATTTGTATGTAAGCAACTAATGTGTAGCCCTCATTCTTTCAGCTTTCTTTAAGTAGATTAGGAGACATTTCTCTAAGAATTGGCATCTTAAATGACAATTCGATTAGCAAGGTGTAAGAAGAGTTCTGGTGGGTCACAGCACATAACCTCAGTCACAGACAAGTGGTCGGCAATGGTCCCCACTGACAGCTGGATCAAACGGAATAATAAGGAGAACTAATCAGTGAAATGGAACTTTGTATTTTATGAGGCGATGGCGCTTTTAAAGTAAAATCATTTTGAGGAAGGAATGACTATACCTACTATTCGATGCGGGTCCCTGTCTAGTACTCACGATTGCTTCCACCGATCTCTTTAACTGGAAAATAGGTGTTGAGAAGTCGATCACCACGTTCGAGGAGCAAACAGGTCTCCGACCTGCTGGCTCGATGTTCCTATCACCGAATTCCAGTTGTGGACTGGGGAAGACGTGAGCATTACAACCGAGGTTAACATTGACAGTCGAACGTGCATCCAGCTCTCAGATCTTGTTGTCATTCAATTGTCTTGTGGATCAGTCACTTTGAGTTAAACTGCCCCTGAGGTCTTCAATGTGACCTCAAGTCACCAACCCATTTGAACTTAGCTTCACCTCACTCGAGTGGAATGGACTGGTTGACAAATGTGGTAATGGAACACACTTGACATTCACAGACTTTAAAACTTCACTTACCTACCTGACTTGAAGCAACTTTGCATTTGGCCTGCCAGTAGCTGGCAGTAACAATTGTGGAATTGTGCAACCGGAACATGTGATCCTGGGTTCAAGGAGGGTTCCACACACAAATCCAATTAGAAAATGTCTGCATCACTTCCAATGAGGATCATTTATCACCACGTTTGAAATGTCCTGACACAGTCATCATTCACTCCCTCTATCTTCTCTTCCACGTGGGTCCCGAACGAATTGTCGACGTTGTGCACAGTTTGCGCACCGAATGGACTCTATGGCAGAACAAACTGGGACGTTTTTTAAGTAGAAGCAGCTGAAAATTGTTGAGAAAGACAGAGACTCACATTAGAGGCTTATTAGCTTCCTTTCTCCCCATTAACCACTGTTTGGAAGGGAGAAGGGAAAAGGAACGAAAACGAAGATCGGGGAAATGCAAAGCCACTCCTCAGCATCACCTTCTAAGCAGGTTTGCAAGTTTGAAACACATCAACGTAAGTGATTGATAGACTGATTTTGACCAATCCCACCAAAGTTAACGTGGAGGAAGGAGGGACGGAGTCAACCCCAACCACTACACCCAAGTGTCCCCTCGATGAAGAAGGATTCGCTCAAATGCTCTTCTCTTATACGCAATGGCTGGTCTCTGTACACTCGACTACTGCTGATACAACCAAAATCCGCCAAGAAAAGTCCTTACCAACTGTCACACTACGGATGGTTGTGCTGAATAGGAGGGCAAGACCTAGCAGACATTCAATGCACCGCCTAAAGGCTCGTTTGCTTGAACGAACATCTTGCCATTGACACCATCTCGATACCGCTGAGTGACAAAGCTTCTCATCTTCATCTCTTCCTCCTCCTCATTCTCTCCTCCGACCTCTTGCATGCTGAGTCCTCTGTGAATTGGCGTGGAGTAGGCATCTGCTCTTCAAGGCACCGGTTCCAACGGCACACACACTCACTGCTACCATTGCCAGACATTTTCGTACATTGTGTGTGTGCTGGCTATTATTAGCCTTAACACGATGGAATCGACACATGCCTCATTCATCATTCCTCACACATACCAACGCGAATGCATTTCTTCCTACCACATGTGTGTGTACAATGAAGAAGCACTGTCTGGCCTCTACCAACCTCCTTCCTTGCAACCATTCTTCAGGTCTCGTCTGGCACATTCCATCTGTCCCTACTCCAACATCATTACTTGCTGCCACACACATTTTACAAAAAATATGTGATTTTACCAGCCAAATGCTTGTGTTTTCTGCTTGAACATTTTAACGCCTTACTTCTGGTCATTAATGAAGGGCACTTTAACGAGGCAAAAAAGAGTTGTTTCTGCAATCGGTGGAAGTGTTGGCGGTTGGACCGACAGAAAGTTCACTCTTCAGCAGGAGGAGACATTCAATTGTCTATTATCAACCACATTTAAATACTCACGCCATTCAACATACGACAATGATTGTTTCGTTCTCACTCTTTCAAACCCTCGTATCCAGTCATAGGATTCGTGAAACTAGAATGAAAATGTTAATCTATTTAACGAGCATCGGCAACCATATCTTAAATGTCTAAACTCTCCATCTTTCACTCACCTCTTCTGCATTTTGCCTTGATTAAATTCACCTGTCAAGTTTGATTTAGGCTTGATATTTCTTTCAGTTGATCACCCTCCCTTGCGTAATGCGACTCAAAGCTATTCTGGAGATTATTTTTTTCAGGCTAAATTGATTAATCGTCTTCCACGATCTGACAAGTCTCAGCGTATGACATCTACCCTAGTGGTGTCACAGTCCTTCCCCACTCACCGTCTTGACAACACCTCCCAGGACGAGTACAAATCTAAGGTGTCACACATTCCTCTCATCTCATTCCGCCTAACATCTACATGACAGTCTATCTTCTATGCGAACGACTTGATGGCAAAGAAAGATTAGATTGATTCTAGACGTAACCAGCCTGTGCGGAGTCAGTAGAGGAGGGTCATGCAATGCCCTCACTCGTTAACAATTTGGAGACGGTCAGTATCACTGTCTGCAGGTGAACAGGGTTTCGAGGTGAAAGGAAGTAGTCAGCAATCGTCTATTGGTCAAATGTCGTCTATAAGTTATCTCTATCCGGTTATGGCTTTGGAATGTGGAGGAATACCAATCCGTCTACGACCCTACATCTCTGACATTGGATCAGTTTCCAACAAGAGTTTTAAGGTTCCGATCAAATGTCACCACCATGGATTGTCTTTATCATCGTTTTCTCAACAGTTGACATCAGAAGAATGGTGAACGTTGAGAGACAATAGGACATGAGGCAAGTTTGTTCTTCATTGTCCGTGAGACTAAGGAATGAGCCTAGTTCAGTGCCATCACATCGGTTCCACAATGTCGTCACAAGAATGTCTCCTGCTCTTCCTCCATCCTCCTCCTCTTCCTCCTCCTCCTCCTCCTACGACGCCCTTCACAACTGCAGAATCAACAAACTAATTAGAAATTGTCTACATTTCATCTCACTTTCATTTTACTCGGTGGTCATTTTCAGCAACACTGATGAGAGTGACAGTGACAAGACAAATGGAAAATTTCGTTTAACAAGCTAAGTGGTCGTGCGGTTTAGTTGAGATTAAAAAACCTCCCTTCTTCGATGCGGTGGTAATTCTTGCCGCCGACTTCGACCTCAACCTGACTTACATTTTTAGCCAGTGTTTCTGCTCACTGCCAACATTCCCTTCAGTCCAGTTCAACCACTGCACGATTTGTCTGCTCTCCTCCTCCTCCTCCTCCTCCTCTTCGCTTTGCTTCGCTTCGCTTCGTTTGGTTTTGTTCTGCATGGCTTCGCTTTGCCTCATGTTTCTCCTTCATTTCTTGCAATATGCAAAGTTAATTGCAAATATTTGCTTCCTCGTCTGTCTAAGCAATGCACAGCACTTGACCCCTCATCTCTCCATGCAGGGAGTGAGCGGAGGAGGAGGTGGTGGTGTAGGTGACAGGCGTGAGGTGGTTCAGGTGGCCCACAGACAGCTCCATTCACCGCTAGTGAAGACTGATCTCGTCCAGCATGTCGACTTTGGCCTTGTGGTCCACATGTCGCCATGTTGGTGATCTCCACTGTGCTGCAATGAGGTCAAGTGATGGCAACTACTCCACGATCCCACTCTCCACTTATCTCTGCCACCTCTTGTCTCAACTCAACTTCATCTCTCACGTTCAATCCTAACTTCATGTGTTTTATTTGAGTGAATCTATCCTGTACTAGTCTGTGTAACTTGCTTCTCTGTCTTCCACGACCTCATAAGTCTCAGTGTGTAGCATCAACCCTGACAGTGTCATAGTTCTTCCTCAACCATCACCTCCACAAAGCCTCTCAGGACGAGTAGAACGCCAAACTGTCACACATTTCTCACTTCTGCCTTCACCTAGTATTCACATCACAGCCTACATTCTATACGGAAGACATGATGGTAGAGAAAGTGATGATTGATTCTAGACGCACGCAGTCTGTGCAGAGTCAGTAGAGGAGGGTCAAACACCGCCCTCATTTGTTTGCATTTTACAAGCTATCAATTGCACCATCTGCAGGTGTGCAAGGTTTTCAAGGTGAAGGCAAATTGCCAGCAATCGTCCATTGGTCGGATGCCATCATCGAGTCGTTCCTTTCTGGTTATGAACTCAGGATGTGGTAGCACACCAATCGCTCTACAGCCCAACATCTATGACATTAGATCAGTTCTCAAAGAGTGTTTTAGGGCTCTGATCAAATGCCACCATCGTGGATTGCTTTATCATGGTCTCCTTCTAAACCAAACCGACAAACGATCGTTTCTAATGCATCTCACAAATTGAGCAGACACATCACCAATGATGGGTCAAGTGGCCATTGGCATGACCTTCATGTCTTCATCATGATTGGTTAAATCACCCTCTGCACGGTATAGAGGTCAGCAGACGGGAATACTTATCAAGTGTCGAAATCGAGCCATTAAACAATACAGTAGCAACGCGCTTATCGGTTGGGATAAGGAAGAGGCTTAGTGGATGAGAAAGAGACAGCCGACGAACCTGATAGGCAAATGTTCTATTGCTGACCTCACAAAAGAACGCATTGCCTCAGACCATGCCACTGCATAGAGCTAAATGAAGCGATTAGGAGCAAGTGGATGAGCTATTTTACTTTATTTTTGTCAAAGTTTGCATTCTCTTCGAGTTTTAAATGTGTGAGGTTCTTGTCATCACTTTTAATCTGAACTGACTGCCACCTAACTGTCAGCTGTCAAGGGGGGGTTCATTGTTGTCGCTCAAATAAACATGAGAAATTTTGATAGCTGGGTGTGAGAGTAAGTCAGCTGCATCTCTCCAAGACTGTTCAACGCGATGCAACACGTCTGACTGGATCCAGTCATGCAGAAAACACAATGCATGTCGAAGTGACCTCCTCCAAGAAGTCCATTCGCTTGCAGGTAGAAATATCTCCATCGACTACTTCGCCTCACACTACACTTTCATCTCTCGCTTCACCATTCCAACTGCAATCTGAATGTCGACTGACGAAAGAAGACTTTTGACGTTTGTCGATCTGTCCAACATCCTCTTCACTAGTCATTTTCACCAACTTGCATTCCCACTTGGTGGAGGTGTGTGCCAACTGCTTCACCACTCATCTCACACGTGGGAGACCCTCTTCTACTTACTTGTCAATTGGTGTCAACCAGTCCATTTAAAACAACAAAACAGTGTCCAACTTCAAATGGCTCCATCACCAAAATTGTGGTTCAACTAACCTCTGCTTCACACCTCATAGGCAATTCGGTTTTGGCAAGGAGATTCTACAGCTTTGCTACATTGTAAGCAGACGAATTGGCCTTACGATCTACTATTTGTTAAGTAAGGAACAGAGCGTCCTACCTCACTCATTCCCACCTCATCAGGTTCCACAACTTCCTCCACGTCACTGCACATCTCTGAAATCGTGCATTCACAGAAACGATGGAGCCAAAGTAAAGTCTGTTGTGCATTACAATCGTGGTGTCCACGAGCGAGTCAGGTCGGGTGCATTTTTCCATTGTGTTGGGTCATTGCTTGAAGACTATTCCTTGTTCTCCTCCCCACAGAACCAACCAACCAATCAGAAGTCAGCCCCAAGGAGACTTCCACCACACGCACACACACAAACACAGACGACATCTCCCTCCATCAGCGTGACTAGAAGCATGTCTGGACCACTTCCTCCCT
Organism: Taenia hydatigena; assembly: GCA_036345935.2. NCBI lineage: Eukaryota > Metazoa > Platyhelminthes > Cestoda > Cyclophyllidea > Taeniidae > Taenia > Taenia hydatigena. Next base: position 595,285 of record JADWOT020000003.1, read on the forward strand.
CCTGGTCAATCCCACCAACTTTGGCGACTGTGACTTCGTCATCTTCTTACAACACACACCATCAGAACAGGTCAGATGGTGTGGCGAATCGGGTCCACGCTGAGCGAGTGTCGTGAGGTCTTGTATGGTCCCATGACTTCCCTTTCGGAGGAGGCGTCTTTCTCTAACCATGCAGATATTCTGTCAGTGTTGTTGGCCCTCTTCTTGACATTGTTAAATTTTGACTTTGTGATTTAAACTGGTCTAATTAGAGAGTCAGTGCTGCTTCCCACTGTCAGAGCTAATTGTAGTACAGTCAAATTGCATTTGGATTTTACTTTCCCTTGCCTAGTTTTTTCCTTTTCTCCTTCGCTTTGCTAGGCTTTCGTTTTCTTGCTGACTCTCGTAAGCTGTAGGATGCCAATCGGATGCAATTCCACGTTTCCTTCCTCAGTAATATGCTGCTACTCCTCTCCTCTCACCACACCGATCGTGGAAGCCATGCAATCCGACACAGTTGTTTCTGCTTCTTCGATGTGCACAGTGAATGGCACAGGTGATCCCAAGGATTTAAGTGGCACAAAGTAAACTGACTCATAGAGATTGATTAGATGTTGCTGAGAGTCCGTCTAAGCATCGTCCTCGTCTTCGCTCAAGGCTCCGATCAAACATCACCGTCGTGGATTGTCCTTATCACCGACAAACAATGCAATTCACAAAGAAGGACAAAAGGGAATAAAATGCATTAAGCATTGAGAACCCTTACTGGTAGTGAAACAGGATTGAGTCTAGATGCTTTAGTCTGTAGAATGTTGGTGGAGGAGGGCCAACCAATGCTCCAATTCGTTTGAGGTACGGCGGTCGCCACTACCACTATTTCCGGTTGTGCAGAGTTTCCAAGGTCAGACACAATAGCCAACAACTGCCAATCAGCCATTCCCTTCCAGTGAATTACTACTTGCAGGTAATGCTGTGGGTTGTGGTAGAGCATCAGTTGGTCTTCACCTCCACATCTCCAACATCGGATGAGTTTTTAGTGTTTGCAAATGCTTTCATCAAACACTGTCACTGCACGTCGCCAACATTATCGTTTACTTCCAACAAGCGTTACAACAAAGAGATAAATGGTCGTGGATTTAATTGGAAATGATTAAAAGCTCAGTACTAATGCTGATTTTTCACTTCATCTCCCTCTATTAGTGAAACATCGAATGACCTTGGGATCTTTGTTGGGATTGGATCAACTTATGATCTTAATCCCGGTGACCAGCGCTTGTAATCAGACAAATTGGGATCAAAATCCTCGATATAAGGCGGTAGACAGAACATATGAACCAAGAATAGGCAACTCGTTACATAACATATCACAGAAGTGAGACGTCTTTGCGGGCAGGTGGGATAGAGGCGCCCAGATCAGGTCTCTTTGCCGTTTGGCCTACTCAGTAACATGCTGGGTACCTTTACCTACGAAGTGATTGAAGCGGAATTCGTACGTCTCAAGTATTTCGTCCCTCTTCCTTCACTGATCACAACCGGAGGCGGTCGAGTGTTCCAACTAGCCAGTACCAATGTGGCCGCACTTAAGTTTGAACGCGACGACGGCACCGACTCAAGATACAGGTTTTAAACCAGCAAAATCTTGTGCGAATACCGTAATTCACAACAACAGTACCGCAGACTTTCACTCCTTCTGTAGACCTAGAAGAAAGGATCAGCTTTAGCTGGAAGGCAGAATTCCATTCTCAACCTGGGGACCGTCTTGATGGAGGAAGAAACTAGGTATGCAATCACATCCGGGAGCTCCGACGATGCAGTGTGGTAGGATGTCTCTCCACAATGAAGCCAGAAGTAGATCAAATTGTTTAGTTTTTGGAAAAATCGACCTCCATGACTGGGGATCCAATAGTAAATCAACAACATTCTTGTGCCACTGTGTCGAGTTTTATTTACTGAGAGAGGTTAATGCTCAACTGGTGTTATTAGCCCTTCATTTCTCCTGATTAACAACAGCAGAAAGATGTTTGTTTGAATGCACGGTTAGTGGCGCGAGCACTTTGCAGCGTCCATCTCCAGGGTCGACGAAGCTCTTACAATCCACTCTCCTGTGATATGGTTGAAGCAGTTCAATAGAAGAAGCCAAAGCAACTTCAAGAAGGCATCCGTCTACTCTTCCTCGTAGAACTAGTCAATTGCAAAGCCTTTATAAAAGCCTTTTAGCACACACTTTGGCCCAAACTTCTACACGATTTGCTCCCGAAGGGCGAGCGTCTTGACTGCATTGAAGATGCATGATAGATTTTGAGCAAAATGGAGTTAAAATATCCCCAAATGACATAAAAAGTCACATGACAAGGTGTATATTAAACTTTTTTACCTCTTTTTGTAGAAAAATTGCTGATTCTTTGGCATTAATTGACTTAACAAAATGCTGTTAAAAGGGTCGCGTTTTGTGATATTCTGCGGACTGGAAGTAAATCCCCCATCTTGTTAAAAGGTGAAGAAAAAGGAAGCGATAGAAGCAAGAAGTAGTTAATTCTTGAGAAATTACTTGTCAAATTTTGTAAGGCTTCAGCTTCCATCCTTTTTTGAACGTCAAGATGGTGACCAGTTAGAGACTGTCAAACGTCACTGCCAAATGTAACATTCCTTTATAAATTAGCTTATTTTTTTACTAAAATACTTTCAATTTTACGTTTAACTCATAAAGTAAGCGGAGTTTTATGCACAATTGGAAGACTATGCCGGTTTTGTTGGAACCGGGCAAATTGTTTGCTAATTAAAACAAACGACTTGCGCAAATTCCATTAAAAACTGTATTTTTAGCAGCTCGATCCCATGACAACGTTGTGAGTTTCATTATTAAAAGGCATGAGACGAAAATTCTTTCTCGTGTTGTCAATCTTGAAGAAAATTGAGAGGTTCAGGGTCCGCCAGACCTTTAGCCTTGCAGTTGACCTGAGAAATCAAAAATGACGAGTAAATGGTCAGTAATATACACGAGTTAAGTGAGAGGATTTTGTACAGCGCCGTTTGTTTTAATTAACCTTGTCGTTTCGCGGAATTCACGATTACTCGTTCGTCCGCCAAACTGTTTGCCAACTCTGCACATTGTAACGTCATCAGAAAGGATCTGGCTATTCCATCGGTGGAAACGGGTCCCTAAATTTTCGAATTTACATCCACTTTATAATGCCCTGCCCTTTTATTCGGCAATTAGGGCAACAAATTCTTGAGAAATTACTTGTCAAATTTTGTAAGGCTTCAGCTTCCATCCTTTTTTGAACGTCAAGATGGTGACCAGTTAGAGACTGTCAAACGTCACTGCCAAATGTAACATTCCTTTATAAATTAGCTTATTTTTTACTAAAATGCTTTCAATTTTACGTTTAACTCATAAAATAAGCGGAGTTTTATGCACAATTGGAAGACTATGCCGGTTTTGTTGGAACCGGGCAAATTGTTTGCTAATTAAAACAAACGACTTGCGCAAATTCCATTAAAAACTGTATTTTTAGCAGCTCGATCCATATGACAACGTTGTGAGTTTCATTATTAAAAGGCATGAGACGAAAATTCTTTCTCGTGTTGTCAATCTTGAAGAAAATTAAGAGGTTCAGGGTCCGCCAGACCTTTAGCCTTGCAGTTGACCTGAGAAATCAAAAATGACGAGTAAATGGTCAGTAATATACACGAGTTAAGTGAGAGGATTTTGTACAGCGCCGTTTGTTTTAATTAACCTTGTCGTTCCGCGGAATTCACGATTACTCGTTCGTCCGCTAAACTGTTTGCCAACTCTGCACATTGTAACGTCATCAGAAAGGATCTGGCTATTCCATCGGTGGAAACGGGTCCCTAAATTTTCGAATTTACATCCACTTTATAATGCCCTGCCCTTTTATTCGGCAATTAGGGCAACAAACTTTTAAAAAGGTTTTTACTCACTTTTTCTAAAAGTTTTCTACACATTCCATATTTGACACTTTTGACATCCGAATAAGTCTGCTAAAAATGAAGGCAAAAGTCCATTTTTTTCCCACTTTTGTTTAAAGTTTAACTGTCTCCCTTTCTATGCACGCAGTGGAGACACCACAGTCCGAATGACTTTTCATAATTTTATGGGGAAATTTCATGCCTTTTTGGGATGCAGGTCTCTAGGATACACTAAACTCTGGTCTTGACTTATTTAGGATTGGAATCGCCGAGGGAACACGACTCCGTCGAGGGGGCTACTGTTGCTGCTCTAATCCTTCCTGCATATAAAAGCACAATGACCGATGGGAATAAAGACCACCTGGTGGAGGGAAAATAGCACATGACTATTTTATAAGGAATTAAGTTAGGTGCTGGAACCTATTTTTGTGCTCGCGACCTCCGCTAGGGTGGCAAAATTAAGTTTATATCAGTTGATGGAGGTGCGAGTTCGGAATTAGTCCCACTTTTCAATGAGGAAAATAAAATAAATCCAAGAATTAGCCAGAATGCCCTAAAATCCACATTTAAAGTTCTGCGTATAATGATGAGCAAGAAATTTTCCAAATAAATGTATGAAATTATTTGCACCAATGATAATCTCCGGCAATTAACTCAGTATGGACATTTGGAATTAAGTAGTATTATCAAACGCTAAAAATAAATGGTCGTATCCTTTCTTTATTATGCAAATTTTTAAAATTTCAAAATGTTATACATTATTGTTTACAGCAAATCCAAGTTCACTGAGTGTTTAAACTATTTTTGCCGCACTATTCACCTCAAACAATTAACTCCGTATGGACATTTGGAATTAAGTAGCATAAATAGATGATTAAAAAAATATGGCCATATTCTTTCTTTATTGTGGAAATTTTTAAGGTTCAAAGTCTTGCGCATCATCACTGGCAATACTTACATCGAAGAGTGACCAGTTTGCCTCACTGGTCACCTAAGACAATTAACCCAGTATGGACATTGGAATTAAGTAGTACTGATAAACATCGGGCATAAATGGCAATATTCTTTCTATATTGTGCAGATTCTCAAAAATCAAAGTCTTATGCATTAGTACTAAAGATAAATTCTTTACTTGGCAGCCTATTCAATAAGTAATTGAGCCATTCTGTCCCACTGTTCACCTCAGTTAATTAACTCTGTACGGACATTTGGAATTAAGTAGTATAGATGAATGCCGAAAAAATATGGTCGTATTATTTACATATTAAGCCAATTTTCTTTCGTGTCTAGAAAAGCTTTTACCAAAATCAACGTATCTTCGATCCAAAGCAAACAAGAAGGTTTCCCTTCCTTTTTATAATGTTTTTTATAAAGTCACTCGTATCAAACCTTAACGACTCGCCAAGTGTTGGCGTCAAGCGTGTCTCTTTCAGCTTGACCATGTTGTTCAGTCGGCACAGTACCATATGCATCCACTTTTGAGCTGTCATGTCATCAAATGGCAGGTAAATAACCTCAATGTCATGAGCGCTACTGTAATCTAACCCAATTTGGCTCGGCTGTGAAACGTGGAGTGCTGAAACAGAGCAGCGTCAGGATTAATGCATCAAGACCACGTTTCGATAGTGGTACACGCAGTTGGTGGAAACAATAACAAAACCAGCGAGACTTCAAAGGCCATGGATGCCACCCACATGGGTTATAGGCAGATGGTAAGAGTCTTCCTCCATTGTAAAACGCCATAGCGCTTTAGATTTTTTGAGTGATCGACCAACTAGCTAAATGATTGATTGAGTCATTCATAGTAGGCGATGACTTTTGTGTCTTTTCCGTTTCAACCTGCCTTAATGAAACCCAGCTCTAGCTCTCTATTATACACTCAGTCTACATACTACTCAAGTTCCCTTTCCTCATCACCTTTAAAACTGTGTATTTCGGACAACGCCTATGTCAGAGGTCTGTGACCTCAATACACCATAGTGAAACCCAAAGGTGGGTGTGACATATTGTCCTCTACTAATACAACCCCTAATCATTCCATCATTTGTCCCATCGGCTGACATTGCTTCCAGTGGGAGTAAGCCATTCCATTCTGCATCAAGATGCGAAAGTTGAATGTAGAAAGAGATGAAGGTAGGAAAGCTGGGAGGCTACCTCAGCCCCATTCTTGCCCTCATCCCTCCTACGTCTTTATCATTTTCTCTTTTATTAAAAAAAGTCATCTTAATGCATACAAAGGTAAGAAAATCAAAGTGTCCAGTTCTAGATCTCGAAGCTGGGCTCTTCGCTTCTGACAATAAAATACTTTCTATGATTAGATTTTGTAACCGAATCGTACTTCTTTCAAAAATTCTTGTTTTCATTCAAAAAAAAAAAATATTGCAAGAGCTTATTTCGTGACTCTAGGAATCAGTACTTACTACTTAAATGGATATGAGCGGCTACAATAACAAGTGCGTAATCTTTGCGTATTTTCCAACTGCAAAATTTTTATTGTTACCTGCGGTTTTATATTTCCTCCTTTGTATTGAATAATTCCTTAGCCAATCTCCAGCGCGAAATGCACACTGCTAAAAAGAGCGACAGACGGAGAAGGGGATAGAGAGTGAGAAGGAGCGAGGGAGTCTATACGATGGCATAAATATTACCATGCGTACCAAACTTCCCTGAGTAAGGGATAAAAAAGCTTTGTCGCAAATGCATTATAAAGTGCTGCCTTTTACCGGTTGGGTTAATTAGTAGCCTTGCCTCCTCTTCCTGCTCTTCCCCAACACTTCCATATCAATGACCATTAACACCCTCGGATGGATCAAAAGAAACAACTTTTTTTGATCCTAGCAAGAGACCAACTCTCATTTGCCTTTGATAATTGCAGAAGAAAACTTTTCATCCTTCTATCCTTTGCTAGAAAGGATTAGTGGAAGAGCCGCTGCTTCAGTAAAGTAGACGAGTGTAAAGTTTAAAAGTCTTTTAGACGATTTACAATGCGTCTCTCAGCCTTTTATCCTGCCAGTACAAGAAATAATCCGATTAGTAAATAAAAATTTGCACTTTTTATTGCTCAAAGACTTGCACAATTTGAGAGAAGTCTAAAAAGGCGTCTGGAGTGCATTCAAAGCGTTAGCTTCTCTTTACTAGCCGTGGAGCGTGGATCCCACGCACCTCCAATCCACATCTTCTTGATTCGGTAACTTCTCATTTGCGTTAATGCGACTGTATCATGATTGTGACAGATGATTTTGGAAATGACGAGACAGTGAGGATGTGACAGTGGCTATCACCCTTCCTCTGCCATTTCTCTCATCAGCAGGTTGATGGATAAATGGATGGAGAGATGGACGCATCAACCAGTTTTCATTGTCTCGAATAAGTCTCAATGGTGATAGTAGCGGTAGTAGGCGCAATAGATGTTTCGTCTGCAAGAGGTGCCGCATACTACAGTCTCGTAGAGATAGAGAGGCACTTCTCACTTCTCAACAAGCCAACTAAAAATGTTTCAATTTTGGTGAGACATAATAGACTGATGGTCGTTGTGTCAATCCCTCATCACTTGTTTAATCAGAAGAGTGACAGTAACTTCCATACTTGTCTCACTCCCCATCCAGACATGCTGCGGACGGTTCCACTTTTCTTAGTAGTCACCACTGAGAGGACCAGTCTATAGAGGCACACAATTCTCTAGCCTCAAGAATAGGGACTCTGTATGGGCGATTAATCTGCTCAGACACGTACCATTTATAAAGTCCAGTGGAAACCAGCCATTGAGATCCATCCAGCAGATACTGTCAGGCCATAATCACATGCATCGTCTAACACGATGTCTTGCCAACATCAGATCAATGCATTTGGCATGCCATGACACGACGGTAAGTCATAAATTGCGTGTACATTTTACATTCATTTTATTATCCTTCCCCAGCCTTTTCTAGGTATCCTTCTACTCCTGATTTATTTAAACAAGAAAGGACAACTGAGTGTGTACCTTGTGTGGCCCACTCTCACTGTTAGAAATGCATTTTTTCTGCTTCTGGATCTCCTTCCGAGCATAGAAATGCAGATGGTATTAGGGAATCCGGCAAGAAGCACGGTTAGAGTCATGCAGGAATTGAAAAGAAAGGAATGAGCTACTTCAAACAAGAACTTGGAGGCAAGTACTTTGAGGGGTACAGCTGAATGCCTCATTGGATCAAAGGTGAAGACATGCACTTGCTGCACTAAAATGACCGACCTTTTCGTTGCCACTTTGAAGGCAATATTCACTCCACTTTGGTCCAAATGCAACGCCTATGAGGGCGATTTGCTAAGTCAACAGACTTTACTCCTAATCTACGAATCTGTTGCATTGCTGGAGAGCTTAAGACGTTTTGAGAAAAAAATATCAAAATCATGGGGACATTAGTTATGGAATTGGGCAGGAAAGATGTGAGCCTGTTTGTCAATCGACTGAATGAAAGTGGGAGCGATCGCCGCAGTTCAAAGGAGGCAGAAACCGGCTTCATTGTGTCGGGTACCGCTTTCACCGTCGTCGTTGTCCGCCCTCCCAGTCGGTGCTCTTTTGTGTCGGTCGTTATGGCAACACAAAACATAAAACACAGACAAGGATGAAGAAAGAAAGACAGATGCGTTGGTATTTTAAAGTGTTGCATCAGTGTGGCCTGGCGGTCTACTGGCAATTTCGTGCAAGTGTAGGCGGCTCAGCACACCAAGCACATTTGTTCAGTTATGTTTGTCTCGTGTTTCGCCGTCTTCCATGTGTCACGCCCTTTTATGCCGAACGAAGTCGTCTGTATTCGTCTCCACACCATCCGCCTATTAGTCATTGCATAATTGCAAAGCACACACCTCATCGTCCATAGGAAGGTGTCATTGTTGTGTGTGTTTATGTGCGTGTGATGCACTGAACACAGCATCGTTCAGTTGGCATTGTTTATTTGCTAAAGATTCGACAGCTATTAAGAGGACCCTGGTACAGCCCGAAGTTGAGTGCGGTGAGGTCCTCCTTGAGACAGCATGAGGACCAGTGAGTCAGTCGCAATATGTCATGCCTCCCACCACCTGTGCTGTCGGTGAGGAGACGACATTCCGCGTTTAGAAAAGGGGAGGGGATAGAGAGAGAAGTGGAGGGATCGAAGACGAAGGTTAGACGATGGAAATGGAATCCCTTAATCTGTGCTACATTGGGAAGTGATTATGAAGTGACTCCTCTAATGGCCCCCTCGATTGCCACCCTCCACGTCATCCAATTGTCGAACTGTGTAGCACTTATGTGCTTGGTTGATCCATTTCCATTTTGCTTCTTTGTTTTCTTGCCTCCCCCATGCTACTCATTGGACTGCTAAATAAGTGTGACGTGGACACTTCCCAGGACTATTAATGTCTCTTAATGGCGACTTCGTTGAGTCACCACAGCTTTATTTTGTCTTCTCGTTATGATATTCTTACTCTGATAACTAGCAAGGCTACCTAGGTGGAAGAAGCTAGAGGAATTTCTTGTCCTTCTCGTGTAGGTTCCGTTGTACTGCTACAATTACAATAGCCGAGTCATCTTTGGGTTACATACTGCCGACGACACGTGTCCTTTTGAACCGCTCACCGAGAATCAAATCCCAAACACACAAAAGTAAATTCCTAATCGTAGTTAGAGGATACTTTCCAAGAAAATTCCTACAGTTCGTTGAAGTTACCAAGTCTGTGGGCAAGAAACCTCCCCTTAATTGACCTTAATTGTGTCAGCTCTAATTTCTAGCTTCATTTCTTTCTCTCCTCTTCCGATCCATCACAATTCGATGCAGTCTCGCCACCTTCCAGAACTGCCTGTTGATTAAATTCTTCGTGACACTCCCGGTATTGCTGCTTATGGCATCATGTTATGACTTGGCACGACATTTCATGCTCTGCAATGCGACTCATCTTGCTTTTAGCCCTTTTACCAGATTTGCTTCATGGGTCGTGTCCAACTCGGTACTCGCATGACACTGGGAAAAGTATCGCAATGTGGTGAGGAGAACGAGGAGTTTGACATGCTTGAACAGAAGAAGGAACCATTCAGTATCCATTTAATGATAGCCTGCAATTATGTCGCACTGTGAACACGATGACATAGGATAGACGAGTGCCGGCGAACTGCCTGTAGTGATTGTCAAGAGAGGTAAAACAACCGTTGCAGACGGCTGATGGTGGTAATTTAAAATGACCATCAGAATGCTTTCGAACTCCTTCCTGCTTAACTTATTGGCATTGCAATGGGAAATAGATGCCGCTACTGCAAACACTAACCTCGGTGATTCGTTGAATCTCATCTAAGGGCCGCAAGTCTTCGTCCAAATGGTTCCAGATTGGCAGTATTAATGGTGGATTTTCATAAGCATAATTTTATGAACAATTAGCTTTTCTGTCAAGAGCAAGTCTACTAAAATTCCTTTACTTCCTTAACTAAAACAAGCGCTTATACTTGAGAGTAGCATTAAACAAGTACGGTGAGTTTTGAACAAAATAAAATAAATGTAGAGCCTTTTTTCAACAGATTATTTATGAAGTTCTAGTCTTCCCATGTACTTATCACAGCTGCTAGCAGATGGTCACACATCTTGCCATTACCACGTTACCTCATTTTAGGTTGCTCTACAAGTCACTGATCAGACTAAGAGTTGGACGTGTGATTGGATGGAGAATTTAAGAGGCCTTGGAAGAGGCAAAAAAGTAGACAAATCTAATAACTGCCAGAGATTTTAAAATTAAAACGGTATAAGAGTTGACTTATAGAGCTCTAATTGTTCTACTGCTTTAAGTATACACATTTAGTGCTTGCTAGCAAGACCATTCAAAAATGCATATTCGATTCTTATCGTACTACTAATTAGCATAATGAGTAGTACTAGCATGACCAAAGTTCGTATGTATTTTTAAAAGAATTTTCTCTATTTGCGTCCCTTTTATCAGCAAAAGCATCAAAATTAATTAGCAGAAAAGTTAAAATGCTTGCTAATTTTGTTAAGCTAAAATTGGTTGATGATCCACCACTTGGAAAATTAACATTTGCTCATCGGTTTCACTTAAGATGCAGATTTGGCACTATAAAATGAGACAAAAAATGACCTCACAAAGTGATACGAGAAACATATTTGTATTCTACTAACCGCATGGAAGCAATCGGCGGGTTTGATAGTGTGGACAAGGAACTTGTCCATCGAAAAAGGGAGACATGAACAGAAGAGTGTCTTCAACCAATTCTCAACAACACTTTAGACATGTCTTTTATTAAACCCATTGAAAAAGGCATTAAATCCTCAAAAAAACATATCGAATCTTAGCAAATCGGCTAGAGATAAAGTAATTGGCATCACTTAAAAATGTCGTCTAAGGATGCAGAGGATACGGACTTGGATAGGGATAAATTAACGCACCCTTTCTAATTGCCTCCAAAAGCTTTACTGAGCTCCATACTTTGGCAGTGATCTGAGTCAATGTGTTCTTTTGTGAGGTCAGCAATGGAACATTTGCCTATCAGGTTCGTCGGCTGTCTCTTTCTCATCCACTAAGCCTCTTCCTTATCCCAACCGATAAGCGCGTTGCTACTGTATTGTTTAATGGTTTAATTTTGACACTTGATAAGTATTTCCGTCTGCTGACCTCGATACCGTGCAGAGGGTGATTTAACCAATCATGATGAAGACATGAAGGTCATGCCAATGGCCACTTAACCCATCATTGGTGATGTGTCTGCTCAATTTGTGAGATGCATTGGAAATGATCGTTTGTCGGTTTGGGACAGAAGGAGACGATGATAAAGCAATCCACGATGGTGACGTTTGATCAAAGCCCTAAAACACTCTTTAGGAACTGATCCGATTGGTGTGCCACCACATCCTGAGTTCATAACCAGAAAGGAACGACTCGATGATGGCATCCGACCAACGGACGATTGCTGGCAATTTGCAATCACCTTGAAAACCTTGCACACTTGCTGATGGTGCAATTGATAGTTTGTAAAATGCAAACAAATGAGGGCGGTGTTTGACCCTCCTCTACTGACTCTGCACAGACTGCGTGCGTCTAGAATCAACCATCACTTTCTACCATCATGTCTTCCGTATAGAATGTAGGCTGTGATGTGATTATTAGGTGAAGGCAGAATGGAGAAATGTGTGACAGTTTGGCGTTCTACTCGTCCTGAGAGGCTTTGTCGAGGTGATGGTTGAGGGAGAACTATGACACTAACAGGGTTGATGCTACACACTGAGACTTATGAGGTCGTGGAAGACAGAGAAGCAAGTTACACAGACCAGTACAGGATAGATTCACTCAAATAAAACACATGAAGTTAGGATTGAACGTGAGAGATGAAGTTGAGTTGAGACAAGAGGTGGCAGAGATAAGTGGAGAGTGGGATCGTGGAATAGTTGCCATCACTTGACCTCATTGCAGCACAGCGGAGATCACCAACATGGCGACATGTGGACCACAAGGCCAAAGTCAACGTGTTAGACGAGATCAGTCTTCACTAGCGGTGGATGGAGCTGTCTGTGGGCCACCTGAACCACCTCACGCTTGTCACCTACACCACCACCTCCTCCACTCACTCCCTGCATGGAGAGATGAAGGGTCAAGTGCTGTGCATTGCTTAGACAGGCGGAGAAGCAAATATTTGCAATTAACTTTGCATATTGCAAGAAATGAAGGAGAAACATGAGGCAAAGCGAAGCCATGCAGAACAAAACCAAACGAAGCGAAGCGAAGCAAAGCGAAGAGGAGGAGGAGGAGAGCAGACAAATCGTGCAGTGGTTGAACTGGACTGAAGGGAATGTTGGCAGTGAGCAGAAACACTGGCTAAAATTGTAAGTCAGGTTGAGGTCGAAGTCGGCGGCAAGAATTACCACCTCATCGAAGAAGGGAGGTTTTGGAATCTCATCTGAACCGCACAACCACTTAGCTTGTTAAACGAAATTTTCCATTTGTCTTGTCACTGTCACTTTCATCAGTGTTGCTGAAAACGACCACCGAGTAAAATGGAAGTGAGATAAAATGTAGACAATTTCTGGTTAGTTTGTTGATTCTGTGGCCAAGAAGGGTGTCGTAAGAAGGAGGAGGAGGAAGAGCAGGAGACATTCTTGTGACGACATTGTGGGACCGATGTGATGGAACGCTTGTTGGAAGTAAACGATAATGTTGGCGACGTGCAGTGACAGTGTTTGATGAAAGCATTTGCAAACACTAAAAACTCATCCGATGTTGGAGATGTGGAGGTGAAGACCAACTGATGCTCTACCACAACCCACAGCATTAACTGCAAGTAGTAGTTCACTGGAAGGGAATGGCTGATTGGCAGTTGTTGGCTATTGTGTCTGACCTTGGAAACTCTGCACAACCGGAAATAGTGGTATTGGCAGCCTCCAATCCACAAACAAATTATGGCATTGGTTGGCCCTCCTCCACCAACATTCTACAGAGACGACTCGTGGACGGCGTCCGACCAATAGACGATTGCTGACTACTTCCTTCCACCTCAAAGCCTCTGTTCATCTGCAGACTGTAGTGCTGATAGTTTGCAAATTGCAAACAAATGATGGCAATGTTTGCTCCTTCTCGGGTGACTCTGCACAGGTCAGGTTCGTCCAAAAATGGACCACCTCTTTGTCTACCATTATGTCGGTTGCATAGAAGATGGACTGTCATATGAGTGTTAGCGAAGGCAAATGCGAGAAATGTGTGACAGCTTAGTGATCTACTCGTCCTGAGAGGTATTGTCGAGGTGACGAGCGCGAGAGGGCCATGACACTACCGGGGTAGATGTAACATGTTGAGATTGATCAGGTAGTGGGAGATGAGGAACATTTTAGTGAGGAAACTTAGTCTCCAGAACTGCTTGGAGTCGTACAGCACAAGGAAGGGTGATCGACTCAAGAAAATGTCAAGTCCAGATTAAACGCGAGAGAAGACTCTAACCAAGACAAATGGTGGAAGAGGTGAGTGGAAAATGGGGAGTTTGGAAGTTGGTAGTGAAGTGGAAGAGTGCACCTCTCTTCAGCACCAACCAGGTGGCATGGAAATCAGAACTGCGAAGACGAGGACGATGCTTAGACGGACTCTCAGCAACATTTAATCAATCTCTATGAGTCAGTTTACTTTGTGCCACTTAAATCCTTGGGATCACCTGTGCCATTCACTGTGCACATCGAAGAAGCAGAAACAACTGTGTCGGATTGCATGGCTTCCACGATCGGTGTGGTGAGAGGAGAGGAGTAGCAGCATATTACTGAGGAAGGAAACGTGGAATTGCATCCGATTGGCATCCTACAGCTTACGAGAGTCAGCAAGAAAACGAAAGCCTAGCAAAGCGAAGGAGAAAGGGAAAAAACTAGGCGAGGGAAAGTAAAATCCACATGCAATTTGACTGTACTACAATTAGCTCTGACAGTGGGAAGCAGCACTGACTCTCTAATTAGACCAGTTTAAATCACAAAGTCAAAATTTAACAATGTCAAGAAGAGGGCCAACAACACTGACAGAATATCTGCATGGTTAGAGAAAGACGCCTCCTCCGAAAGGGAAGTCTTGGGACCATACAAGACCTCACGACACTCGCTCAGCGTGGACCCGATTCGCCACACCATCTGACCTGTTCTGATGGTGTGTGTTGTAAGAAGATGACGAAGTCACAGTCGCCAAAGTTGGTGGGATTGACCAGGAGGGAGGAAGTGGTCCAGACATGCTTCTAGTCACGCTGATGGAGGGAGATGTCGTCTGTGTTTGTGTGTGTGCGTGTGGTGGAAGTCTCCTTGGGGCTGACTTCTGATTGGTTGGTTGGTTCTGTGGGGAGGAGAACAAGGAATAGTCTTCAAGCAATGACCCAACACAATGAAAAAATGCACCCGACCTGACTGATTCGTGGACACCGCGATCGCAATGCACAGCAGACTTTACTTTGGCTCCGTCGTCTCTGTGAATGCACGATTTCAGAGATGTGCAGTGACGTGGAGGAAGTTGTGGAACCTGATGAGGTGGAAATGAGTGGGGTAGGACGCTGTATTCCATGCTCAACAAATAGCAAATCGCAAGGCCAATTCGTCTGCTTACGATGTTGCAAAGCTGCAGAATCTCCTTGCCAAAACCGAATCGCCTATGAGGCGTGAAGCAGGAGTTAGTTGAACCACAGTTTTGGTGATGGAGCCATTGGAAGTTGGACACTGTTTTGTTGTTTCTTATGGACTGGCTGACACCAAACGACAAGTAGGTTGAAGAGGGTCTCCCACGTGTGAGATGAGTGGTGAAGCAGTTGGCACACACCTCCACCAAGTGGGAATGCAAGTTGGTGAAAATGACTAGTGAAGAGGATGTTGGACAGATCGACAAACGTCAAAAGTCTTCTTTCGTCAGTCGACATTCAGATTGCAGTTGGAATGGTGAAGCGAGAGATGAAAGTGTAGTGGGAGGCGAAGTAGTCGAAGGAGATTTTGCCACCTGCAAGCGAATGGACTTCTTGGTGTAGGTCACTTCGACATGCATTGTGTTTTCTGCATGACTGGATCCAGTCAGACATGTTGCATCGCGTTGAACAGTCTTGGAGAGATGCAGCTGACTTACTCTCACACTCAGCTATCAAAATTTCTCATGTTTATTTGAGCGACAACAATGAACCCCCCCTTGACATCTGACAGTTAGGTGGCAGTCAGTTCAGATTAAAAGTGATGACAAGAGAAGTTTGTACTCGTGGAACTGAGAAGCCGACTCTCTCCTTTCAAAAGTTTGCCATGTTGCAGACTATAGAGGGGAGAAAGCTTGAGGTAGGTCTTCCTATCTTGTGGTCTTGTCTACTGGATTTAGAGTCCTTTCTAATTCCATGTTTCAAGCCTCCTCGGTCACTTGAATTAAGGCAAAATGGAGGGAAAATTAGTGTCTTATCCTGTTGCCATCAAGCAGGTGATATGTTTCGTCTTGAAGCTGTGTAACGTTGTCAACCGTGGAATTGGAAATTTGGTCGTCAACGCACTCTTTCGAATAATTTTTTTCTTTTAATTTGCTTCAACTCAAAGTCTACACACTAATAAGTATTCTCCGGTGTCCTTGTGGAAGAAGAATTGCTGTTTACATGAGAGAAAGTAAAAAATTTTGTTTCATGTTGGTAGAAAATGGCTTTGGTAAATGCTTTTAGATGCAAGCTGTTCCTTTGTCTCGATTTCATTGAAAAACCAAGTGGCATCTTCGAGGATGCCGCCATCCTGCCCCATGCGTCTCCTCTGAATTCATGATGCAACTGTGTGGATGGTTGGCTGAAGTGCTTGACTACTGGTAGCCACCGGTGAAGTTGAAGTGAGGTAGTGGCTGGGTCTGGGAATCGAGTGAGCATCCTGGAGGACGTGATGGTGACAACTGTAAGTGGAATTGACGATACCCTCGTCTATGCGTGAAGAGGTTTATGCGGGTGTCACTAGATTGGTCTTCCCGAAATGCTAAAGCACCTTCAAACGTGATGGCATAAAGAGGAAACAGTTTTCGGTGTCGCAGAAGGCACCACAACACCTCCTATGCCTCCTTTGAGGTTTTGCTGCCTTCGACGTAACACGGATTGGAGGGTGACTAAAGAACCGACAAAGTGGAATGCGTGGCAGACTTGTGCTGAAGTGGAAATGTCAGAGCAGATTGTCATGGTAACCATTTAAATTAATTTTGACCTTGAATGTGATTGGTCAGTTAGGCAGTCCTCAAATACACGAGATTTTTAAAGTTACTTAAAAACTTTTATCCGAAGAGGCGTTCTCCTTCTTCGCTCTAGGTCCTTGCGGAGGTTTGAGCCTCATTTACTTTCCCATGATTGACTGATACCATGAGGAGGTGATGGGCTTTAAATCACCCGCCCTCACTAAGAGAACCGTGGTAACGACAATGTTCAATCATAAACATTGCATACTCGAGCCTAGAAGGGACCAGCGTCTCTAGGTCCTTTCCACAGTCTATCTATCCATTCAATCACGCACCTGTAATTATCCTCTTGCAATCAGCGTTCCTGGTTGGAGGGAATTAAGGGATCCCAGTCAATCCACAACTCATGCACACAAACAGTCCGGTGCTGGATGATGCATTAGCTTGAAGCGTACGGAATTTTATGCCGATTGAGATGATTTGGTTGTTACTCATATAGCATTTTTTCTAATTTTACGAAGGTAAGAAGGTCTGCATCTTCAAGGAAGATACTTGGCCTAAATCTCAATGGCGATTGCAAGGAAAAGGTGGATGCTTTGTCCCCTTCCACCCGTCTGTAATCTGTTTGTGTAAACAGGAGATGATTGCTATATTGTTAGCTGTCATAACCACCTGTGCAGCCATGGTATATTCATTACTATTTTTCTCCTTTCCCATCTCTCGCCCCCTCCAGGCTTCTCCTCCTCCTGTAGGGCCTAATCGAACATGACAAAAGTGACAACAATAGCGCAATCCTTGCGGTGATTTTTTTTATTTTTACAGCCATACCGTGATCGAATTGTGGAAGAAAGGCGTCTCCTTTGCTGTGACCCAACCGATTTGCTATTTCGATTGGCTTGAGAACAGACACATGTTCTGGTGTTTTAATCTACCACAAAAACCTACTTGCATCTCAGATTTTACTTATTAAAAAGGATAGCAAGTACAGTCGCCTAAACACTTGTGAAATGATGACGTGGCCAGTTAGTAGGTGGGAACAGAAGGCCGCCTCGCCTGTGCAAAAAGGGCAAGAGATAACAGAGAACAGATGACAGTCATCGTCATCATCACCACCGTCTCCGAAATCTACATCATTCTTATTGGCAAGCAGATGTTCTTTTACATAAAACTAAGCATTTATCTGCCGTTTTCAAGTATTTTTTTTTGCTTTTTTGGCATTCACTTCATCAAAAGACTGCTTTTATGAGATATACAATGCGAGTTGTGTGATAAATCGGATCAGTGACATATTGAAAGAAGCATTAGTCGGCATAGTTTGCGATTATAAGTGGTCATAATCTTGAATTATCTCACTTACATTGGAACAAAGCATACATTTATGACCTCGTTTCTCTTTATAGAAATAATATGCGAATGCTGTCAACTTGCTACTTATAACAACGATTTCAGTAGACTACACATCACCTTAATTTTCACACATTTGACGTCCTCGTCCCATTATAATTGTAACAAATAGTAAAGCAACTATCGCGCAAATGTTTTAGATGCTGTAATTAATTTAACTAAATGACTTTTTTATGCTTCACTCAAACAAAGCGCAGTGGCCTACAGCGAAATCCCATCCAGTAAGTACGCGAGTGGGTGGGTGAGATTTTTCCCCTTACGTAGTACGTAGTACTATGGAACTATCCCAGGAAGGCCTTTCTCACTTAGGTACAGATTTGCGCCTTGCCAGACTCAACTCTCCGCTGCTTCATGGAAGATGCAGAATTAAGTCGTCTTACATTCCCTGGGCGACAAAATTAGCTAGAGGTATTTTAAAGGACAGAAAGAGCTAAAGAAACTTCAAAACTTTGTAAAAGTGCTTCATAATTGCACAAGAGAAGTCACTTCCGCGAGTAGGCAACAGTCTTTAGCCTCCACAACTCGGTCGGAATGATTGACAAATGGTGACAACTTACGAGCTTCCGGTCTTCTCTTTCATGCGTGTAGAGTAGAACACAGTGTGTTGTGAGCGAGGAGATGATGTGTTCTTGAATAACTTTGTCCATCATTATAACAGATAATACTTTTGCCTTTTTAATCAGTCTATCAATCAACGGACGATAGTGCCTTGATTGACCTTTGACATGTTACAAGCTGTCTAGACAATCTAAAGCGCCAGTAAATCATTCCCTCATGAAGTTCGTCCCAGCGGTAGGCACTGCCACGGGGTTCTTTTACAACCGCATTATCAACGCGCCGCTGCACGTCAAAAATGAACTAAAAGGATCTGTTCTCCTCCAACTAGTCGACCATTCTGGCGGTGCTTGTTAGCTTAAGGGAAACTTTGCGAGGCATTTTGGCATCCCACGAGTAATGCATTCGGATCGCGCATTAGCAAGACATACAGAGGCTCTTTTCAATTGCGCCAGCATAAAAATCGCCTTTGAAAGCACAATGAGTATAGAGCAGAGTAGATGCTAGTCTAGTTGATGTCAAAATTTTTGCGATTCCACTAAATCCCTCCGGATGGCGAGTCGGAAGTTGGAGCTTATAGAAGCCCACGAGACAACCTGATGCGCATCTCTGTCATCCGGAATGTCGCCGCAATCATTCTCTTCTGCATAAGTCCTCATTAGGAAAGAATGACTTGACAAAAGCGAAGTGTGCAAGACAGGAGTCCAAATTCTACCTCTCCATTGCCATTTATGAAGCCAATGGGAAGGTTGAAATTGCGCCTCTCCTCAAACCATCATTGACTGCATGTGGACACCTTCCAATTGCTGCTGAGCAGCATTTTGCCTTCTCCTAGTCGTGTTAACACCGTCTAGAAGTGGATATCCGAAACTGTTAACCCCACAGTCCTCCAATTCTTCTCACCTGACAACTTTGGATCCAGCTCTTGTTAACTGATTCTTTTACGTCGTCTACCAGCGTTCTGAATACGTAGTTTCGATGACTTTTCTTTTTTATTTACTTAATTCTACGGAAGAAACATTCTTTTATTTTGACTAAATAAACGTCGAAACGTATAAATGGTTGTCTCAACCACCTAACCAACGGATTCGGAGTAGGATTAGGAGGAGCAGGAGGAGGAGGAGGAGGAAGACGAGGACGAGGAGGAGGAGGAGGAGGAGGAGGAGGAGGAGGAGGAGGAGGAGGAGGAGGAGGAGGAGGAGGAGGAGGAGGAGGAGGAAGACGAGGACGAGGAGGAGGAGGAGAGGGAAGAGGAAAGGAGGATGAGGAGGAGGGCAGTCCAATTCTAGTTAATGCAAGGGAACAGCAATAACATTGAACCAAACAGCTCGTCTCTATTCAATGTTTTCCCAGAGTTCTAGACCAAGCTACGAAAAGTGCGCTTTTATTGTTACTTCTAAAAGGCAGAAGTCTGCTACGATCGATTAACCTTTCCTTGACGGCTTGGAAATTGCTCAAACACCAACTGGAAAATGTTCATGCAAAGATGTGGCGAGAACCGTCAACAATTCCATGCTCAACATTCCAAGACGATTCCAAAGTACTTGCTAATCCACTCAGCGTTCCAGAGTGCCGTGCCTTAGCTTGATCCCTTCTGACTGGCTGTTATCAAGCAGGGATGACCTCTGAGTGCGCTGATAACCCCTCTGAAGGTCAGAATCAGTCAATACCTGTAATTTTGCATCAGTGAAATCGTCCAGCCACGCTTCAATCTCTACTTTGTTCCTTGCTTACTCATTTGCGTTGGCAATGGGAGCCTCCGTTCTAAAGTCCATCCAACCACTACCTCCCTGGGTCGTGGCTCTGATTTGACTTTAGGTTATGTGGTGCAGGCTTTTGAAGTAGTTTGCTTCTTTATGACCCCAATGACATTTGATTGATGCATTTGTCAGTTAGTCATTAAGCCTTTTGGAAAGATAAACTTAAGTGACACAGGAAAGACGAGGAACAAAGCGATAGGCTTTGAAGGATTCGTTGAACCCCTTCTCCATAAATCCATGCCATATGGCATTGAGTTGCTCTTCGGTGACATCTCTCACGTTCGACGTTGCGTAAAGTCCAATCTACATGACGAGAATTGACAAGCTCACTGTGGCGTCAGCGAACTGCATCGAATCCGAGCATCAGAAGTGTCTGTTAGAGCTTAGTGTATTTCCATGGTTCCATCACGAAGACTCCATCGATGCCTCTGAATCTATGGCAGTGTTCTCTGGGAGTGAAAAACATCATCTTGATGATCCGCCTAATTCTCTTCGTTATTGACCACAGGCGATGTGTCAGACTAACTGCCCGCATTCAAGCTGCTTTCCTTGTCCACCTCTGTCAAGGCTGGAAGTGGTGCCTCTTTGGCATTGGCCAATGAGGATTTCACGAAACTGTGGATGTTGGAAGGTGTGGAAGTCGAGTCACCTCCACGCTGTTCGCCTACTTGAAGTGAGGTCCGCGTGACTCACGAAGTGTGTCGTGATTATCTTCTGATCCATGACTCATTTCTCATTCCATTAAAAGCTAGTTTTATTCTCAAAACAAAATAAAACTAATTAACAATAACCCAGTTGGTAACTTCTCTTTTAGGTTGAGAATTATGCCACGTTCTCGATAATCAAAGTATCTTTTGTTTCTAAGTTTATAGCTCAACATGGAGTGAATAAATCAGTCCGTCTGTATTTAGGCTACAGTAATGAGGATTAGCACCTTCAACACTAAATTATCAAAATTCTCATTGGTACATCTTAACCTTACTATTCTTTAAATTTTTTTTTTAAAAAGAAAAACTCATTTTAAAGCTAAAGAAACCGAAAGTAGCAATCGATGATCGTTTTACAGCTTTTGACAATGACTACTACTTTTACAAAAAAAATTGATCAAGTTGTGGTCGCTTTTTCTACTTAAATTGGTTTAGATACGATACTACTTATAAGTGGCAAAAGTAGATAACGCATCGTTAAATGTGAAAAGGCGTACCTACTCAACGTTAAAAACCGAGCCAATCACTTGCGTATTTTGCAGTTTCTTTGTGTCAGTAGTATGTGGTGGACTGACGCTGGCTGCAGTTGTAGAATTTGTCTCAAACAGGTCTGATTACTGGCCATTGCATTCATTCCAAACTGCTCTCATGAAACGAAGAAAAATAATGTAGAACCTTAAGAAAAGCGAGTTTTGATTAAATAGAGGAACAAGGTATTTTCTATTTCCTTTTATGCTTAAGTCATTTGAGTGTTCTTATCTCTAGCCGACGTGGTGACTGTTATTAACTGCCGACTGGACGTCCAAAATGCACTGCATCCGTCGCACTGGTAGGGAGATAATCACTCCTCGCGAAAGGACATGCTTGATGCGTAGAGAGCTGTCAACTCTCATGTCATTAGACATAATTGTGGTGATTAAATTTGGTGGCAACAACTGCAGCCGGTTGCATGCCTCGTGACTGCCAATTTGATCTCAGGAAACAATGAGAGCGAATAACACAATTCTTTTCTTTATTATTAAAAATAACTTTATCATCTGAATGCGCAGCTATAAAAGTAATGTATCATCTCTAGAACTACAAAATTTAATAAATGCGCAATCACTTACGGTTCTTTTTTTGCTCACACGCCAATTGCAGTCAAGCGTGGCTCTGGCGTCAAAGCCTTCATCATCTATACCCATTGGATTTACCAAAGTTTTAGCAATCTTTTTGAGCAAAAAAGTGCAGAGTAATCATTTGTTAAATCTGATTTTTAAAAAATAACACCGAAGCTTGATTTTGAAAAATTGAAATGGTAAAAAATGAGAGTTAAAGTACGTTCTTACTGTGGTGTGATTTAGTCTGGAAAAAAGCCTTTCCAGAGCAAGAGAGAAGACATTAATTGAGCCACACACTTAATAACAATATCCAGTCTAAGCAAATCTGTACAAAAAATGCAAGCGCGATGTTAATATGGTTACAAAAGCTATAAAGTAAATGCTAAATCTGACTATGCTCGGATTAGTGGAAGTCTGGAATTTGGTACGATGTCTGTCTGCCCAGACAAATGGCAGCTTCGTATACACTTCTAATCTAAAATCTTCCTCATAAATGCAGTAGCAAAATGTTGTAAACTTGTTTTATGAACCCCATTTAGGTGGTAGCTTTGGTGATGGAAGATTTTGGATCACATAATGACAATATTGCATGCAATATGTGATGAGGAACTTTCTTCCCCGGATCAAATTAAATTTCAAGACCTTGAGTGTACTTTTACAGTCAGCTCATTTGAATGTACAAGTAGGGAGGACATTTCAGCATCAATTGGCAGCTTAAGATACGCGGTATTGTATGAAGGACATTGGCATTGTCCATTCTATCACATTTACAATTTTTTTTCTTAACCCACACAGCATTTTTAACACTGTTACTCAAAATACCATGAAATATACTATTACAAGGGGCAAAAGGTGGTGGGTTATAAAATAAACTTTTTGCATAATAAAACTTAACTTAATTCTGTTGTCGGGTTTCGGCATTCATCTCCCCACCACCCATGTATCCATCCATTCTTGACGCGTTCTTTAGCTTGTTTATCCACTTACTTACCTATCCTCCATAAAAGTTGGTGCACATTATCTTCGTCCTCTGCATTCCTGGCCAGCCCGTACCAACCTGAGACACCTAGTCCAAACAGAATAGTTGATTCTACATTTTGTTTTATTCCTTAAATTCTCCACGCACCTTTTTTATAACCAAACAATCCAGCCTCCATTTTGTTTAGGCGTCTACCCATTTTCAGCTAATAATTTTAGATTATCCAAA
Organism: Taenia hydatigena; assembly: GCA_036345935.2. Taxonomy (NCBI): domain Eukaryota; kingdom Metazoa; phylum Platyhelminthes; class Cestoda; order Cyclophyllidea; family Taeniidae; genus Taenia; species Taenia hydatigena. The sequence continues at coordinate 618,563 of JADWOT020000003.1, forward strand.
TAAATTCGCCTTACTAAGTCGATTGCCATTTCACACACACCTACATTTTTATCCATTGCACTTTTTCTTGATTCATATTATGTTTGTTACTCATACAACCACTTTCAACCATTTAGTTAGTCTCCTCGGCATGTATCCAGCCCTCCATCCCAGACCATGAGTTCCTCAAGCCACTTGTAGTGTCCTGAGGCTCCTTTATGGGCAAAAAAGCAAAACGCCATGGCAGAATAAATATATTTAACAGACAGAGGGGAATAAGCTGCAGGCATGGCTCAGAGGCCAGCCTGCGCAGCTATGGCCATAAGGCCACCTCTGTGACCCTGATCAGAACCGGTATTTCAAACCAACAAAGTATTACACTACTCGACACTACTTCTGCATGCACTCTGACCCACCACACCTAACAGCCTGAATTTTCTGATAATAGCTTATATCATTTCATATAGATGTCTTAGAGAAGTTGGGGTTCAAAGGCATACCTATTCCATTACGTCTGGTAAAATTTTCATCCCCTACTTCTAGTCGTTATCATTAAATATCGAGAAATTTGGGTCAACAAGTGAAAACTTTACAATTGCATTAGTTTTAGCGCTTTTTGCTTCAAATTGCTAACTGGTACTCCACTTTGGGGAGAAGCGATTATGCTGTCTATTCCACACAAAAATGAAATCTATTTGGCAAAATAGGATTTGTCTACAAGCACTTATGTTAGGCGCGTGAATTCACTTTCGCGAAGATTTTCTTTTTTGCTATCTTTGGGTCGTTAATGGGCGTGAACTTAATGCCGTATAATAAAATCCGATCTGATCAAATCTGTACAAAAGAGTAAAAGAAAAATTAAAAAGGGTGCAGAGTAGTTAGACGCTAATGAGAAATCTGGTTATGCTTGGATTGTTGATAGTCTAGCTGTTAATTAAAAGTCTGTCTGCTCAGACATTTGGCGGCATCACATGCGCTTCACGCTCCAGACTTCTGATCTTAGCGCAACCTAATGAACGCGTAAACTACTATGCAAACTTGTTTTTGGAATCACAAACAAAGTGGAAAATTTGATGGTGCAAGTTTTGCTGTCACACAACAGCAATCGTGCACGTAATATGTGAGGACTTACTAATCCTTCGGACTGACATAATTCCCTATTCTTAGCAGTAACTATACACCTGGCTTATCTAAATTTACAAATGCGTTGTTCGCATCATCACCGGTCGGGAATTTAAACCGCGCGCTATTGTATGAAGGGCATTCACACCATTCATCCTATGGAAATTACTGGTTTTCTAATTGGCTTAAAAAGAATTCTTAGCAATATTTCTCGATAAATCACAAAATGTACTATTGCATGATGTAAGAGATGATAATATGGGAACGGGCTTTTACTTCAATAAAGTTTAATGCAATTTTAGTGCCCAAACTGTTGTCTTTTTTTGGCATTCACCCCCCCCCCCACTGCCAAATGTTTAATTTTTAAAAGAAAACAATCTGTCGTTATTACAAACGCATGCCTTTTTTGCTACATTAAATGAATAGTTTTTTCTGGACTCGTTTTTCTTTCGTTATTACAAATTAATGCAGTTGTAGAACATTTAGTTTTGGCAATACTTTTCTAACTCTTTGGGAAAAACTTACTGTAGCGTCCCGAGGCTCCTTTAAGGCAAAAGAAGGCAAAGCGGCAGGGTAGAATACATATATTCACCGGACAGAGGGAAATAGGCTGCTGGCATGGCCCGGAGGCCAGCCCACGCAGCTAGGGCAGTACGGCCACCTCTGTGACCTTGACAGAAACCGGCATTTCTAACAAACAAAGTACTACACTTACATTCAAGAAACCAAATACACTTTAAGGAGGCAACTAAATAGATGTGTATGGGGTAGTACCATATAAGTCGGAAAAATTACGATTCAGTACGTTTTCGTGATGGAGCAAAGGGTGGCTTAGCACTCAACCTATTCAATTGCACTTCGCAAGCGAGTATTTAATTTAAATGAAAAAAGAACTATGAGAAGGCAATTCCACGTGCAAGTGTTTTGAGGTTAAGTAGTGTGTGACACGCTACTTTTGGTTGTTTTATTGCCGAGCCATCGAGTTGCCGTAATATGTCAAGTTGAGAGGTGGGTGTCGATTGATGGATGGATGGACGGAGAGATAAATAGGCAGTGTAAAATGTTTGCTTTACTATAACGTTTAAAAGTTGTAGGCAATAAAGAAAATTTCTGAAAATTTGAAACAAAAAGTCCCCTGTGGTTACAGATATCACCATTTTACTTGCCCTCACAAGTAACACACGACGGAGTGTGCCGTTATCCTGGCAACAAGTTTACAGGCAATGAAGATACCTCACTTCTTGACTCTATGTGACCTCATTAACATGCAGTCCTTGTAGTCTTTCATCGTTTCAACTTTGTTACCGCCTTTTTGCGATTTGATCGGCGTCGTGTCTGAAGCCTGGATGGGGTTCTCTTGAGGGTGAAGGTAGAGAAATTACACTGCGAGTCGTCTAGGATCCGATCGGCTTGTCATGAACGAGATGGTGGTTGACAAAACTGGCATTTGTGTTGTTAGCTAAGAAGATTGCCTCCAGAGTCACGATTTTTTTGTGTCGACAGACGTGCAATCGAATGGGTGGGTCACCAGCTTTAAATCATCTAAAGATGTTTGCAATTTTGTTAGCTGAGGACCCTCCACTACTACTGCTACTATCCCTTGAAGATGTTCCAATGCCGGCATTGGCACTGCTGCCTTCCATACTGCTTTGATGAAGGGCGCTTGGATTTCCACTGTAATGGGTCGAGATAAAGATGTTTTGTCTGGCTAAAATGCTGCCTGGCAATTGCTTCTTTCATTCCAGACATTAGGACTCCACGTAAAGGTGCCCTTATCGACTCGACGAATGCAGTTGCAGTTCAACCCTTCCTTTCTCTGGCCTGGATCATGCCAGGCCCAATGTGTGTTAATACAAGCGGTCGCATTCGCATTAAAGCGCCCAGGTCAGTCAAATTTAGGTAGACGTGACAGGCGGATTAGGCAGACATTTTCTCATGCCGGAGATAAAACTACGATCCTCTAGTTTGTAACACAGTCAAACCGTTTCATGCAGCACCACCTCGTCCTCTGCAGACTTCACCAGTCTATTCTTGGCAGGAAGGGTAATGAGCGATTGTGAATTGGTGAAGGCGGAGGTGGATGGCACTAATTGAGGTCTTTCCGCCGACAAAAGCTTTAGATGTGGACAAAATTTGTAGCGCTAACTTTCTTTGTCCTGCGGTTGACAGCAGCTTGTTCAAGTAAGGATCTAGCAACACGCAAAACCGATGGTTGGAAATAAAAAGAGCTTGAGTGGCGCCTTTCCCAAATGCATAAGATTATCCAAACCAACCGCCTGGGTAGGCGATGTCAAGTCGACGAGCAAAGTGCATCGCATGCCTGCATTGAGACATGAAGGAATGCGATTTTGACATCACAATGAAGCTTTGTCCGTGAAGGCACCTCAACCCAAAAAATGGATGAATTGGATGTCCTTTTGCTTCATCACTTTTTCTTGACTCTATCATTGACGCAGTGCGTGAATGTCAATTTTGTTTCGTGGAATGTGGATTATAGGCGATCATTGCGTTATTAGAATTGTCAATGGAGCTCTTTTTCCTAGATAAAGTCTGTGTTCCATTGGTCTACGTAGAAATGAGTTTTCATTTGCAGTATCCTTACAAAGCAGCAAAATTATTTTTTATTAATTGAATAAACAGGACGATTCCCACTTTACAATTGATGTTGCACAAAAACCCCACTTGGCCTCCAGGAAGAGCATCATGGTTGTACCGCACCCTCTTGACGGGACGCCAGACGACTGACATCGAGCTGGACTGAGTGAATGGAACGCATGAGCGCAGATTTAGTCTCACCTCAATTATGAAAATCTTCCAGCGTATAGCAGTGACAACTTCTTGTGCCAACCTCTCAAAACGTGAGTCCGTTACTGTCGGATTTTAAGCCATAAGCAATCCCAGGCTTAATAAACAAGATATCCAGAATATGACTAATTTTCCAACCATTTGCTTTGGTTGTATGTAAAACTTTTGCTGAACTAAATGCATTTGGAGAAAACCTTAATTAAAATTAGTTTATCTGCCCATCAGGAGGACTTAGCTTACTGCAGCGCACTTGTTTTGAGAGAACTTAGGCAAAAAAGAGCTTAAGACTTAATTTTTTCTTCATTTTACCATTAATACTTTTGTTTACAAGCTTTATTTGATAGCATGGGCAAAAAAACAAGCAATTTATTTAAGAATGTTTTTCTCCAAATTTCACGGAATTCTGACAACGCACGCAACTACAAGTCAACATTAATTTACCTACGAATTCTTTTTCTTACAGTTAACTCTCGTTTTGGGGAAAAACTACACTTGAACTAATAACGACGGTCGTTCCTATCATTAAATGTCAAAAAATAGTGAAGGTAACAATCACCAATTGATACTTTGGGGCTCCGTGTTGGTTGCCAGACAAAATTCAAAGTTTTAAAAACAAAAAACCTTAGTTTAGCAGCTTATGTGCAGTATTTTATCATCCCACACATTCTTTACGTCACAGTTTGCTCTCGCACCGAACCGCTAGCCCAAGAGTCACTGGCAATTAAATCGACGCCAAACAACCAGTGTTAATGACCCAGTGATTTTGGATGCAACAAACATTGTCAAATCACTTTTACCAACTCCCAAAACGCATAGTTATGCACTACTGGCAAGAAGAAGTTTTAAAATTCGCATTATTTCTTACGTTAGCTTTCTCCACAGTCTGTTCTGGTCTCATAGACTAAATAACAATTTAGTCATGCAAGGTTTTGCATCCATCTTTCTAACTGGTTTTCCAACGCGCAAAATGCAATGCTTTGTTTGTTTGAACCGCCGGTTTCAGTTATGGGCACAGAGGAGGCCGTATTGTCCTAGATGCGTGGGCTGACCTCTGGGCATTGCCAGCGGCCTATTTCCTTCTGCCATTTGAATGTTGCAATACTTATATTCTTTAAATGTGCTTTAAAGGCCAAAGGCGGGTAAACAATTAAAACCTCGTGGTGGAGCAGCACGGAGATTCGCTGGAGCGTGACACTTCCCTGTTCTGAACCTCACATCTCGCCATCGGTGACGTACGTTAGCTGGGAGCAAAGCTCATCCAAGTTGTTGATCAAGATGCCCGCCACCGTCAGCAGTGTAGAAGGTTCCTCCTCTCCCTTCTGGTCACCTTTGTTAGTAGAAGTCTGCGTATGCTTTGACATCTTTAATATGGAGGGTAATAATTATACAGCAAGGCGAGATGTGGGGTTCAGGCCAGAGAAGCGTCACGCTCCAGCGAGTCTCCACGCTGCTCCGCCACGAGGTTCCAATTGTTTTCCCGCCTCTGGCCTACAAAGCACATTTAAAGAATATAAGTATTACAAATATATATATATATATTCTACTCTAGCATTCTGCCTTCTGTAGCCTTCAAGGAGGTCTCGAAACGTTGCACAAAATACGCCTTATTTTTACAAAAAAAATCTGTAATTTACTCACTTACATAATTTTCTTTGCCTTTGTAGAACAAAGCCTTCCCAATTAAGTTTAATACATTTCATTGCTCGTAATTTACCTTTTTTTAAAGAAAACAAAAAATCTAGCGTTTTTAAATAATAATAAAATCAAAGAATAATTCAATCTTGTTTCAGGTCCTAATTTGCCTTTTATTACTATTCGCGTCCCACCAATGTGACAATCTCAATTACCGTCAGTGGAGTTTCTTGAAACGAATCCAGTGCAAAGGCTTAAACAAATTTTTTCATACAAGATAGATTATTTATGAGTAAACAACCGTAATTTGTTAAACTATGTGGAAATATACTACGATAAATAGATAGTTTGCCTGTTTGCGTGTTTAAATACGAACGGTGCCAGTAGCCCACCGGTCATCTTACGCGCCATACTACTTTGACACGACATAGCTTTAGCAAGGACAGGGGGCGTCCATGAGTTTGCATTCACTGCTTTAGCATTCCCTTAGTGTAGTACTTGCTGTGCGCATTTTATTAGGTACACTCCACACTTGCTACTTATTATTATAAAAGTAGCAACCCCGTCCTGATCGCGACTTGGCTTGATTTAGAGGCCATTTTTGCCTTCCCAGTTGCTCTATCCGTCCTCCTGCCCATTTACGGTACGAAAAAGGACTAAAAAGGCCTGAAAAGACGTGTATTTAACCCCGTTCTTGGATTCAGCATATCAAGACGATGGTAAGCGAGAATCGCGTACGAGTGTCAGTCGAGGGTATTTGTCATTGATCACACAAGAGATTTACCAAAATATTTTTATTCGAGAGGTGCGCAGAAAGTGCTAGTGTGTAACCGTAGGTAGTCAACCAAATACTGCCTTCCTACGCCTTCGTGTAATGACTTCCGTCGACATTTCCACCGACGATAAGGTAAGGTGGCTGGTGAATGGCACAAGGTGGTAAACAATGCATAACGTGTACAGTATCGTAGAAACCAGCGTGAAGAAGAGCGAGTTCCCTTTTAAAATTATCTGTCATATTGTAGGCGAAAAGGCGAATGAGAATCAAAATAAAATCACTCAAATAAAAAGAAATGCGTTATTCGGATGTGGTGAGTTTGTGACCTCTCTACTCCTTCTCTTTGATGGCATCAACTTTGGGGCAGGAATTGGAAGAATTGGAGTTACAGCAATTGGGAATCATCGGGGTGCTAAGAGGTTTTCCACAAGCCCTCGAACGACATCCACCCACCCTCTTGAGACGTCTCACAAGCCGTGGGGCGCAATCGATGGCCCTATAGTCGGCACGATAGATTGTAGAATTGCAAAAAGGTCCATCAGGGATTGTCAAATTGTCCGGCTGTTTGATGGCCTCGGGTCTGCAACAGTCCTGGCTACGATAATCGGCCACCGAAACTTTCCATTGGTTAATGTCCACCTTACAAATCGCTTACCGATGCCATCTTATTCGCCTTGTCTCCCCCTTTCACTCCTAACTCATCTATTGCTACTTATTTATTGCCAGTAGGATGTTTTGTTACCCTTGCTTTTTCCTTTTCCGTCCAACCCCACTCACTTGTCGCCTCTAATTTATTCATCACACACCAATACGCATTCCTCAGCATTATTACCATCCACACATGCATCTTCTACCTTTAAATTCGCCATCTCTTCTTATACACTTCTATTAGACTTCCTGACTTCCTTCTAAGCGCTGCAGATCATTTGGTCAATATTGTAGTACTTTGTTTGTTGAAACTACCGGTTTCAGTCAAGGTAACAGTGGTGGCCGTACTGCCCTAGCTGCGTGGGCTGGCCTCCGGGCCACTCCAGCAGCCTATTTCTTTCTGTCCGTTGTATATATATATATATATATCCTACTTTAGCATTTTGCCTTCTTTTGCCTTCGAGGGAGCCTCGGGACGCTACATTGGTGGCAGCTGAAAGCGAACCTGACTCTATAGGGTTACTATCCCGATCTCTACCACCTGTGGCATGTTACAGCGGTGCGAAAGAAGTGCATGCGCTACGGATGGGCCACGAACGACGTCCACTTCCGGCATCTACATTAATCTCCTTGTTCTACAAGAAAGCTATCAACAACTGAAGCGACACTAGCCATGGACCACCTGGAAAGTTTCCTTCCGAAGATTACCTTTATTATACTTGCTTAAGGAGATCGGCGTGCTAGCGCCTCCCTAAGAAGATACTGATGGTCGGCAGAACCACTTATTCTGGACTTACTTCCCAAGCCAAACGAAAGTCAAAGTGCAATGCACTGCCAAGAGGGATCACTGACGTTGGTGCCAAGCATTGCCTCAATTGCGTCGAATGTCGGCGACTGGCATGGTTAGCTCGTGGGTGCGTCTTGCAGCACTGAGTATGTTGTGATGGCTGACGCGGGAGATGCACCAAGGGGCGCGTCGGGGACGAAGCTCGAAAGAGGAGAGGGGCAATGTAGTACTTTGTTTGTTGGAATTACCGGTTTCGGTCAAGGTCACAGAGGTGGCCGTATTGCCCTAGCTGCGTAGGCAAGCCACCGGGTTATGCCAGCAGCCTATTTCCCTCTCTCCGTTGAATATATATATATATTCTACCCTGGCATTCTGCCTTCTTTTGCCTTCGAGGGAGCCTTGGGACGCTACAAGATATTCGTTCTACTTCTTGTATTACACATCAGCTTGTTGCCCATTTTCCTTCGTGCGTTACTTCCTTTTTATCAATTTCCAACTACTATTTGTGCCAAACATGTTCATACGCCTACCAGGTTACGCTTTTTCAATTCATTTCTCTAATCGCCATCCACAACATTATTTGCCTTATTCCACACTGAATTCCACCGCGCATGCGCTTTCCAACTTTACGCCACCACTACCTGCAGTGTGTTGGTTGACGTCCTTTCTTCATATATATATATTCGAAGCCTTAATGCACATGTATTAGCTTACCATTCTTTACTTCTAGTCCCACATCACCACATCTTCTTTCACAATTACACTCCATTCCGCACCTGAACCGAATCTTAGATGCTGTGTACTGCTCAGATCTCTCCTTCTTTTTTTAACACATTTAATTACTTGTACGTAAGATAAATACAAATTCCTACAATTCCCTTTTCTCAAACAAATCATTTATTTCATTTAACTCTCCCACAAATGCTAATTATTTATTACAAATCTGTGAAAAGTGCCGTAAAATATGGTGTTTACTTAACGATTTAGTTCTCAGGTATTAGATATTCTTAGTTTAATTTTTTTTATTTACTACATTTGCTTTAGCATCGCGTCCCATCATCGGCGCATAATGCGACTTTCAAGGCCGTCAGCCTCCTTGAGGCCACATTTTATTCTACAATCACGCTTAAATATTAAGAGTAACTTTGTTTACATTTTACTTTCTAATGAATAGGCAAATGAACAATCTGATTGGTTAGTACAAGGTTAGGCTCATAATTTTTGCCAACTTCAAATCTTTAATACCCATAAGGGCAAATTGGCTTATTAAGGGAATCCGTGACAGCTTTGATCGCAATAGGCAAATGCTGATAACTCTGCAGCAGATATTTTTGCGCGATATCTTGCCTGCACCACTTAGCCTTTCTGCACCAAACACACCATTCGGGACTAGATATTTAAGGGGCAAAAAAATCTTATTAATCTATTACGAATTCCTTACAGCATTAATGTTGACTTAATTTAAATGCGTTAAAGCGTACGTCTAGCTTTTAAAACATTATTGTTATTAAAGGCACAAAATCCCATGACAGAAGTGCAATTCGCAAGGCAACAGCAAGACGGCTGCTTGCCTTATTTAAAACACGAAAGTAAAGCAAATTACAACAAGCGCTACGCTAATTTAGTTATGCTTTAAAGCAAATACTCCTCTTGTACTACATGATCGCTTTTTTATTTCTTCTTGGATCGCATTCACTTGGAAGCATCTTTTTAGCATACCTGAATATTTAAAAGTCACCTAAAGCAATCTGGATTTAAAGCATGAGAGTCACTAGGTCTACTGAAAGCATTCATCCTGTCCACCTAAAGATTGTCTTACTGCCGCGCCATCTTTTCGTTCTTTACAAAAAATGTGACTAACGAAATCGAGGGCTTTGGCAGGTGACAAGGAGGGTAAGACTAGCCCTAGCATCGCACGATAGGGATAGTCTTACACAGACGTTTAAGTCCTCACGTCTAGGTCATCAACAAGCTTTCAAGTTGAGTTTCTACCACTCTGAATACGATTTTACTACTAGGAAAAGAGTTAAATTGAACTTTGCTGTCAAATGGACCCATCAACCCCCTACATGATTACCGTAACGAACAAAGCCACTTGCCTCCCATTTCGCCAGCATCCACCAAACCGAAAAAAGAATCGCAAGTCAAATTACATATGTATATTAATTTAAACTTATATATTAGGAAAGCCAATTAAGATAGGTAAAAATTCTTTGGAAATGGTGAGTAGTGAGACAGTCAGATGCACACAATTTCAAACAACTAATTTAAACAGGAAAGAGGCTAGAACTAATCACGCAGACAATTCACACAGTCCTAGTGTACTTGTAAAAATACATTATATCTTTTTAAAACTAAAAATAGAAAAAAGAGAGGCGAGTAGGAGGAAGAGGTGGAGGCGGTGGTAGAGGGTAAGTAGCTCATGTGCGCGTATGCGTGGAGAGAGGACTGTTAAGTAAGACTATTTACAGCATCCTAATAATTATGAATAGTCTATGCTGACTCATAAGAAGTATAGGGATCAAATTGAAGGTGACTAGTGACTAGACGAGAGAAAAGGTTTCACTATACAGGTCATTTTGAAAGGTGAAGCCCGCAGCACGCATACCATCCAACTGGCGTCGATGCTCAGCGACGAGACGTTGAAGCTCCTCACGAGTGCTTGAGACGAGGTGATTGAAGAGACCCACACCATCAGAGTGCGTTACCATAAGTTGGAAACGAAAGGCCTGACAAATGAGGTCGCGAAGCCATGTTACCTCCTCGCGGCTTGTCAAACCCTCACGATCTAAAAGGCAGCACAGTGCATCACTAAGCAATGTCCTCCCTTCTTCGAGATAAACAACTGCAAAAATTTTCGCTACTAATAAACATGCAGTAGGCGTAAAATTTTTCTTACGTGGCGTAACCAAGAGAACGGCTAGTAGAAGACCAAACTTCAGTGGCTCCAATCGATGTGATTGCATTTGAAAGGCAAAATCAAAGAGTAGATTGACAAATTTCTTGCTCATTGGAAAGGTGAGCCACATTTGACTTTGTGAGAGAGTGAAATTGCCAGGGCCACAGAATGTCTGACTCTCCTCGTCCACATAGAAACTGAATATTACACAGGCTAGCTAAAAGCCAAAAAAAAACAAACAAACAGCATTTACTTTGACGCACCCTTCAAGTGACAGCCATTAAATACATGGGAAAAATTGAATCGTATTCTTGCTTATTTAGGAAAGGCGGTTAGTTATTGCCATATTTTTGGGTTAATGAGTGTAAAATGGAGGTAAATTGGAAGACAGGGGGAGGAAAAAAAAGTGTGGCGGCAAAATTTTTGTGGCTTCACTGTGGTGGACTGAACGCCTGTGAAATTAACAGCTGCATACACACACACACACGCATTTATTGCTGTGTTTGTCTGTATGGAATGTCCAAATTACAAACTGTTGGGTGCTGTCACAGACTGTGGTTGAAGGGGAACACAAATGTGTATTTTGCCCTTGCCCCTCCCCTGGTCCCTCCTGCTTGGCTGTTGCATTAAAACACCTCCTAAAAAGGCCTCGAAGTGCATCGCAGTAGGTCTAATGGGCTAATCCACAGAATAGGGTGGAGGAGGTGGTGAATTTTACAGACGCACACACACATAGTATCAAGTCGCTTACCTCAAAACAGCCCGATTGAACGAGAACCATACGATCCTCGGGTTGGAGATCGGAGAAACCGGGAATACGTTTGGCAAATTTCACTGAGTCTTGCATTATGCGATCGAAACACGTTTGAAAGGCGCGGAAAGATTTGCGTCGAACATCAAAGGCCTGTGCAGTGTGAGGTTTTCCATCCTGTTTTTTTTATTCAAGCAAAAGGCAAAATCGTTAGTAAAAGTTTATTAGAAGACTAACTTACTGGTAAGTCAGCCAAAAGAGAGAGGGCTTCGGTGCTACTTTGTTTATCATGACTACCGGTTTCGGTTTCGGTCACTCGGGGTGGCCATATTGTCTTAGCCGGGACCATGAGAGCAGTCACGATATCTCTATTTACTAAATATGAAAGAAGCTCTGACATTACATAACAAAAAAATGAGAATGACGTCTGCATTCGACATCTAACCTCATCTCCGTTTTCAGCAAGAAGGCTAATAATAACACCTAGACAAGTTTTGTTTGGGAGATTTATAAAATTTTGTTCCCAAGCCGGATAAAATCCCAGATCCAGCCAAATTGCCATTAGGGAGCAGTGGGATTATGGCTCTAGCATCGTCTCAGTTGAGTGAAGTTTTATATGACTGGCACGATTAGCCAGTGGGTGTTTCTTCCGGGACTGACACGAGAGGTTTACCAAAGAGCGATCCAGGACTGCGCTCAAAGGAAGGGAGGGGGTATGTTGGTTGAACATATTGACCCAGCCCGCTAAGCCTGCCTCCAGACCGCGCCAGTAGCCTTGATCCCATTCTATTTGTCGAATGTATGTATATTCTGCCCCAGCATCACGCCTATTTTTGCCTTCAAGGCAGTCTGAGCAGCATTATGAAACCAATGGTAACTTCAGAGGCAAGAATTAGCATGAGCTCTCTATAAAAACCGAGGAGCCACTCCGGCAGATGTAAGCACTAAAACCTTTCACCATTGTACAGTTTGAAGAAACATTTTATCAAAGCAGTCTTTCAAGCAAAAAATGACTACGTTGCACGTTTAAGTTCTATTTTTTTCTTGCAAAAATTGGTAGAAATACCAAAATTTCTTTTAGTGCGACTCTGCGACAAGTTTTAAATAGTTTCTTTATTCAAAAAAAACTTAATATTCCTTACAAATTATTAATTGCGTTTCGTTTTAATTCATGCACTTTTTGAAGTAAAATTAAGCTAGGTGTTAATTTTAACTTAATGAATAAAAGTTTTGCGCGGGTGACCTTGAAGACCAAGTAAAAGATAAAAAGCGCCGCCTATGAATGCATTTGTACCAAAGATAAGGATTTTTAAGTTATAGTCTAAATAGACTTAATTTGATGGCAAAAAAATAGGAAAAGTGCAATGCATTGTAATGCGTGTGTTCCTCTCTTGCTAGCACATCAAGCCCGTGATGACGCAAATTGCGTTTCCATGCGATCACAGACGTGCAGTTCCACTTTCTTTATTCCTTTACTTAGAGATACCTCGATACGTGGCAATCTAACTGTAGATTTGGTAGCTATTAAGTCAAAATATTTGTTGAATGTTACCCAATTGGGAGTCGTGACTCTATGTCTTGGGGGTAGACAACTCAGTGGCAGTTTTGGAGGAATCTTTCATTTTTAAATGGCTAGAACAATCCACCGGGGCATGACAAAGCAAGTCTAAACCTGCCCTATTTATAAATGGCATTATAAAATGCACTACCGGCCATCCCAGAAGGCAGGCAAATCATCGCTAAATGCATAATGCAAAGATAGGCTCGTTAATATTTATATATACAGCAAAACCTCACTGATTATGTCACATATTTACAATTTGGGCGTCAAGTAATGCTAAACTGATTTTATAAGTCCAAAGGGTACATTCCATGGACTTGGTTTCATGTTTGATAAAAAGAAAATGTTAAGTAAGTAAAGCGGCTTTAAGAAATCAAGTTTCTAACATGTAGACTGCAATAAACAAAATAGAGCATTCAATACGAGGAGACCAAACTGACCTCCCACTTGACCACACCGAAGAGATGCTGCAAAGTGGCCTCATTAGCAGCGTGGATTTGTTCACGCGACTTCTTGAAGGCTGGATAGGCTATGTGTTCACGAAAAGTGATGCAAAAGGAATTCTCTATTGTTTGCAACAGTTCTGTCAACAGAGAACCTCCATCCGGACTCAGATGTGGTGAAGGTAGAGTGCATCGTTTCGGGAACTATGTAAATGAATCAAGAAAACAAATAAGTATTCATCTAGGTTAGCAGAACACTGGTTAATGCCTGTATGCCTTGTTTTGGCATTTGGGATCATCTTTTTTGGTTACAGACGTCTAGCTGTGATCGCTTGGTTCTCTCGGTTGCGGCTAAGTTAGCTAATCCACCCTACCTGACATTCTACTTTGACATTTTCTACTTCTTACCCTATGGAAATGCATAATTCAACTTCACAAATGTTGTAAAGACAGATTACTTCTTGAAGAACATAGTCCACAATGCGTTGGTGAATGGTCGGTTTCGACGCTGAAATGAATTAAGTAGAAGGGTCTGGCACTGGCCTGAATAGTCCCTAAGGTATCGAGTGAACATACAATTTCACCACAACTACTCACGATAAATTGTTTGAGAAACAATAAAACAGTCTTTCAAAGCCAACAGCCTCTTTATTCTACTTCCCTCCTTGCCTTTCCACCTTTCTTGCGGTTTCGGAGGTTTCATTAAAGTGAAAAACCGGCGTGAAAAGGCGACAACTGCATTTAAACTCACTCTGATAAGCCTCCTCCTTATTTTCGGGTATGAACGAGCATTAGAATGCGGTGTGATATTACTAGGCGCAAGGAGGGTGATGGCCTGAGGATTGGTCACAAGGCGCAGTGTTTCAGCCTGTCCATTGCCCTGTTTCGATGCTGCACTCACCGGATGCTGCTGGACAGCAGCCAGAGGCAGGGCTTTAACCGTCGAGAGGTTCGACGATGGCACCGCCGCTAGCACAGATGCTGTCTGAGTCTGTTTAATACGCGGTTTGATTGGACGAAGACGTTTGGGCTGATGTTTGGCTGAGTCTAAAGCGGTGCTGGCAAGAGGCGAGGAGGCGGTGCTGGATCTTGATCCTCCCTCATTCTCACCCATCAAGAAAAGCACCACACCATTATTTTGATTCTCCTACAAATGCAGAAAGGATTCACGTGCAATTTTTGCTTACCAAGAGCATGTTGTTAAAGTTGGGTCGCTGCTTAAATCAAACGAGTCAAAAGGTGGCTTTGGCGGTTTGGGTTTGCATTCTCTCATTACCAATTTCAATGCCTCTGGCTTCACATTACAAGCTGCACATTCAAAACCCATCAATTCATGTTACATAATCAAATGATGCACACTGTGCTTTCCCACTTGACCTTTGGGAGGAATTTGTGATTGATAAACTACCAAAACCCTCGAGCCTTTAGCTTTAAACCAACCCGTACAAAATGAAACGCTTTTGAGAGTAATAAGGATTTTAGACACCAAAAAAAGCGAAAAGATCTGCCATTTAGGCATTTACGTAATCAAACCAGGGGCGCCAAAGTGCTAGGAGTTTCACTGAAGCAAGGTGGAAAGAAGCCGGAGAAACTGGCATAAACATGGCATTCTGTGTCAGACGTAATTGTAGACAGGAGGAAAGTTAGTTGCCTCCTTTTTTTTCTCCTTCTACAATGGCCTGGAGATTAATGGTGCTGGACACGGACACGCATTTATCATGAGGCGAGGGACTTTTGTTCGCCCCTCGCCCCGAACGGCCTCCAGCCTTCCCTCCTCCTCCTCCTCCATTCCCTTCTTTGCCTTCCATTATCCTCCTATGGAGGAGATGCCATGCAGTGTAGCGCTTAATTACGCCCTTGGGCTTGGCACTTCACTAGCGTCGTTTTTATGCTTTCAGTTTTAAAACAAGACCGAGTTAAAGTGCATAGACTGCTTTTCCTTTCCCCCTTGGGCACCCGGAATTAGCCCCACAGAATGGCGATTTCAAGGCGGGAGGGTGCATGTGTGTGTGTGTGTGGTTGTTTCTAACACTTGCTAAACTTATTTCCAACTGTCAGCTGTCCTGTGGTTGCCCTATCAAACTATGTTCATTTTAGAGGTTTTTTCATTAAAATGTGTTTTTAATCGACAAGAGTGGCTTGGGCTATTCATTGTCTCGCTACTGGTCATTTTGTGAAGCCATCGGCGGCCAAGTCACCACCACCAAGCCCATTCGGCTGAAGTAGACGGTGAAGTCGAGGAAGAAGAAGAAGAGGAAGAATGCCCACTCCTTGAAGTTACGCCGACGTGGTTGGCGGTTGTGTTGTGTGCGAGGCCATAAATCTATCCCACCATCCAGCCACTAACTGTCTCTGTAAATCATTTTTAAGGCTTAATTTATGGCCCCTGACCAACACACAATAGAATGCCTCAGCAGGCCAATCCCCAGGGACGCTAGGCGATGCGTGCTTTTATATCCTTTATGCCAGTACAAAAGCAATCGTGCACAAAATTAGTATTTTTCCCCATAGGTAGTTGGAGGCAGGAAACAACAGCTGAATTATTTACCTTCTGGTCATGCTTTTGCATTCAAGTTTTATGCATTTCTAGCAGCACAAATCACATTTTTGGGGTACCGCACAACACCTGGGTGGCAATACTTGGTGTTAAAAAAGGATGTTTAATGGGAGTCAATTCATAAACTAAGACTTCCGGGCGAGACATGGAACTACATTGACGCCAGAACATTAATTAATCGGAATGAAGACTGAATTTTAATGAGTAGTATAGGTTGGCACTAAATTGTACCAACAGCAGCGATTTAGGCCTGGCTAGATCGAGTCTCTATTTTAGCGTGAAGTCTGCTTACATCACTGACCATGATTTTCGACCCAGGCGAGAAGGAGTTCACCTTGTTCCCGTTGCAGTGAGTGGCGGAGATGATGTAGTCCTCTTCCAAAGTTGGCAGCGATACTGGCGTGGCTCCCCAGTCGTAGCCACTTCCCCCCGACACCGACGTGTCCACAGAGGGGATGCTGCTGAGTGCGGTGAAAGTGGCGTCGCTGCCACTTGGCGAGTTGCCATCGTCGAATGGTTGTGGCGGTGGTTGTCGCACCGACTCCACGGCAAATGACACCTTTGGGCCTGGTTGTGGACCTCAAGTGACAAAAAAAACGCTGACTTAAAGGCAAATAGCAGACAACTTCGCCAAGGAGGAGTAAGATCTGCTATTTGAATCAGCTCAATGTTGGTAACTTCTGCAGTACAAGTTGCAATGGCTCCCAGTAGGGTTGACTCGAAATCCATTCGCCTATTTCCACAAATCGTGACACATCTTTGATTATTTGGAAGGTTCATTTCCAGAAACAAAATGCAAGGGTTTGGCTTTCCCTAGAGAAAAGTTAGCTCATAAAGACTTAAGACAGCCATTTGGTTGGCAAGAATGCATCCACGACCACCTATTTTTAGCACCAATTTTGCAGGTATTTTTCAATTACCTAACACAACTTTCCCATCCGGCCACCTTTTTAGCTCTTGCAATGATTTATTAATTCATTTTCCCCCAAATAGACAACCCGCTGTATAATGTTAGCATTTCTAAAGCATTCTAGTGTTTAACACTATTACAGCTTCTTCGTCATTGATAGAGACCTCTGCTGCAACTCTAATGCGGCCTCCAGGTTGACCATATTGCCTTGGTTGAGTGGGATGGATCTACAGAGCCATGCCAATAGCTCTAGTCTCTACATGTGTTTCGTCCAGGTATCATGCTTCCTTTTGACTTTTAAGGTGTCTCCGAGGCGCCACACAAACTATCCAACCCGAGTTTTTGGTTGCCTGATTTAGTAACCGAACTGTAAATCCTCACCTCCTTTAATGATAACTTGAATATGATAGTGCCAAAGCAAACGGTAGCATACTACTAAAACATGACAAATTTGCTCAGTACTGACCCTATTTTTGCATTATATTCCAGTTCTTACCTTAAACGGAGTATTTCTTCCAAGAATGAAGTAGAAAACATATACAATTGATCAATTTAATAAATAATATCAGCAACACAAAGTGCAAAAGTTGCTTGCTTATTATCTCATAAAAATGACACAAAGCATCCCTATGTTGGAAATACCCACAAATTTCATATATCTTGCCTCAATTTTACCATCTCATGTACACTTTGAACTCTAAAATTGCTATTTTAAGCGCTTGCACATTTACCAGACACGCAAATGCTTTTTTTATAATGCCTCATAGATATTTTATCTGAGGAGAGACGATTAAATGACAATTGGCTTAGGGACACTCGACTCATTCAGACAACTCATTTCCCGCTCCGTTACATAACCTTGCATTTTGGTTAGTTCAAAGCTAAAACGCTTTACCGACTCGTCATATATGGTTACTATGAAGTCCTGGCAAATTTTATTCATTTTCCACTAAAATAATTAACAACACTCCCAAAGTTCCCATTTTGCTTAATAACTTTCCATAAAATAGGCTTTGCTTATAGTAATTCCGAACAGAATCGGTTTTAGCATCGACTAAAATGAAGTGACACCTCCAATACCTTAATTCTCTCTCTCTTCCATTTGACTACACATTAGTGCATAGTTAAAAACAAGTGAAGTATTTACAAAATATCGAGGTGACAATCAAAGCCAAATCTGACCATAGTGTACCAGACTTTGCCCTCTCACCCGTGGAAAAGGTTAGTTTTTGATAACATCAAATTCCCCCAGGATTCTAATCCATCTTTTGCGCACACAGATGGACATTATTAGGTGTTTGTGTTTACTTTCATGGTAATTGCAGGTTATATTGAATTCCATCAAGACGAGCCTAAACATGTGCGTTTTCAGAATTTGTTCCGAAGATCAAAAAAGTATTTAGGACCTGGAATTCAATAAGCAAACCTTATATCAACGAATGAAATCCATCTATTAGTGGCAGACATTGCCAATAAAACAGAACTTTTACCGTTGCAGTATAAAATGGATTCCCGAGTGGGAAAAAAGTCTCAAAAATGATCTGATATAATAACTGATACTGACAAATAATAACAAGAAATTCTCAAAATCTGTTAGAAGCTAACAACTCATTTAAAAAGGCTAAGCAAGATAATTTTGACCCTCTTTAACCAATAAATGCTAAAGATTTTTTTAACCGAATAAAATTACAATAAAAGAAACAATGTTCCAAAAGGCAAACAACGTACTACATCCCCCCCACTTTCATCAGTTCATTTTCTCATTCCCGTACACACCCGATTAAATTTTATTCTCTGGTTATCCACCAATCACTTGATCACCTACATATTTGAGTAGCCGCTGTGTCCTTATTGGTGGAAAGGAGCGATTGGCTGCTGTCGTCAGGTTTATTGAAATGCTGGCCATGGAGAGCGATGGAGAGGTCGAGGTGTTTCCACGTCTTGAGAGACCGGCGACCCAGTTTGGCCGCCTCGCGAGACATGCCCAACTCCAGACACCGGCGCAGTCGACAGGGCTGACAGTGGTTGCGTGTCTTGATCGAGATCTTACAGCGATCCTGCCGTATGCATTTGCGCAGGTGTGCTCGTTTATCCTACCCACCCAAATAAGGAATCGACTCGTCAAACCTCTCATTCACAAGGCGCAAATGTGAATGCCATTTTAAGTGATTAAATTGTTTTTTGTTTGGGTTCAATTTGTGTGTGTGTGTGTGTGTGCGTGTGTAATAAAGTAGTTTAAATGCGAACGCTGGGGTGAGTAAATGCCGATTCCCACTGGCGCTTCCGCTTGCACGTAATTCCCTTATTTATTGACGCAATCTCAGTAAATATTTATGCGATTTTTGGCATTTACGAATTACTTAAGCCATTTGTTTTAATGAAAGACGCTGCGTGTTTGTCTTAGTCAACAGTCCACTGGTCGCACGCGTTACTATCTACAAAATTTTTATTTTGCTGCCTTAATTTTAGCCCTAGAGTAATTTATTGCCTGATACCATTCCGTCGTATAAACTGAAACTCGATTCTCCGCGCACCCCTGTGGCGTGGACATCAGTTGCGGTGAGAAAATCTTCTCCCAGACACCGCAAAGAGACTTGTATGGAGCCCCCTGAAGGTGGAGGCGGAGGAGGAGCCGATGGGCGGGCAGCCACACCGGTCAAGGGAGAGAATCAACTCATTTTCCAGACGCCTTTACTAGCCTCGATCTTCACCCAGTCGTGTTTCTTATAAATCAGTCCACTGATGTGTATACAATACTGACTGAATGGGAGTGTATACTTCTATGTGATTCGCTGCAGCCATTTGTTGTAGCAGTTGCCTTATGCGGTGTTTTTAAATAAACACTGTGCCATTTACGAGGTTTACGATCGTAGTTGGCAGAGGGCTTGAAAGCAACCAAGCAGTGCAGCTTTTGGCAAGCCCTGCATGCAATTCAACGCCTCCTACTTTGAATTGTCTGCTGTAAGCAAGAAGGTCAGTAAAACAACATCTTCACCCATTTTGAAGGACGACTGCGTCAAAGGTTGCCATACTTGACGTTTGTCACTAGCCTAGTTACCCAGTTTGAAGGAGGATGCATAAGAGGAATGACAACCTACAGCCAAGTTGCAGGTGAACCTACTTGCCAAATTCATGCTCAAAAAAGTTGTACTCCATAAATAACCTTGACAAAGGGTTCAAAAGCTTACTTGTAATGCCCGTCGGAAGAATCCTTTGCAGCCTTCGCAGGAGAGCACCCCGTAGTGAATTCCACTCGCCGTGTCCCCGCACACGAGACATAGCATTGTATTTGTAAAAGAGCTAAATCCTATTTTTTGGGAGTTTTTAATTCTAAATATAATTTTTTAATCTAGTGTATCCTAGGCTACACGGTGGAATGATCATCACAGGCAGCAGCATGGTGAAGCCATGTCTCGTCTGCACCTCCCATTGGACTCGCCTCGACCAATCACATCGCTCGACTTTGTGTGCTGCCTTGAGTGAATTATTTACGCACCATTAGTCGCTACATTTGCCCGAGTTCTTGTCATTTTTAACTCAGCTATCACTACTAGGCCACCTGGAAACACTCTGGACAGGGTAACTTTCATTACAGGCGCATTGGAATTAGGGGCTTTGGGCGATTTTTTAAGTGCAAAAAGGAAGACTTTTTGCACACTTCTTATTGTTGTCTTCTTATAAATGGTGTGAGGGAGATAAGTGGAATCGTGTGGAGAACCATTGCAGCGGGTTAAACAGCTAGGTCTTCTCGCTCGAAGGGATGGAGAAAATCGAGCTTTTTGGGTCAAATAATAGCTTCACAGTTTCGAAATTGTCTGGTGTTTTTGAGGTTTTGAAGCAATCGGTTGTCAAATTTGAAAGGAAAGGAATTTATTCGCACCTAGCTTTAAGTTGGACGCGTTTTGCGTGGCGGAACAACGCATAGACGCTCACTTGGAGATTGAAATTAGCCCAGTGAAGGCCCTGCTAGGCACGGCAGTGACATGCTTGACGATTTTGACTTAGAATAGGCCTCAGCTTTATGTTCGTGAATGAGGATGTGTGATTGGGTGGAATTAGCCTCTACTGGTGATGCCCTTTGACCCCCAAAAAAACGGTTCCATTCGAATGGTACAGAAGTTCGAGGGAATTTCCAGCCGCCGAAATCTCGAGAAGGCTGTGCGCTAGATCAAGCCTCGATGCACCTTGAGTGCACTCTCTTGTGCACTAAAGAGCTCTGATCAATCGGCTCCCCCCCCCCGTTATCGATCAGTTATCGATTATCAGTACTTGGGTGGGCGCGGTAGGGAGTCAGGCCACTCCCACCTGCTCGCGTGTAAACGATAATAGAGACCGCGAATTTTTTTGTTCAAGACGTTAAAAAATACGTTTATTTTTTTTATTTTAGTTGGTAATTCTCCATGCAAAACATGTCGCCATGCCTTGGTAGTGGGAAAACAAAGCTCCCTGTCTTTGAATGGCCGGTTCTCGTAATCACGATTAAAAAATGCAATTGTAAGGTAAGTGTAAGCCAAAAAGCATCACTTTTTAAGTGTTTTTTTTTATTTAAAAACATCCTTCAACTCAAACCACCGTGTTGACAGCAGGGCAGCACTTTATGGTGCGCACCTCGCCCAACACCGCGAATCTCCCTCCATCCCGTGTCTGTAGTGCACCTCCTAATGAACCTTTTTTTAGAATACAACCCACGTCAGACATTTTCTCGTGATATTTTGCACTGCAAGACCCACAAACAATCGCCTCCTTCTGGGCCCTTCCTTCGTGGAGGCTGTTTTGCTGCGAAAAAAGGGTAAGGAAGCCGCAAGGCCCACCTCACGCATGTTACAACATGGTAACTCTGCTGACACTCAAACGCTCATCATGAAAGTTTGGCATTTAGGCGGGTAAAACTGCCAAATTTGAAAAATAATTTGGCAGAAATGCACCATTTAACAAAGGAAGCCTAGTAGAGAGTTAGTACTTGTACTTTCTCAACAGTGTGCCGTGGTTTACGAGATGTTTTTGTCCCACCTTCCAGGAATTCTATCAGACCGATGTTGCTCTGTCGAACGCCTTGTGAATGGACTCCATCTATGGCATGTCTGAAGGAGGGGCTCGGGACAACGTCCATTGAACGAGCTTGGGTCGCCTTTGAAAGCACTGCTTCCGGCGCTTTAACTCTACAGGGTCGGCAAAGAAACAATGGCACTTGGGAGAGACTTAAAATCTGAAGATTCCTTTGAATAATATGCGATTTATAGATGCCACAAAGCAAATTTTTCCTTAGCAGGAGATGGTTTCCACCTGTGCGCGCCCATTGTAGCGACTTTGTCTCACCTGCAGATCATTTCGATGGTCGTTAGAGAGGAGAAATCGCAGCGGATAGAGGTCCGCACTGGCTCTCCATTGCGCCGTATCTGACTGACTATGTTGGTAGCCTCCACTGCCCCTTGATCAACCTACTTTAATCCACTCACCCTCACTCCCATGCCTTCTCGTTCCCGTGACACCCAAGAAAAGCTCTTTTTCTTTACCAGTTTTTTAGCTAACAGCTTTATATTGTACATTAGCAAACACCGCTGTCGTAAGTGCGTCTGGTAGACATCATAACTCAGCGTTCCCTACATCAACCACTGTCTGCAGACCGACTTCCGTGAAGGCCACCTGTTCGGGTCGCTTTATAGCGCATCTGCCCGTTTAAGGGCGCTAAAAGGCAAAATAAAAGTGGTGTATTGAATTAGTGTAACACGAGTTTGGAGGAAGCAGCAGCCCATCGCCATCGCCTGACTTCTACCTCGTGCCGTGACGTTTGACTCCCAGGATGGCTACAACACGACACATTTCGAGCAAATTTCACCTTCATTGTAGAAAGTATTTGGGGAATGAAAGCGCTCACGCCCACAGACACTTCAAACAAAAAAGCATAATTTAACCTGAAACCTGTGAATTTTCTTGTAATGATTTATGACTTTACCTGGGTGCATTACCACTTCTCTCTGGCAGAATAATTGATGGAAGTAGTCAAAGATTTTATGAGGCAGTAATAAAATGTTGACATCAGGGCGTTAAACGAAGGCCACTATCATCCTGATATTTCACTTTGACAGTTCTGTGATTCATAATTACCTCCAAGGTATCATAATGCCTCGAAAACAAGTTTTTACCTTGCAACTGCCTTTCAAACCCTCCCAAAGGGAGTGATTATGCTGCCCCAAATTGTTAACCGCAAATGCACCTGCCATGTCAATCGCTTTTTACAGGTATTAAAGTCAATTTACAAAAAAACAAGTCCAGGAAAGTAAAGCGAAGATCACGCTAAAATTAGAAACATCATTTTTATTCTTTCACATGTTTGTTTTAATCAACGTTCCTTATTACTTAAAATCACTAAAGTCAGAACTTTGATAGGCATTTTATGACAAACGCTTTAAGGGGTAATAAGCCCTTTGTAAAGCAGCCATCCGGCTACACTTTTTGTGCATTTTTTTGCATTGTTCTGTCACTTTTAACGCATCCTTACATCAGTAGCGATTGAGTTAGGTGCGTTATTTAAAGCCCAAATGTGCCCAAGCTGATTGGCGGAAATACATAGTTTTGAAGAGACATCCCTTCTTGTGGATCAAAATTAGTTCCTTTGTTGTCCCTTTGTGAAACGGTGCCTTGACTTGCTGCTGGGTCGAAATCGCCGTCAAGAGCCTGGGATAGTGGGCCGCGGAGGGCTACCCTCGGTCAGTGCGTCAGCCACCGTGATTGGGAGTCCCAGGTCCGGAGGCATTTATGCGGGTGCATGCATCTCCAACCGGCAATTGCAAAGTGCAAAGGCAGAAGAAGGAAGACGAGGAGAAGGAGGAGGAGGAGGAGGTGGAGGAGGAGGAGGAGGAGGAGGCAGAAATGAGCATTAGTTTGTGCGCCTATAAATACGCAATTATGTATGCGCGTACGTTCGCACACAAGAAGGAATGTCTGTTGCCGTCGCGTCGTTTTGGTAGAAGGCGGAACATAATTTATGACTGGCAGAAGCACCCCTAAGATGCAGCATCCAGTTGCAGCAGATGGCAGCAGAAGCGCAAGCCACTGGTGAAAGAGGGAGGGCGGCGAGTCAACACCACACATCATCCACTGGGCTAGGGAAGTGACTAAACCGACCGCTTGTTTGTGCCTTAGCCAATACCACCTTTACACTTATTTCTGTGGGGTTTGTGCCTCTTGTTAGTGTTATTGTTGATAGATTCAGCCATAATTTTGCTTTTTTTGACGAAAAAATGCACATTCCAGATTTTATTATTGTGGTCGGCCTCTCAACTGATGCTTGCACCATCAGAGCTGAAATAACTCCAAATGTACTAATTTTAATTTTTTTGAGGCAACGTTTTGATTATTATCACAGAAAATTATATTTTATAAATGACCTCAGATTGCTCTGCTCTGATTGGTCGCGGTTTTCTTCGTGACCTTCGTGAACTGTGATGTCCTAGTCAGCCTTCCCAGGTCCGAGCAGCTTGTTTGCCACCTTATTGTCCAATTCTGGCAACTTTAGTGCGCCTACCTTCACCAGAATGTAGAGAATTTGTATCTGGAGGCATCATTCCGCCTCCATTGCGGTGTAATAAAAGTACGAAGGGTGGAAGCGCGGTTTTAGACGAATCTTGCATTGCCAATCATTCCCTACTTTTGCATTTCACCCACCTGCATCCATCAATTACCCCTAACATGGCAGCACGGCTTTTTTCCCCTTCACCTTGAAGCCATCATTGTAAGGTCGAAAGACGAGCTTCAAACTCGCTTTTTTCTCCATTTCCGCATGTTTGTACTATTTGCCCTGTTACAGAGGAGCTGTGGAATTGTCAACGCCTCCAAAGGATGCTCCGGACGGTGAGGCAGACTGTCCACTCCACAGTGGCTCGTTGAGGTGCGATAACAGGCCGAAAGGTAAATACGACCTGCATCCAAGCGACTGTGGATAGATAATGTACTTGATGTTGCCGGTTATTTCCATAGTAAACATCTCTAAACTTAGCCTCCACTTATGGAGGCATGTCCAGAAATACAGACACGCACAACTTGATTGCCCGAGACGGCCTTCCCACTTCGTGATGCCTGTTTTCCTGATCTCTCTCACCTCGTAAGCCACCAACTTCAAGTGTGTACAGCCATGATGGAAATAGTTGGTGCTCTTCTTAGAAGATTTTTTCCCCTTTAGCCTCCATCCATCCATCAAGTGGAGGGAGCATGCAATAATGACCACCTTCCTACCTAAGTTCTTTTTTTGGAGGGACAATGTTGCTCCGCTCAGTGCCTCTTTGCATGAACCAGTGTTGCAAAGGCTACAATGGCTTCCTTTGAAATTTTGATCTTCAATTTCCCGCCACCTTGACATTTTGTGCACATTTGTCCTCACCTTGGCCGTGTACCGTAGTCAGCCCCCAACGATGGGGACCAAAGTTATTTGTGATCCTCGCCTATAAATTACAAAGCTGTTCTTAACACAGCCTTGGTAAAGGCAACAACATGAGGCTTTGGGCGGTATTATGGGCTTCACCTCAAAATGTTTATGTGAAAGGGCTCCGTTTGGATTTGTTTGAATGAAGTGAAAGTCTGGTGCGTTTTTGGTTTTATTTTGGTAAAAAATCTCACCTCTACGTTACATTTGTTGGGAGCCAATGAAATGAAGGAATTCGGAGTAGAATTTTCTGCAATCTCTGCACTTTCTTTTGCCGTATGTAATAATTTAGACTGAATTTCTCATTTTATTTCTTCTGAGATATTCAAATCGGCAATTTTAATTGAGGGTTACTTGGGATAAGAAGTGGAATGCACCAAATGCAATGGTGACATTATCATAGAAGATGGTTAAGTGTATTTGCTTAAAATTGTGCTGTGAATTTGTAGGTGGTTTTAATCTCTCGAAGCAACCGCTAGTGATCATAATCTACGAGGATAATGAAGTTAAAATAAATGCTCGTCTCTACAAATATATTCATTTTCTACCACAAAGACTTGGGGACTTATTTGCTATGATCTTAATGCCCAAGACTGTTGTGATAGACTTGCGTAATACGTTTGTTGTTTGTTTAACCCCCGGTTTCGATTGCGGGTAGGTGGTTGGCCATTTGGCCCTCGCCGGGTTGGTTGGCCTCTGGGCCATGCCACTGGACCCGATGCCTTCTTGGTCGACGAATACGTATGGTTCATCCAAGTGTAATGCTTATTTTCCCTTTGAAGAAGTCGTGGGGCTCTACACTGTGCATGCGACAACTCTAGCGTCTCGGACTTTGATTTTGGCCATCTTGGTAATGGAAGAATATTCTATTTAAGTGTGTGCCCAAGCATATAATTCCTTAGTGGTATGCATCTTTCAATACAGGGAAAATGCTGTACAGAAACACTACCAACAACGACTTGTTTGGAGTGATTTGTCACATCACTATGACATGTCGTGCACACATGGGTTTAATTTCAATGTCAGGGGGGAGTAATGGAGCACTGAAATAAAACTAGCAAACAACAACTAAATAAAATTTATTGTAACCTCATTGGAAGCGCAGGTTATTAGTTATTTACCAGCACAAACGTTTGTTTTCGTAAAGAAACGAAAATTAAGGTAGATTACTTTAAATGATCACACGGGTAAGACTTAGGCGTTTACTTTCAAACCTGTAAAAAAGAAAATTAAAGCAGTGCACCACCTTTGAATGGAAAGGAATACGTCTGACTACAACTAAGTAGTTTAACCCAACTGTAAACATTGGTAGTGGTTGTATCGTGATCATTAAGTTCAGTGAACACTTTAAGATTAGTTCGCTGATCTACAAAAGTCTCAAATATGCAGGCAAAATTGTGCTCGAATATTCAGTTTATCTGCATCCGAGTTCAGCTTCATTTGTTTTGTCATCCAATTATATTGATAATGGTGCTTGAAATTACGAACGCAATTGGTAGATTGGCAGTGCGCCTTCACACGTGCTTCAATTTTCCAAGTAGCCTGGTTTATGTCTTGCAAGGGTATGGTTTGAATTATCGTATTCATTCCGGACATTTCATTGATGTCAATGCTTTATTCTTACCGTTAAGTTTGAATAAAGCCAGTGCACCATTTGCTCTGAAACTAGCATTAATTTACGCTTGAAAACCAGTTTTTCTTTTAAAAAAGTTTTTTTTGCATTGCCGTTGTTTACTCTCTGCCAGTTATTAGTGTCGAAGATTATTTATCTCATCGCTCACTACCACGCTGAAGGCAATATTTTGTGTAGACGGGCAGCAGTTGGAAGTACACTTTTTTGCCTCCCAAATTTCGCAAAATCGACTTTACTGGTGCATTGCGTTGGATTTACTTTTTATTTAAGGTGATTGGAATGCAAGCTGTCATTTTGGCACTTCACGATTCACCCTACCTTCGTCAGTTGACTACGTCTGGTATAGTCGGCCAGCTCCCTCTGGGTACACGGGGCTCACTTCTCTCAAATCTTGTCGACGTCTTTGAATCCGCTGGTATCGTTGACCCAATTATTATATGTCGATCTGGTGATTCTAAACAAATTGAGAAATGTCTTCCCAAATCTCATCATTGTACTATTGTCGAAGTATCCCCGATGCTCAGCATTCCTGAATGTCTTCATCGTGTTCGGGATCATTTCACGTGTGTTCCCTTCGCTCAGTACGTGTTTCTCACATATGCAGATATTGTGGTCACGGAGTTAAACCTCCGTGATCTTTTTCTGAGGATGGTTCGTACTAAAGCCGAGATTGTAGCGTTGGCCTCACCTTACACTGCAGATGCGAAACTTCTCAAAATGGCTAGAGGCACACATGACTTAATGGTGTTGGATGACAAAGATGAGTCTCTGGTTATGTACGTACCCGCGTCGGAAATTAGAAAGCAGATACGTGTACCGAAGTCGATAATGTCTTCGCATAGCAATTTGACATGTCGAGCAGATCTTCATGACGTTGGAATGTACCTGCTTTCCGGATACGCTCTAAGAATGCTTGAATACGATAAGTAAGTGTCTTTAATGGATTTTAGTGGTGTTCACTTATCACGCATGCCTTTTATTATTGAAATATTGTAATATAGGGTTTAGTGTATGTGCCGTCCATATGCCTGGTTGCATAAACAATAATTTCAGCACTATGTACGGTTTGGTTATTTCGCTTTTCACCATGTTTCATGCTTTACAATCCATGGCATTCAGTGCTCTAGTAATTGCGGTTTACCTAGAGATGATGCGGGTCTACGAAAGTCTTTCTTCAAACATATCGTCAATGTCGAACAGCACAAACCCTTCCAATTCGACATCAGCTCTAGTGAGTACAAGTTCAGCTTGCTTAGAAACGTCTCACTACTTTGCTTTTCCCTATTAGATTGCAAGCTGTTTCTCTTCTGGTTTGAGATTGCTTATATTTTCCCATATTTTGTCACGAATTTTACATTTTTACAGTCCCATTAAAACCTCATTGAGAGTTCAGACAAAATGTTAATCATGAGTTTAATTTTGCCGTGTTTAATAATATGAGCTTGATGTCAGGCCGATACCGTTTGGATTTGAGCTCTTTCGGTATTCTCTCTCACATCTACCCTCTATTCGTCCTGCCACTGCATCAGTGACAAGTCAGCTGCCAAAATCACTTCGCTACTCATCGGAGGAGATGCCGCAATACGCCAAAGTTGTTATCTCGGTTCTCGAGAACGCACCGGTCTGCCGTCGCTTGGACTCGGCTCTCAGCTATCTGGATGCCGTCAAGATGGTACGTTAAGGTGCTCCCTGAATCAAGCTCACTAAGACACCTCGCGCGGTTTATCTAGATCTCATTATGGCTCTTTTGTGGTCAGAGTGGGACCTTGTGCGCTTGTCGGCTACCGCTTTGATGCTTCAATATGTCTATTTGAGGATAGCGATCCCTATCTTATCAATGGTTTTACAGTTGTTGGTCTGAAAAGATCAACGGGGCCAAAACAATGCGACTCTGACTTTGTGTCCTCTAGATTCGGGAAAAGTACCCGCCGGAGAACACGAAGGTTGAGAAATCGACTTCAGCTGCCAGCGCCAGTGGCCGCCAAGTCGGCCAAATAGTTGACACCATTCAGGGTGAGGGCTGTAACATCGCCAACGGGGCGCTCATCCGGTCCTGCATCATTTGTGCCAATTGCACTGTGGATCAGGGCACCCGACTCTTCAGCTCCGTTCTCCTCTCCGGTGTTGCAGTGGGCAGTGGGTAGGCGATTTCCTCATAATATTGTAGCTATAAGCTGTCGAAATCCCTCTATTTGGACTGCTAATTTTAATTGCGAAATGACTGAATTCGGCAGACGTTTGCATTGTTTGTGCCAGGCTAGTAGTGTCAGTTGACGTGGTTTGTGAATTTGAAAAAGTGAAAATCCATCTGTCGATCTGTAATGTGTGGTTGGCGTAAGGGATTCCCATTTGCGCCCTGTACGGGACTCCTTTTTTCCCTAGTCGAATGTTCCTTCCCCAGCCATCACTGTCAGCTTCCTCGTAACCGGACTTTGTAAAACGTCCACCATAGGCATAAGAGCATTGGAAGCAAATGTTAATGGCCCTCCGCTTTTGTTGTCTATTATGCATGTAAATGCTACTCTGGTTAGGCTATCCGTGCAACAACTGTTACCCACAGGGCCGACCTCGCCTTACCTCGGAAAGGTTGTCTCTGGTATACTGTGCAGTTAGCCCTCATTTTTTTTCATCGTAAGGAGGTATTTCTGCGATTGTACCTTCAGATGCAAGATTACGAACTGTGCGATCGGTGAAGGTGTGACAATTGACGACAACTGCACTCTTAAGGACTGCACAGTAGCTGCGCATCAACGCATACCCGCAAGGTCGACAATGCAGTCGGAGAACATGGGTTTCTCTGAAATTGACTTTGATAATTTAACTATATAGGCACCCCACAGTCCGGCATTGTGACAATCCACACCCCACTAATGTACTACTGTATGTGCTTTTGGACGAACCCTGTTTCTTTATAATAAATGTGTAAGACGGAGTTTCTCTGGGAGGGTACGGAGCTGTGGAAGCCTCTTTTAGTTAGCCATTGTGTAGTTGAGTGAGCGTAGCAAATTGAGCTCACTCTGGTCGGACCCAGAACGTATTCCGACAAATTGGTACAACAAGCGGTGGTTTTGGCAGCGAGGACTGGCGTTATTCTTGGCCTTTATTCCATTTAAAGCGGTCAGCGTGGCCCATTATTGAGCCACAATTGTTAGAGGGATAGAGGTAGATGGGGTTGGACGCTTTTAAGACGTGCTTCCCCTTGGAGTCCCTGTCCGACCCGACAAAACACCCCCACTTTGCGCGCCTACCATGGTTTGTGCACAAGTGTAGCATTTAAAACAGTTGAAGGCAACAAAATTCTCAATTTTTTGGCAGTAAGAATTGTGAAAGCTTTAAAGGTCAGAAAAGTGTATTGACATGTTGGTATTCCTACTTAGGCGTTGAGATTTATTAATATTTGAAGTCCCACGCAGTGCAAAGTAGTTGTTAAATAAACTACCCAAACAAATAAATAAAGTTGCTGTGACATCTATTATTTTAGCCTAGTTCTAGTGATTAAGTTTGCTGGATTGTACTGCGCGCGCTATAAAGCTGCTGAAATGTCGAGAAAGCGACATAGAGATTCTTCCTACGATGCCGAATGTATTTTTGCATAATTTTGATCTTTAACCTATAGACAAATTCTATCCTAAGCGTGGACGGCCTGACCGTGACACAATAGAGTCGCTTGTATATAGGATTGGGAGCAAGGTTTGCTGATGGGTTAACTCTGATGCTCTCCTGTAGGATACTGATAAAATTCACAAGGACATCAGCGAATTGTGCATTCTTTTCTGTGCTGAACTTGACAAAAATCTTGAGCATCGCGTTAAGATAATTGCTTCTTGGTATTACTTAATTCATGAATTTAATGCATTCTAAGTGCCAAGAATATTCCTGAACGCATGCAAATTTATACGACCCTTCTTGGACTGATAAACCTGAAGAATCACGATTTCGTTTCCAAAACCGTTGACGCCATTGTTAGAGATTTGAAAGATGCCCTTAAATCCAGCTCTTTTGATGATGTGAAATATTTGGTAAGTTTATTATTCATATTGCTTATTATTAGGTTCGGTTCCTATCGAATTCCGTGAACTGCAACATTGTTCATCCGGCCAGTTTGTTATCTCTGTATGAAAATTTTGCAGAAGTTACTTTGGATGTTCGTTCAAGTTCCCAGGCGCGAACGGACTGGTATTCCTTTGTCGTTCTTTACGCACTGCCATATGTACGTTGCCCGTTGTTCTACTCAATAGAATTTAGAGTGCAAAGCGTCTTAATGATTATAATTCCTCTGCACTGAATGCAATTTTAAGCACAATTGGCGTGTACTTATCGTAAGTTCCTATTGCATACAGGTGAAATTGGTGCACTTGATCCTTTGAATTATGTTATGACGAATTTTTAAATTTGTCCAAGTGTTGCCTAAGCCGTGTAATGGCTTCAGTTATTGTCTCTGGCGTTTCATGTAGAAAACGGCGAACACTTCACGTTCCCATGCTTCGTGTCTGGGACAACTCTGATCCGCACCCTCAGGAGGATGTAAGTATCGGGTTGCTCCCTACTGCTGCCAGTAGTAAATATTTGTTTTCCACTCTGAGTTCTTTCCACCTGCAGTACTTGTCGTGCTTGTGGTCACAAATAACTTCAATGAAAAACGCCAACTGGAAGGAACACGTACTTTGGCGCATTTCGGATGCGTTTCCATCTCTTCGTGAATCTGGACAGCCTTGCGAGTTTGGACAGGTAACAATTGTATCTTTCGTTGCCTCTTCAATCAACACTGCTCACTAGTACCAAGTTTAACTTCAACTTGCCTTCCATTAGTCCACTTTTTAGTTATCTACTTCATTCAACACGAACCTAAGGGTCGGACGTTACAAGCGATGCTATTATTTAATGGTTACCATTATGGTGTTCATATTACACAGGGGCAAAGCACGTTTTGATTAGGTTTCTCTGCATTTTATGGCACTGTGGAGGGCTTCATTGCGCTGCCTAAAACGAATGAGTACAGCCAGTGCGCTATCAGATCTTATCCGTGCTTTTTTGCCCTCAGATCACACCACCGGACTATGACTCAGAGATAGTCTATCCCCTGCCTCAAGTTGTATTCCGCATGTTCGACTACACGGATGTCTACAGCGCAGACGATGATGCAGCGGTAGATGATGAAATGCCTCAGGACGGGTCTAAAATTTCGTCCTTGAATACCCCCACCCTGCCCGGTGCTCACACTATCGAACGATTTTTAGTAGATGAACAGATTCACATCATCCTCGAGACAATGCATTTCAATCGCGTTATGTGGTGCGTTGCCCTTCTTGTGGTCGTAGTACTGATCGCAGCGCTCCTAGTGTCGACTTTCTCTATAATCATCTGTCATTTTTAATTCCCAGTGCTCGAACCCTTTTGAACCTACGAACACGCGCTAAGTTGGCTCTCGACTATATGATAGTGGAGGCCATATTTGCTGACATCTTTCGCCTTCCAAAGCCTCCAGTGCGTCATGGTAACCTCTTGTTCTACGCCTCTCTCCTCATTCAACTCTGCAATGAGGCTGTCAACACCATACCTTTAGTGCTCGCCCAGGCCACGGGCACCCTTTTTGAGCGTCTAGACAGCATGAAACCTGTGTGCATTGCAAGGCAAGACCCATTTTGGTGCTTATTCCCCACTCACCTAGATTTGTCGAGTGGTTTTCTTTCCACCTCACTAACTACCAATTGAAGTGGAGCTGGCGCGACTGGTCCCGTGCCCTCGAGGAGCCGGTGATGTCGCCTCGACGCTGGTTCATTTCCGAGACTTTGTGTCGCCTCGTACGCTACTCTTACTACGAGAATGTCAAGCAGCACCTTCCGCGTTCATTCTACTGCCTTTTGCCGCCTCAACCGGGTCCTGTCAACCCCTATGATAAAGCGTGTAAGTTTTGTCATCTTCTGGAATAGCTAGACAAAAGGCTGTTTCATTTATGATTGTCAAATAGCTCCACAGTGGTGAAAATCACAATTTTTGTAATTAATGTTGCTTTTAGCCACAGCCCAGCGTCGCATTTTCGTTCGCATTCTGGAAGCTTTTGACCAGCGCCACAGTCCCGATGACTTACTTGACCTCATCCGACGACTCGCTTCTCAGAGGGGCGATGATTTTGACGACTCCGATCTGGAGCCCTATCGTCAGTCACGAAGTCGAAGCAGAAGTAGAAGCAGCAGTCGCTCCCATGGCTTCAACTCGCATTCCGAAGCGGAGGGTTCAGTTGAGATGGACGGAGAGGATCAGCGTTCGCGTCCCACCACTCATCGTCACCTTGATGGTGATAAGAATAGGGGCTCTCGTTCCAACTCAAGCGCCTCTTCTGCTTCCGCGGCATCGGAGAAGGCCCGTCCTGTGAAAGATGAATTGGCATCCCCTAAGAGGGCAAACAATAAGGAGAAAATGGACGAGAATGAGGATGACTTGGATAACTGTTTGGTGCCTGGTGTAACTAATCGCGAGCTGGAACTCTTTATGACTGCTCTATTTTATCGCGCTCACAAGACTATCAGTCACACTTGTTCCTTGCTTAATCGGTAAGTCAAGATCTTGGTGACTTGACTATGCTTTTTGGTTGGCATGTCCGGCTCTCATTCGCGTCTATTCCTCGCTGATTTAGGTACTCGGAGACATTCAAGACGTTGGCGTCGACAGTGGAATTGCAGGTGGAAGCTCTGCACATCCTGCAAGCAGTGTGGTGCAACCAGTCGCAAATGGTGGTGGCTATTTCGGACTACATGTCGCGCCAGGGTATGCTGGATCCCGAGTCTGTGGTGGGGTGGGCCTTCTCACCCTACATGTCCGCCTTCTCTGGCCCCCTAGCTCCTCCACCCTCCACTGTTCATGTGTGTCCACGAATGCTGCAGTAAGTCCTCTCAGTTTTTTTCTCCCTTCATCCCTTCTGCTCCACAGGCATACCCGTCCCTCATATTTCGTCTCATTCAGGTCACATGTTTGGGAGTGTCTCATGCACACACTGGTTCGAGTTGGTCAGCGCATCGCTCAAATCACACCGAAACTGGAAGCTGTTAAGGATCAAGCAGGTGTGCGTCATCGCAAGGTATGGCCTTTTGGCGTACAGATTGCATGATAACCCGAGCGGATAAGTGTATGACTTCTTTTTGTGGATAATGTTCTCTTTCAGTCAACAAGTGGATCTCGATCTGACGGCAGTTCCAGTGACTTAGATAACGACGACGATGACGGTGATTTACGCGCCAAAATTGTCCGTGGACGTCGTCGTCACCAACGGCATTGTCGTAGCAGGAGTCGTGGCAGTAGTAGTGGTGGGGGTGGCGGTGGTGGTGCCTCGCCAGACCGCCTGGCGCGTCTAAATGAGGAGCGTGGTGAGGCAGTGCGTTCTCAATGTGCAGTCATCACCCTCCTGCTCCATCGACACGTTCGTCTCGTGGCAACGGTGGAATCGAAAACAACGGAGGAGATGGAGACCTCAGACAACCAGAGTGATCTTGTCGACCTCGAATCCGTGGCCTACTGGCTTAAGGGACGCCTTATGCAAACTGTTCTGGAGGTGCGCACCTCATTCCCATCATTTAACCATTGCTGATTTGTAGGGGAGAACGTGCTACTGAAATTAATTTAAGTAGGGGCTGTATTCAGTATGCTAAGTTCATTAATGGTTATGCACAGGTTCCCTAACCTTCTGTTTGTTTTGATGCATTTCAGCATCAGGACCAACTGCTGCCATACATGGATAATTTGGAGGAGTTGATGTCCGATTTGACACCATTCGTGGGCGACGTGTTTCGGGCATTGCGAAGTCTCTACGCCTGAAACAATTTCATTGTCGTCGTTCCTATCTCCTCTCCTACTTCCATTTATGCGTAATATATGCCTACATTGTACTTTGTTTGAGTTTTTCACAATGTGCATTTATCAAAATTCAAATTTCTTTTGGGGTAAAAACATGAACTCACCGTATTGTGAGATCAACCATCTAGGTAGT
The DNA here is from genome assembly GCA_036345935.2 of Taenia hydatigena. Classification (NCBI taxonomy): domain Eukaryota; kingdom Metazoa; phylum Platyhelminthes; class Cestoda; order Cyclophyllidea; family Taeniidae; genus Taenia; species Taenia hydatigena. Next base: position 653,465 of record JADWOT020000003.1, read on the forward strand.
AATGCCAATTTTAGTCTGGAGTATTCTGATGTAACTGAAGTCTTCATTTGAATATGTTGCAATTTTAATCTAGTTTTGATGGGCCATCTGGATCATGAAATCTTGTTTACTTAAGAAGTTGACTTACATCAGATTAGTCCTGCTAATGCTCTCCTCTTTAACGCTGTCTAGGGCAATGATACAATAACTCGACTAACTTGTTATCCGTTTGCCTGCCACGTTGTACGCATCATTTTCCCTCGACCTTTAGTTAATATCCTTAATTTACTAGCCATCGCGTGTAGAAGAGAAGGATTAGTAGTGCGGATGTGCCACTCAGACGGGGAGCGCGAACCTGGTAAGCTCGCGTTGTGCCACCGCGTTGGAGTGTCACGCGTTCTCTCCTGATGGGCTGCGGTCTTTCTCCCTGTCAACTGACTATCGCGTTGGGTGTGAAAAAAGGTTGAGTTTTTAAATTGAAGAACAGTTGTTAGATATTATCATTGGGGGAATCTCTGCACCAAAAAGCATCGGATGGCACGACGTGACGGAAGGCGCCAGGTGAGACAGGGACCAGAAGCACAGGATTGGAAAGGCAAACGAAAGCTTTTGCAGGTTTTTTCAGTACAATTTATCAATGAAGGAATGCATTTCAAGCGCACTCAGGGTCGAGAAGCCATCAGTTGGCAAAACTTGTGGAAGTGTCTACCGCAGTGAACCTACCGAATTCCAGGGAACAGTGTCTTTGAATTAGTAGGTGATTAAGGTAGGAAGGATTGCTCATGAGTTATTCTGCAGGGATGAAGTTGTCATCATGAAGACTCGGACTTCTAGATTTAGTGGCTTGATACGCCTCACTTACTGGTTAATCCAGTACCTCATTCTTTGATCCCGAAACTTCATTTCAACTTTGAGCGCACATTGATGGGACTTATGTGAATGTAGACAATAGAGGAATTCCACAGTGATGTGGGCTGACATAACCCTTGCCAATGTAATTCTTGGACGCCCTCCAGAGACGAACAGTGATAAGTCAGGCCTGTGAAGGCGGGTCTGAACTGGCACAGTCGGTGGGTGAAGCAAAGTCACTACGGAAACCGATTGTTGAGAGAAATGCGAAGGATTTTTGGCTAACCATTTTAAACGCTACTTAAATTGAATTCAGCGTCCACTGGTACTAGCCTTGGCTCCATTTCAAGCTATAAACGGAGAGCAAAAATGCATCTTCCCCTTTCTAGACATATAAACTAGACAGCGCAGCAGTGTTTCATTTTCGGCCTTTGTTTTCATGAGTCACCATCAACATGGCAATTTGCATTATGTGGTCAAAAATGACACCCTGAATGAAGAGATTGTCCCGCATTCCCCTATATCGTACCAGAAAACCTTTTTGTCCTGAAGGACAGGAGACAAAGTGTCGGCTTTTCAGGTGGAACTTGCATACATAGGAGTAGCTCAACTGGTCTCGGTAGTGGTCATCTCATTTTATGTCGGCCAATGTCGTCAGTTGACGTCTTAAAGAGAACGATGAAGCAGTGCTTTTGAAAAATCGCATCAACCTTCAGAAAAAATAGTTTGGAACAACTAAAAGAGGTCGTTTGAACCACGTTAAGCTTAGCGCTTGCGGCTCTTCTTGCATTCTTCCTGACACGCTTCAACGCGTTGGACTAAAACGAGGTGCAGTGGATAATTACTCAGGCTAATCCTGTGGCGAATATTTCCAAAGAAAGCGGGGAACACACAGGTCTCTGTGTCCATGCCTTTGTCATCTGTAAATATGATTATAAAATCAGCCTCCGAACAAAACCAACATCACACGTCAGTAAATCAGTCAATCAACTATCAATCCACCATCAGCGCACTTCCATACTACAATAACTTTCGCTCCATTGATATAGGCATCAACCAATCGTTTCATCGTTAACAATTCAACACTATCGACGGTTCCGCCTCATTCGTTTCCCTCTCATCACCAGGAGGACCGATGAAGAGAGAGGGAGAGAGGGTGGGGCTTATTCACCGCGATGACCTTGAATCTGCCACTTTGGTTCTGCCACCCCATTGCCGCATCCATCCAACATGCCATAATGTTTCCTAGGGAAAGACTATGATAGTAATAGCATCAAAGACTGCTGTACCAATATATATACAAGCAATTGTATTGACTTGAAAGCTCCTCTGAGTTGCGATGGGTCATTTCAACAAATACTTTGCCCTGAAATAAAAGAAGGGAACTATGAAGGTTTAATCTGCCCCAGGGCGCTCTGTTTTTTTCGGAAAGCCGAGTCAAAAGTCTGAATCCAACGCAGGTTCGCGGAGAGATTCCGGTCGTGGGACAGGAGTTCCACGTCTTGCTGTCATGCTGACGGAGAGGGTTCATTGCCACATTGCCTAGGTCACGAGGAGGAGGAGGAGGAGGAGGAGGAGGAGGAGGAGGAGGAGGAGGAGGAGAGGAGGGGGAGGAGGAGAGGAGCGAGGAGAGGAGAGATAGGAGTTAGGAGGAGAGGAGAGAGGGGAGGAGGGAGGAGGAGGAGGAGGAGGAGAGGAGAGGAGGAGAGAGAGAGGAGAGGAGGAGGAGGAGAGGGGAGGAGGATGAGGGAGCGAAGAGGAGGAGGATGAGAGAGAGAGAGGAGAGGAGAGGAGAGGAGAGAGGAGAGGAGGAGAGAGAGGAGGAGATGAGAGGAGGAGGAGATGAGGAGGAGGGAGGAGGAGAGGAGGAGAGGAGGAGAGGAAGAGAGGAGAGGAGGGGAAGAGGAGAGAGGAGGAGGAGTGTAGGAGAGGAGGAGGAGGAGGAGAGTAGGAGAGGAGGAAGAGAGGAGAGAAGAGGAGCGAGAGGAGGAGAGGCAGGAAGGAGGAGGGAGGAGGAAGGAGGGAGGAGGGGGAGGAGTGAGGAGGAGGAGGAGAGAGGAGGAGGAGGAGGAGAGGAGGAGGAGGAGGAGGAGGAGGAGGAGGAGGAGGAGGAGGAGGAGGAGGAGGAGGAGGAGGAGATTCGTTCTTTGGCCCAATCCTCCCTTCTGATTGGCCCATACCAAGTGGATAACCACTTGAAGGTCAAGGTCAGTCAGTTACTCTAACCACGTGCAAATACAATAAATCGCATAGACCTAAAGACTCACATTCGGCTGGTCGGCGCTCTCCACCCGCCAGGCGAAATCCACTCGAAATTGAGAGCTCGATAGGATTCAAGCTACACTACACCACCATGGCAACTCCAGTCCATAACAAGTGAGTGAATTTGCCAACAGGATGCTTGAATCCCTGAAGCATTAATTAATTTGATGCTTAGGTCCACTTCGTCAGTCGAGTATCAATGTTACTGTTTAACACATTTGACGGACCACTTCTCCTTGATAGCTTTAGGTGCAGTCAAGTGTCACAGCGATTTTCAAATGCCTGACCTTGACACTATGACCCTGCATAAACTATCCGTGGATTTAGGCCTCACGACAGTCTTACCATCGCTCCTCCAATTCGGCAGAGCAGTAAAATATTTTATATTTCCAGTCGGCATTTCTGAATGCACCATTCTCTTCCGATTGATTTGCCTCGGAAACAGATTCATTCGACCGTTCGAGGGTTATACAGCGAACACGTAGCCCGTATTTGTTACTTTTCATGGCAGGTTTAAAGCAAAAGTGGGTGAAAGCTTTAAATTACTCCCCAAAATCCATTTTAACAGGATTATGGTTGGTCTCTCCCGACCTCCAGATTGAATAAGCTGCCATGTATCAACATGGCCGAAATTTCATGGAATCCGGCAGATTATGCCACCAAAATTTCTCGTTCAAACCAACCCATTCAACAATAGTTCGTTTTATCATTAGAGGAAGAAGATAAATAATACCATCCAAATTATAAGTTTTGGGAAACTTACTACTTAAATTGATAAGTAGACAGATACAACGTGGCAGCAGTAATCACAATTTCGGTAATCAGAGCACTATTTTAGGTCATAAAATTGTTATACCAGTAGATTCACATAGAGGATGCATCCAACCTCCCGTTCGAGACTCATAGAACACTTAAATTGTATCCACCCCAGCAAAATTTCAGCGTGGAACGTTTTGCCAACTTTTCGAAAACGCAACTACTCCCTGTCCTCTTCCAAAAAAAGGCTCGTTTCGTGGCAGATATCTGTGTGCTTTTAAAAGAGACTTTACATGTAGTACAAATGTTTATAACCTCAGAAAAGATGCTTCCCTTCGACTCTCTACCAGGTCCAGTTGATTCTCAAATCGGCGATCACTCCAGACAGGCGTGGTGCCAAGCCGAGGTGTGCTGCCAACTCCTCCAGGGCGAATGCCAAGGTCCATCAGCTACTAACACCTCCATGGAACTGAAATTAGTTTTCAGTGATCGTGCCTCTCTGCATACACTCATAACGTCGATAATAAAGAAGTTAATCCCTTAACTATCTGAATGTAGCCTTGAAAGGATCCAGGCATGGAAACTTGCCTTCCATCGGTGAACTGGGTGAAGCTCCAAAACGTCAGCAGACACATAGAGTCTAGCCTACACCATTGCCAGACCAAATTTGCCAACATTACCGCAAACTAAAACCAAAATCCAACTCCATATGGCCGGAAAATCCACGAGATCACACCCTGGGAACGAGATGGTGAGGCTCCTGCGACAACACATCGGGAAAGAAGCGTCCCAACTCCATATGGGACACAGAAGAGCTTGAAGTCGACTCACGTAGGAATTGTAAGCCCTCGAGCGATGACGTACCCAAACGGCTTGTCCTCATTTACACTTGGCGGTCGCTGAGTCACCTGGAATAGGGTCCAAACATCACGCATCACCACCATCCAGCACAGTGGCCGAGGCGGTTCAACTCCAAACCACAGAAGCGCCTCTTTTTTCCTGTCCTTTCCCTCTCCCCACCTGCAGACCCTCTGTGAGGAGAAGTGGTGATGTCCGCACGTCCAGAATGGCAACCTCGAGAGTAGCCAGTCTCCCAGACGGAAGCAGTTACGAGGTACAAGCAAACATCAAGGAAATATGAGCACACTGAGATGCATATACAGAGATATAATTCAGAGCAAATGCTCCCACGCAAGAGTTAGAGTAAAAATAGTAAAACATACACAAAAGCGCGAATTACACATCCACTACATGCTTCTTCTTCTTCTTCTTTTTCGGCTTATCCTCAACAACAACAACGGAGGCATCACACACAGGATTCTCTTCTCCCCCTTCATTCTCCTCCACAACTTTCTTCTTTTTCTTTCGCGGCGGTTCCACGACGCCGTCCACTCCGGTGTCCTCGACAGTCGCCTCTTGTTTTCGTTTCTTCTTTTTCTTCTCCTTCCCAACCTCTTCCTGCCTCTGTTCAACCTCCACTACTTCGTGATGCGTAGATTCTTCTAGTTGAGCAACCTCGGACTCCCGCTTCTTTTTTTTCTTTTTTTTCTCACCTGTCTGCGTCTCATCGCCTTCATCCTTCTTGTAAATATCAATGTTTGGTGAAGGCGATCCGTTCAACGTGGCGATGGCTCGCTTCTTCAGTTTTCCGATCACTTTATTAGCCTTCAAAAGTTCACAACCATTGGTATTTGTAGAATAAGAAATAAAAAAGGTAACAGAAATGACTCACTTCCTTTACAGCCGCCGCCATCGCCTCCGCATTCGTCATTGGCATAACACCACTTTCAAAGTACTTCAGTCGATCCTCAACCTGCTTCTTCAAGTGCTGTCCATAGACATCGCAGAGGATATCACTGTAGCAGTCAATACGTGTCGCGAGGGCACATTTTGCCGCTAAGAAACGCGAAATCCTGCCCTTGTTTTCCTTCGCCGCGCGACCAATGTAAGAACTGTGAAAAATTAGTCCATACTTGGGCGTACGACCACGGGTTCGTAGTGCTCTAAAAAGAGCCTTCTCTGCACCCAGAATTTGGATGGTGGAAGCCGGAAACTTGGAAAGATTTGTCAGAGAACCAGCGTGGGAGATCAGACGAGCAGCGACTTGACTGCCGATGAGCGTGTTGAGGTTTGGTGCAACACCAGTCAACTTGTTGACAAGATAAGTGTAGGCTTTCGAGCGACGTTCCATGAAAGTTTGGACGCTTTTCGCAAAGGAAGACAGATTCTCCACATCCTGATCCGTTACATCGAAACCTGGGAGAGAAATCACCAATCGAAGAAGAAGAAAAGAGCCTACCCATTGAAGTTTTAGCCACCTCAAAAATCGCAACTGCTTTTTCATGGTCCTGAATGACTTCTTCAATTTGATCCAGCTTATCCTCAGTTAAGTCTTCACGGCTGCGGATTATATCGACAAGTTTGATGTAGTTGGCGCTTTCTGGAACAATTTTAGCCAATTCTGGGAAGTGATATGAAAACCACTCCTTGATACGCATAGAAAAAGTGTTAATGTCCTTATCCATTTGGTCAAGTAGGCTAATTGTCTGAATAACCATATTGTCATCTCTTAAGAGAAAAAGGGTATTATCTCAGCAACTGCCAAACCTGTTTACATTGAATTTGATTTTGGCACGGGAGTAACTATGCCCAAGTCCGACTTGAGCCTGGGACTCTGCGAAGTGTGTCAATTCGGCAATGTAGTTCGGGAAGAACTCGCGGATCCCGCGATAGACGTCAGCAGCAGCCGACTCAGAGGAAATCTTAACGGTTTCGGGTAACCCAGTTTCGGTCGCATTAAGAGCATCGGCTAACTTGTGTTCCGAAACGCACAAGATTACAGGTTTTTCCCCACTGAGGTTGGATACAAGAAAATTTTGAAGATCATCATGAACAATACCCTCTGAAATTGAGTTGCAATTTTCTAGAGCGTTTTCGGCTGACGTGAATGGTGAAAATGCACGCAGTTTAAAGGTGCCGGAAAATGTGTCATAGTCAGTAGATACCTCAGACAAGCGTTCAACAACTGCAGACAACTCATGTAACTTTGTTCCCAAAATAGCGTAACCAGATGCATGTTCAAAAAGGAACAAAACTCTACTCTAAATATGATAATCCCATTAAAAATACAACATGTGCTCACCTTCATGTTGCGCTCCTCTGATAAGACAAATTTGAACAAGGCTAAATAACTATTATTTCAGTCTTTTACTTTGTGAGTTGGAGCGATGGTAGCTTTACTTATTAATAAAAATATCTACTTTTGAGCTAAAATGAGTTTTTTGAGATCCCTAAAAGATAAATGCTATTAGTCGTAGGTCCTCTTTATCCGCCCTTATGGGTAGGAAATAAATAGTTCTGTTTTGTTTTCAGCAGTTAGGCAAAATGCATTAAATATTAGAGGATTTAAAAGTCATTCCCTTTGTGGATGGAACTGGCTAATATTGCAGCTCAAAACGACTATTTGTGCTGTATTTATTTCCCCTGTACGTTCCCCTCAATGGTATTCGCATTGGTAATCTCTGCCAAACCCTTTTTTACCATCGTATCTCCCTGCATTCATGTGAAATTACGTATTACTGCTTTTAAGAATGGCTGGGAGGCTGCAAACATATCTTGAAGGCTGACCACAGGTATAGTGTAGTACTTTGTTTGTTAGAACTGCCGGTTTCTGTCAAGGACACAGAGGTGGCCGTACTGCCCTAGCTGCGTGGGCTGGCCTCCGGGTCATGCCAACAGCCTATTTCCCTCTGTCCGGTGAATATATGTATTCTACCCTGCCACTTTGCCTTCTTTTGCCTTAAGGGAGCCTCGGGACGCTACATCTAGTCTATCACACAAGCAAACGATACACAAATTTGTTTGCTTGAACTCCCGCTTTCAGTCAGGGCCACAGAGTCGATCGTATTGCCCAAGCGGCTCATTTTCCTCTGCCCGTTTAATATATATTCTACCCTAGTATTTTGCCTTCTTTTGTCTCCAAGAGACCCTTGGGCCACTGCACCTACTTTTCCAACGAAGGCTGAGCAAACCTATTGCTTTTGCCGAAACAAATACTGTTTTTGAATTCGTTTCATTAAAATTTTGAAACAGTTTTTAGATGGCTTAGGGAACCGAAGTATTTGGTAGGGACGCGCATTGCTGGCGAATGGATGCTCTGAGTGGAAGAAAAACTCGCTGCGAGCGAAGAGCTTCCGCAGCTAAACCATTTATGGACCTCTTACCCGGTCAGCATAAATTTGATTAGGGTGAAAATTACAATGCAAAATAAAGGCATTGCTTTTAATTCGACTCCTTCTTTCTTAATCTTTGATCAGACGAAATTATTTCAATGTGTCTCTTTAAGCTCTTTGCTCTGTGTTGACAAATCACTCTCACTGGTCTTTCCCTCGTCGGTTTTTTATTCATCCCCATGATCCTTTTGTTTCTTTGATCTTAACTTTGCAAAAAATCCCTTCACCCCCTTTGTTTCCTTTTTCTGGTTAGTATCACCTTGCTCTTGCGGTGGAACTTGCAAATTCTCGCTTTTTTCGCTTTCTGTGGTTACCTGATTACTGGGAGAAGTTACCGACGGAGAGTCTGTCGACGTGGGTTCCTCCAGTGGTGGTGGATTGTTTCGCAATTTATTTATTTCCTTCATCTCCGCTTGTATTAGTGGTAGTAGTAGGAGTCGTCTTTTTCGAGCCTTTTGTTGCGCACTAATGAAAAGACGCGTCCGATCCTCAATCACCTCCTCTACTGCGCTCTCCAACTGGTCCAACCTTGGTGTTCTTTGCACCCACCGTCGCACCGCCCAAATTGTCAAAAGTACCGCTATTAGGAGTCCCAAACTGGCTACTGTTACAATTAACGCCACCAACCGCAGCCTTGCGACTCGTGGAGGTCGAGCTGCAAGCTCCCACAAACTCGGAGGTCTAGGCGTAACATGGAGGAAGAAAGAGTTGATTAGAAACCGTCCCGAGAAGGTTATATTCTTCGACGCCTGTATCGTGGGAGTGTCTGGCTTTGGTACAATTAAATGACAGTCCCACTGACCTTGCATCTCATTTTTTAAATGAGGTATGCGTCTAATTCTCGCCCTTGGACGAATGGCAAGATCAGTGAACATGGGTTCACCATTGAGGTTCCACTGAATGCGTGCAGCATCGTACCAAACCACTTGACCCTTCTCAAAGGCACTCCACTCGCCAATGTTGGAGTGCAGGTAGAAGGGCATCTGTGCTGGGGCGGAGAACTGTTGACCCAGCACAATGAGGGAATAGAAGGTTGCCATCCATTCTTCACTGCCTATTTTGATGTGACAAGTGTACAGCCCCGTATCATGTGGTTTTAATTCAGACAAACGAAGCTTTGTTCCCACCACCACTGGAGAGGTTCTTTTCAGACGTGATATCCATCGTGTCTCCTCATCCACCAATTCTTTAATTGGCAAAATGATGCGTCTTTCCTTAGTAGCCACGTAATCACTTCCCGTGGCTATAGTTCGACCTCCAAGTTGCCAGAAAATTGCCACTTTTCGAGTGGGTAAATTAATTTTTGATAAACCTAGTATCTTCGCTTCCAGTGTCTCTTTTGCATATCTATAGGCTTCGGTATCACAGTCTAGCAAAGCGCTGTCCCCTGCCGTGCGAACTAACACAACATCGGCATGGTCTGTGGGAAACTTCCTTTGTACACGGGTGGCCAAATGATCCTTCTGTACCTGCTGTTTCACTCGAGCTTCAAGATTATAATCATCTATTTCGGCATCTTGACAACCATAAAGGCAAGACTTAACTTCTTGGCTCATTCCAGAGCACTGTAGAGCATTGAGACCGAGTTCGGGTGGAGGATTGTTGCACAGTCGTGTACGAAACATTGTTCCTGGCAGACAGCCCTGAGCATCGGGTTTAGGTTTCTTCTTCAACTCACTGAGGACACACTCACTCCACGGACTCCATAAACTCCAACCAGGTTGACGTGGACACTTACTGTTCACAATACAGGTCATGCATTCCTCATTGCTGCCAGCACATTGTGAGACATTGTGAACCCCACCGAAGCCGTCTAGACACTGACGGCTCCGACAGCGTCGCCCCTCGCCACAGGTCTGCGAGCAGGCGATGGGCCAGTTAGACCACGCACCCCAATTGAACCCGGCCGGCGAGATTCGTGGCAGGGAGCATAGGACGAGGAAACAAAACACAGAGCGGGACATTTTGAAGGTCGAGGCTATCGATCCAGCCTTGATGGATTTCACGTGTATGAGATGTTGGATCCACCACCTTCCTTTTTAGTGGCTAGAGGTAAATAAGCATTTATGAACTGAGCTTTTTCTATCTGTCCTAGAAGAGTCAAGGCGATCCTTTTCACTCAATTCTGATTGGCTGGGAATGTACGCCAATGAGCATTCTAGTCTCAAGGTCAAATCATTAATATAACAAGGCATGACAAAGCCGATTGAGTGTTTTAGCCTCGCAGACGGTTTTTGATTCAGCCTCTGGCAGTCTCTATTGCCTCCAAGTCTGCAACTTGGCCTTTCACTTGACCAATCAAGGCACCTCGATCTCCTCTAAAGTCTTCACCCCATTGATACGATCCTGATAACCCGATCATGGAATCCACAGGTTATAACAACTCCACAATGGCATACTACAAGCGAATTCCCAAGGAGTTTCCTTGCGAAACATTTTAAATTGTCGTCCACGTTGTGGGGGTTTCACCAGTGAGGTTTCGACTTTAAATATTGTGAGGGGGTCTAAGTCCGAACCCCGTGCTCGCTCCTATGACAGTGCGGACAATTTTGCTTGAGGGCTTATGACTGGGCGTGTCTAAATGGCTATAACTCATCAATTTGCTTCACAGGGCTAAAGTTCGGTTTTTAATGAAGTCAAAGTGCTCCTTTAGCCCCATCCACGGTCACAAAAGAGGTCAATTGAGGTCAATTGCTACTCTCTGTAGCCTAAGCTCGTGAGTACTGACACAAAGGGTGAACAAAGGGGGAAAATTGTACGCGCTACCTGACCACACAGCTGAAGCCGACCAAGAAGAGGTGCTGGTGTAAGTCTGGATGGATACGGTGACCGATTGACTTTCCGCCTTGCTTTTTAGTGGTCACCAGCAAAGCCAGAGTTCACTTCCTCTTAATTTGAAGAAATAAGGTGTAAGGGGGGAATGTAAGGCATCTCGCAGTACCTCCCCTTACAGAAGGTCAATAGAAACGACCTGTAATTATTCCACATTTAAGATTGTTCATTTTGACCTCGTGAAAGCATGGCATATCACAGAGGTAGGTGATTGCGGTGCCTCATTTTGACGCCGCTTCCACCCCTGCTGTTCAAATGGCCTTGACAGGCTTAAAATGCGTTCTAGACTTCCTATGCAAGTCTCTCGGAGGGTCAATGTTGCCTTAGGCCCATCGTTGTGTCAGTCGAGCTAAGCTTACTTTATGGTTGGTGGCAGACGATAGTGGGTGAAGGTACTGGTGGGGATTTTGGAGAACTATTAATCATCTGTCACCAATACCAGCAGTTTTAAACAACCTTAAATGACTGTTGAAAAATTAATGAAGTCATTTCAGTTGTTGCTGCTTGGGCAAAACAAACACACCAGGCAGACTTCTGCGAGATGATAAAGCAGTGAACTGGTGGTTTGAGGTAGTTGTTATTGAAAAGGAAAAGCAGGATTTCGTATCGAAGGCGCTAAACTGCCGGCGCTAACATCCTCTTGGTGCACAATTCGAGATATTTGAATGTGCCAGACACTACTGGGATGGATCCGTTTACTATTGTCACCAATGAAGGATTCCAAGTCGTGCTTGAGGTTCTACAAAGTCTTCTGAGACTGAGGTTCTCACCGCAAGGCATTTTAATGCTTTTAGTCAGCTGCAAAACAGCATTGGCACTTTAATTATAAATTTTATCATTTTCGAGCAACCCAAACTTTTGCCTGTTTATTCCGAGATTTAGAAGTATTCTACGATCACTGAACTTCGATGTCACCACTCTAACCAGACCGAAAGTTGGCTACACCATCATCTCACGCTTATTTGACAAAATTTTGTTTAAAAACAACCGAAGACGTGTGCTTTGAGGAAAATCTATGCTTGTAAAGGGAGGGAATAAAAATACACCGTCTTACAGTTTGTAGGCGGTACGCATCATCAAGTCAAAGTACGCATTATTGTCAATTGATGCACTGACACCGGCATAGTAGTTCATAAACTCCGATTTTGTAACCTGCAATTAAAAAAAATAGTACCAAACACTTAAAATTGCATTTAATTGTTGAATAGTAGACTTCGTCTCTCTACCACAAAGACAATGTAATCAAACTTCATCCTTAATTTAAATGACTTATAAGTTTGCTAAACTCACCAATTTATAGAAGAAATTAGTAAAAAAATCCTCTTAAGTTTATAAAAGGAATTTCTATGACAGCAAATTCCATATCAAAAAGTGATGATTTTCATTGAGCAAAAACAATTTTATTGATTTACACATGACAAAGGTTAATTTTAATCGAAAAGGGCAAATTCAGACAGAGGAGGTAATATTCTAAACAATCGAGCATCTAGGTTACTGTGGCAACGGCTTCTCAACAATGCGGTTGCCAAAGTTACGCTCGGAGACTACTGCACGGTTTTCTGTCACGCATGCTCAAGTCACCAAACCAATGCCAAAAGTGACAGCTTGCAGAGACTGATTTTCGGAAGATGCAAATTCAGTTAATTTAAAATTCAACAGGCAGTAAAATTCGTGGACAAATTGAGTTTTTGATTCGAACAGACACCCTTTAGCTTTTAGAAAATGAGGAGGAGGTTGATCTTGTTTATTTTGTGGTTATTTCTTTGTGGTTCGTCAGATTGACATCCACCTAGTGGTTTGGCGATGCTCTTCCTAGTAAGCATGATTCTGACAAATGATTCAGTTTCCCTTTTGTTGTTCAAATATTTTCCTGTTTGAACAATTATTCAGCAATCACCTTGTTTTGTTTAACTAATAGACGATTTTCAATGTTTTTTTAAAGCGAATTATTTTTCTAAGTTCTTACTTTCCCGTCGACTTCACCTGGAGCTTCAAATCTTCTGAGGAATTCCTCAAACACTTGTTCTTCAGTCCATTCACCGTTTTTGTACTTGGGGTGAAACTTGCAATTGTACACACCTCGTAAATCCTCCGCCTAGAGCACGAAATCACTTTTGTAATGAGTTTTCAAGCAATTTAAAAAGGACAGCCTGATAGCCAAGTGAGATTGCTTCAGACTGATTGCTGCTAACTTGGTTCAAAAAAATATTTTTAAATTTCCTTTGTGTTTAAGCCCGTTGGTAAGACAAAAAATTTAAAGCTTGAATGCATCTGCACATTGCATTGTCTTAAGTTGCAAATCTTTCTTATTTTTTCAGTTAAAGCTTATACAAAGAACAAATGAAAGCTTGATATAGGACATTAGCTTTTAAAATAAACTTTAATTCTTCTCTCATTGCAATTTGTACATCAAAATGAAAAAACGGACAGGAGCGGTAGCAAAGTATCGTTTGGAATTTCGTTGAAAAATTCCAGGACACAATCCCACTTATATCTTTAAAATAATTTATCATTTTAAAATTAAAGGCTTAACCAAAGCGCTGATTTACTTAATTGGTTTAAGCTATAAGGAACGTTATTAACTTGTAATTAGTAAATCGTAGATCACTTACAGTGATGTAACCGTCTCTTGATCTATCCATCTTCATAAAGGCTTGATTAACTAAATCCACTCTGCATTTTGGCATAGGAGGCTGTGCAAAATAAAAGATTTAAGTAAGTTGCACATACACGCAAGGCTTCCAAAAATTCGTCAAAGTCGATGTGTCCACTTCCATCTTTGTCAAGTAACTCAAAAATCTCCTTTACTTCTTCCTTTGTCAAATCCGCACCGAAATCAGCACATCCCTTCGTAAATTCACGCAAATCGAGAAATTTGTTACCATCGTCGTCAAAAATTCGGAACTGCCTGGAATAGAAAAGATGCAACAGTGAGTTAAACAGCAGATTTGCTTGAATTAGGCAAGCTGCTGTTTTATAATTATGAACTGAGTAATAACAAAACCTAATAAAGCAAGCAAAAAGTTCTGTATTTAAAGCTGAAACGCCTAACTGTCTTCTTAGAGGAATAAAACCTGCGCGTAGACATTCAAAGACCTTATAAAGAATAAAAATGTTAAAACCAATGTATAATCTGCAATTATACAACTGCGAAACAGTTTTAATGAAGATTTCTAGAAAATTGCTACAGCCGTAACGTCGACTATTCCATGCAAAGTATTCACCTTCCGAGACCCAAAATGCCAGAACCTCCCCTAGCGAGACATTGAAGGCGCAGTTTTTCTATCGGACTTGTAGTTTCTTGTATTTTTTTTCTTGCCTTTAGTTTCAACTGGTAGTCTCCTCGTGATGTAATGGCCATGGAATAAATGAAACAATAATACTTATTTCAAACGAAATGAGATCCTGACGCGTCCTCAAAGGTCATGGATTAGCAACTCATATGTTTAAACAAATTACTAAAAAAGATTTTAAATAAATTATTAATGCTGCTTAAGTATAAGTTTAGTTTTTATTAGCAACAATTTACACGCATACATATTTATTATAAATTGTCCTGTAAACCCTCCTTTACTGGGAGTACGATTAACCTTAGGCTATTTTAATTTAAGCAAATTTGTAAAGAAGAAAGTCTACCCCTACCTTGCGCAGCTATACACCGACATTTAGCCTAAAGTCATTTAAGCGACATTTGCTGTTGGAAGGCTGCCACCACAAAATCTATACCTGGAAATCCCCCTTACGGAACTCCAAGAATTCCGTTGGCTCAACGGACGGAATGCACCCAACCCTATCGGTCAACCAAGTCGCTGCAAAGTTCAAAGAGAACTCTAGTTCTTTTTCCAAGTTTGCGCATACAGTAGGGAGGAACGCATCGGGTGTAAGGATAAAGCGATATGAAAGACAATGGGAACTGTGTCACATCAAGGGAAACCCAACAAAGTCATGCTGATTCTTTGACAAATTTTGAATTCTATTTACAGTCGTTTTCAACGGAATGTGAATCAGTGTATCAGCCTAAAAAGAAAATAAAAATACATGTTAGTAATCAAACCGGCTAGCTTTTGACCCGTACTACCAATCTTGCTACAGACATACCTCCGTTTGCAAGGGGAGAAGTATCGTAGGCGAGGGATAAAGAGGAGGCGGACGGATCATCGGTTCCTGGTTCACCGCTGCCGCTACCACTGCCGCTGCCACTGCCACTGCCACTTTCAATATCATTGCAACGGAAGTACTTGGCAGCTGAGACGCAGAAGAACTTCTCCATGAAGACGTCTGAGTCGAGGACAGCGATATGCGCAGCACGACCGATGAAGTGGTTGGCGGAGCTCTGTACCTCGTAGTGCACATCATAGCGCACCACTGTGGTACGGCCACTTTTGATCATCCGTTGAAGGATGTTTGCCACCATCTCCATGTATATTACACCTATGAATAGTAGAAAGGGTCCAGGCGTCATCTGAACCGATTCAGACATTTAAACCATTGACAGAGGTGAAGACAACTGACCCATTTCAGAGGGATCCTGTAGAGCTGCTCGACAGAGCTCAATGCGACTGGAATGATGCGGCACATAGTGATCCTGAGGGCTGGCGACAAGGAGGACATAACGGAAGCGATCAAATCCCTCACCCGCACTAAGTGCATACATAAAGGTCTCCCGAGGATCAGGATTGTCACGTAGACGCAATTGAAGGAGACTGCGAGACTTCTTTAGCTTCTGCAAAGCCCACATACCCATGGAGACAAGGCCTGAGGTGCTGTAGAGTGTGCCCAAATGAGGTCCGCAGAAGGAGAGGAAGGTATGCAACATGGGATAGAGGTGGACTAGTCGAGGACTTGCCAATGCCGCACGAATCAGCACACAGCCCAAGCTGTGTCCGATAAAGCTGGTCAGTACAGAAAGAAGAGAGAGAGATGTTGTTACCAACTGATTAAAAGACATTCAAACTTGATTAAGAGAGGGAATAGAGCATGCTTTACACTCGGTAGACGGAAGCAGAGCTAAAAAATAAAGCAAAAAAAAGTTAATGAAAGGGAAGAGCTAGTCGGTCAGAGAGACACAAAGACAGCTGGTAAAGCGTAGACAGGGGAGAAGCAACCACATGATTAGAAAGCCTACGAGAGTGAGAAGAGTGAAGAGCACAAGTTATCGTAAGCAAAAGAGACTTTTCCCACAGCTGCGATAACCAAATACGATTAAACTGGCTATGAAATGAGTTTGAGTGGGTTTAAAAGCTCATCTCACATCCATCGTGCTCAGGTGACATTTGATAAGGCCTCGAAATAGGGTTGTGACAGTAGGGATACCATTTGTATGCAATCTCCAAATTCCCACAAGTTGTGAGCCATGGTAGTGAGCTCTTATGTTGGCAATCCCTTCCACGATGGGTGTGCCTAGAGCACAAATTCGTGTATGCTCATAGTATGGAGATAAGGGAGCTCAAAATTGACCCTATCGACGTGATAGACCCCAGAGCACTCTGCGAATCCAACCACGAAGGAAGGAAAGAATTCCTACGCCTAGTCCGTTGCCATAGGTATGCAAAAAGTCCAAAAAAAAGATTGCAATTTGGGAATGGAAATTCACCTTCAATAGACTAAAAGCTGAATGCCATTTTCCGGGTAAATGTCATACCCATCACTTACTCCGGGGAGAGTGAATCAGATAAAACAAATTGCAGTAATTAAGGCACTCAATAAAGCCCCAATCCAAGTCAACTGTAGATCGGTGGAGCTTGACTTGTGTGAGGGCACTTTTCAGCCTTCATCAGGGCTGTTGGGTCTATGACACCCATCTTGACCAACAATTTGTCCATCTAACCATGGATCAGTACTCCACACCAGACACGTCCACTGATGTATGCAGTCAGCCGTCTACCCATTCATTTGTCATGCGCCCGTCTGCCTTTTGGATCCTTTCATTCTGATGCACTCATCATTCCAAGTACAAACCTTCTTGTCGAAGGCAGCCATTTGGCTACGCTTTGGACTTCACCCCAACACATTAATCTCTTGTCACGTAAACACTTTTGTCACAGTGTTTGGGTCAGTGGGTGAGGCACTGTGTGTCTGTGATGATTTAGCTGAGTCCTACCTTTTCATCACTGTGGAGGTGGATGCACGCCAGTATGTTTACAAACGGGTTCACTCACCACTTCCTCTCCACGTGAACACTGGCACAGCAGACCTCGTCACAATGTAGCCTCATAAAATCTGGTGAAATGCACCGAGTTGACAAGTCTTTCCTTCTGCAGTTCCAATGCAACTGGACGGAATGGTTGGGAAACGGATCTTTTAATCCACCGAGGGGTGTTAATGGACGGTAGGATGGAAAGCACGAATGCCTTCCCCAAAGGGGTTTTCTCGCTTTGGAAGGAGTAGTGCTGTTGCATCTTTGGCATTATCTGGCAGTACACAACCACCCTGTGCTGCCTTCCTACTTACAATGACACCTTCGAAAAATTCCACCCAACTCCAAAGTCGTGCAGCCCTACTGCAATCGAGAACGCCCTTCTGTGAGACGTGGAATGTGGAGAAGTCAAAATCCTCCACAATTAGTAAGCAATAGTAGTGAAATGTCACAATTTCATGTGTCGCCTGTTGTCAGTTGGATGAGTGAATCATGCAAAATAGACAGAGGGAGTAATTAATAAAACAACTCGATAGACTGGATCTTGAGTCAATGGACAATAGGTCGAGGGGTCTATTCAGATCCACAAATGCACAGACTAATGAAAACCCTCTTAACCTCCATCATACACAACAGTAAAAAAAGCAAAGGTACAAAAAAAGTCAAGCCAAAGACACACCTGATGTGTGTAGGTTTCTCCGGCATCGACTGAATGTGCTCAAGAATCTCCTCAACCAGGTTATCACGAAGCTGTTCCAACGATCCAAAAGTATCCTCATGATTACTGTCCGACATGAGAAATTCCAATGGATTATCAGGCAGAGCCAATTGTAGATACATTGTCAACAATCGTAGGTCCAGGCAATTGCCTATAAGAAAAAGAGAAAGAAAAAAGAAATAGAGAATCAAAAATCCTTCATGGTGCATTCCAAGGTGTAGAAACTGCGTTTAGTGGGTGGATTCATTTGTTAAGACAAACACCCTAACAGTAGCACAGTCATCCCCTCCCTCCTCCATTCCATCGTGATGAATGGTGTCTGGCATGGACTACGTGAGCTGTTATGAAATTCTTTAAAGTTAAAAACAGTTTCCGTACCTCTTGACTGCTTTGCTCGGCCCATTCCCCAAAGCACTTTTGCATGTAAGGAAGGGGGGCAAAGGAAATGGGAAATGTTACTCCATGCCAAAAGGGCCAACATCGCCGCCAGCTTATTTACCTTCTGTCAGTCAGGAAACAAATTATGCCATTGGCAAAGATAAACATTCTATGCATGGTTAAATGAAGTTGGCAACAATTATTGTAGTCTCAGACCTCGTAAAATGTGCTCTATGTCATTTTAGAGGAGGTGGGGATGACAATGTCTCCTTCACCGACAATAGACATCCCCAGCCTCGACAACAACAAAGGTTTTGATGAGTTAATGTAGGCGATTTGTGAAGGCCCACGTTCTCTAGTATTCGACATCAACAAGGAAATAAAAGTCACATCCATTGAGCCTTCCCATGCGTGCGTGTGTGTGTGGATGGGTGTGAATGGGACTGAAGATGTGATTTTTCATGAGTAAAATCCACCCACGCAATACCGCACAGCGCAATAGACGAGTCGAAGGAAGGTAGTATTTCTCCACGCGATAGTACCGACGTTAGACAATCATATGTGAAGTAGAAGAGACGACGATGGCTGCTCAAGCTCTAGAGATAGATGAGCACTGTCGCGACTCCAGCCAGTAAAACTAACATAGAGAAGTCTAGAAGTACGATGTGTAGTTACGTGCTAGGCCAGTGGACTGATAGATGGACCTGGAAGGTCACCAGTCTCGCGAATTTACACAATCTCCAATGACCTTGACATCATAGGGAGATTGACCAATGAGGAGAGACTCAAAATGTTCAACTTCCGAACAGTAGATACCACCGCCATTGACTTTGAAAAGAAGTATACAACCAAAATAAAATTCTGCCATTCATCTATTACCAAGACACTGTGCTCTTTCCTGTTTTTTTTCAAATCTCTCTGCAGTTAAGCGGAAGTGTTTGGGAAGGGAAAAAAAGACGCCTAATATCCGTTCTCTCTTGCGCTGCAAACGCAAATGTGAGTCAGTTTATTCCTTTTTTTCATACCGGAAAAGGGAGAACACTTTCCACAAGTGTTCTACTTTAGCCTACTTCAATTTTCCCTTTTGCAATGCTGTCTGTGGCTCTGGAGAGCACGTAATTTCAAGCCCCATCTAATCTAGTCCAATTTAGTTCTTTTGTTTATCAAAATGAGGTGACAGGCGACAGTGTTTGTGTGTGTGAACTGATGAAGTGCCTTGTGCTAAAAACTCGATTAACAATAACCTGGTAAAATCAGAACTGGACGTCACCTCCGGGACAACTAAACTTCCGCAGGTCATGCAAAAAAATAGAGCTTGTTGGATTGCTCCTGAATCGAAAAGGCGATGTGACAGGGAGTTCCTTAGCGCTGATCAGGGGCTAAACTAACCCAGATTTGATTCCCGATTGATGTTGACAAATAACAACGCCTTCCGACTTCCTTTGATGTTTCTGCATGAAATCTAGCGGGGCATAAGATGGACCTACTTTATCCATTCATTAAAGCCAGGCAATAAAACACATTCAACCGAATAAAAGCAAATCAATCAGGAGTTTGTGACTCGTGGCTAGATAGAATGTCTTTTTCAATCCGACGTGAGAGATGAGGCCACACAATCCCTAGTTAGGACTGTCTGATACGGGCACGATCGCCATGGCTACCCAGCACCGACTCACCAGTCGCAGAGACACGCACGGAGCCGTGATTCATGTCATGTCCGTAGTAAAGACATGACGGTTTTAATCCTTCACCTCATCACGGACGTGCTCTATTAGGCGTGACCTGGCCTGGGCCTCTGTACTGAAGTGTCCACGATGTGCGGTCACTCGGTTCAATGCATCCCCGTGACAATTCAGCCACCCAAACATGCCAATCGGCATCCACGAATGGTTCACGATCCCCAGACCACTTGTTTCTTGGATCTCTTCAATTTCTTAAGAAAAAATGTATGTTTTCGCCGGTACAGTAGCTTCGTATCATGACCTCAGAGTCAAGATTGCTTTGACATTCCTGAACAAGCCGAGGACTTCCGGCAATAAATGGTCAGCCCAATCAGTCGGCGGACAAAAAAGACAACAAATTGGTGTATAAATGGAATAGAGGGTGGAAGATAGGCGAAAACTAGCTACGATAGATCAATTGAAAAGAAATTGACGAATAAACGGATCGGAAGGCTGAATCAGCCAATCCCCTGTCCAAAGACCTACCTTCAAGTCCATGCACACAGATGACGAGATGGACACTGGAAGATCTCACTGTAGGATTGGAGAAGTAGGGAAATGGAACAGGAAGTTGAGAAAAGTCGGAGTAGATATGACCCTTGAAAGTGGGCGGTAAGAGAACGTGTTGTTTCAAATCCTCCTTCAGCATCACAAAGGTCATTGTACCGGGTGCGAAAGCATTCACCAAACGATCGCCTCCCATAAACGATGTTGCCGATGTGACAGCTTTTGTCAGACACTCGGTCGAATTGGCAGAGGTTGCAGGTCGACTTTGGTCTGTAGACTGGCGTTTTGCTAGGCCCTTCTCCTCTTCTCCGACAGTTGCAATGTTGGTGTGTGAGAGAGAACGACGCTGAAGAAATGCACGAAAAATTGATTGAAGAGTTACATTCAGTTTTGTTATGAGAAAAAAAAAGACGGACGGCAAGATTCGAAGTGTGAGGTTTGTCGCCATCGGTGTAATCAGTTAATGCAACTTTAACACCCTAAGCTAGGAAAAAAATAAAGCGGAATGCCTCCTTACAGCGATTAGCGGTTAGGATCGCCCAACGCCAAATGACTATCTCTACTAGTTAGAAGTGAAAAAATTATGCTTTTTTCTTGTTTTGATTTTTTTAACACCCTTCACCTGAAACGGAGACAGAGCAGAATGCCAAGCAGTGAGACGACCAAGTGCCCACACCCTTTGTGGTCCAGCAGGAGGAATTGGTTCACTTTTGGGTAGCTTCAAAGTTAAGAAGGATTGAGATTTAAGAGAGAGAGAGAGATGATGATGAAACCCCTTTATGATAGCATTACCAAAATGTTAGTGTTGAGGTTAGACGAGGCCTTATAGTAGATGCGACTCACATCCTCAACCTCGACCTCTTCCCCGTTCTCCTGTAGGAGATGAATTAGAGCGAGGCCGTCTTCTGGATGGATTAATACCCATTGAAACAGTTCTTGCTGATGGATGGATGAATGGAGGGCAGTGAAGTTATAAGCGATACTGCCGATACTACAGCATTACCAGAACCTAGCATCTAGCCTCGTTGGAAGGAAGTTAATTACGGAGTTTCAATGCATTGCAATGCCTAGAAATGGAGGATCCGGCCCTTCCAAAGTTTGGACTTTGTTAATAAAACTGAGCCAAAATTGGAGTCCCAAAATGTCTCACGCCAAGCAACATTCGACACAGCAAAGATGGGAATGAGAGCGCCTGAGAAGGGGATTGTTTCTGTTTCTTGGTGGAAAGAGTTTTACAGAAGTGCGATTGAGAGGCTTGGAGGAGGAGGAGGAGGAGGAGGAGGAGGAGGATTGCCTTTTAAGGGATCTACCCTTTAGTTTAGCAAGCTTTTTTTCAACTGCTTTGCCCAGAAACGGTAAATGCATAACCATTTAGCATCTCCGCCTCGACTTTTAACCAGAATTCGAGCGCTACAAAAAAAGTCAGGCCTCGAGATTGTACTCTAATGGGTCTCCTTCCTCCCCACCTTGATTTCACTAGACTACCGAATGTCAATTGTCGGCGCATATACAAGATTAATCTTTTTAGATTAAAATTCTATCTACGCAGTTTAGAAAGAGCAGAAATAAACAGCGATCGAATGTGGAATTGGCCAAAACCCCAAGACCAGAAGACGGAAACTACTGCCTCTTCCATCAGATAAGCAGCTCTAGCATTGTACAGCGAAGACTACGCGTAATAAACAAGCAAAGCTATGCTCAGTAATGTCCAAAGGAGTAATAATTTTGTTCTTCACTCATGTAGCCTTTTGATGGCGGGCTATTTCATAGGGCGTATCGAGGGAAGGAGGAAAAAGGAGAATACTAGGCAGATGAGAAATTAAAGCACGATAATGAGAAGGGAGAACAGCCAAATCCCATTTGTTTGCATCGAGAGACGAGGCAAAGGTCTCACTTGTGATGACTTAGCCGACGGGAAAAAAGTGCCTCAGGCACCGAAAACTGCATAAACCAAGCGTGGGACTGAGAACAGCCGTCAATGTAGACGGTCTAGGAAGGGCAGTCATGATAACCATGTCTCATCACTGTCAGCAACAGCCTATGCCTGCGTTGAAGACCATTCCAAGATAGACACTCAATCGAGACGGAGAACATGCCTCAAAGACTATCCGAACTACGTCTATCAATGACGATGCCAACCATGGTAGCTCATTTCTAGCCCACAGCAAAGCAGTCATGCAGTGGATAGAAGGCCTTTGTAAATCCCAGTGTCACAACTTGAACTGAACACTGTTGGTAGGTTATTACCTCAAAAGTCTACACTCATACTTAGGACTTTTCTAATCAATTCAGAAGCAGCATTTTAGGTGAAACACAAAAAAAATACTGGCATTTCCCTTACCGTGATCTTATTCTGTACCAACGCGATTCCCTTATCGGGATTTCGCATGATCCAATGAGCCACAGCAGTCGGACCATCGGTAACGTCAGTAGCATTAACTTCCTCATCCTTCATTTCCCGTTTACCTTCCGACGGAGGTGTTGCCATGGCAGCTATGGAGCCTTCCACTGTCCCGTGTGAGTCGCCTCGACGTGGTGATGTGTTGTTTGGGTCTGGATCAATCTCATGATCTCGAAGATCCTCAGACAACGAGGGTAATATGAGAGGATTCGAGGCCTCACGACGAGGTCTGCTGAAGTCGGTGATACATGTAGTGGTGGAGGTGGTGCACAGCTCTGGGGATGCGCTTTGTAGCTTTCGATGACTCCGAGTTGAGGCATCGGTCTTATCGCAATGACAGGAGTGGATGAGGAGGTCGGAGAGTGAACTGAAGTTCACTAAACTGTTACGCAAGGGAGAAGAAAATAATAGGGAATTGGATTAGCATTGAGAGGTGTGCATTTGATGTCCTTTGGATGCATAAATGGATGATTGAGTAGATGGATGCTTTAACAACGGATAGGTCAATGAATTGGGATTGGACGGTGCGATGTGGTGTTAGATAAATGGGATGTTGAAGGGAAAAAAAATAAGAAAACCTCAGCAGTGGAACCTAGCGCACACCAATCCGCATGACCAAGAAGACACTACTAGACGAATCACATCACTTCGGCAGGGTTAACCCTCTCACCAAGATGCTGAGTTTCGAGAGGAACTTCCAAGTTATAACAATAGTTGCAGAGTACTTCTGGTTGTCGAGTGGCTGAATAAAAACGTAACAATGAGACATGCACACACACAAGGCTACGACAAGTGCTGAGGGTGGATCATGCATCCTGAAGCATACCAGAGTGATGAGGAGGCAATTTGCAATTGTTTGATTTGCATGCCAATGGCTATAGATCGCATAGTAATCAGTGTTGAAAAGTTACTGTTACTTCAAAGGGAAACTGTCTTCAAGTTTCTCTAAAAAGAAAGTTTGGTGGACGCAATGAGGAGGAATTACAAGCACAGTATGTGTATATCGCTTTTTTGTGACAAAATTTTGGGGCCAGCTCGAGAGTCCACATCCAGACAAAGGAAATAAAGTAGTTGAGGGAAGAGAAGATGAGATGGTGGATAGTTTTAAGGAGTTCACCTGTCCACACTACCAAGAAGGCATTGACAATCGTATGTATGAGGAATTTCGGATCAACTTAGCAGTCCAGACTGGAAAGATGCATTGTAATCATCTCGGCCTCAGTCACACCAATTCCAAGGTGCCAAGATGGATCATGCAGTGTGTGAACACCTAGAGCATGAATTATGCGACTTTTGTGTGCGTCTGGTGTGTGTGTGCCAGTGTGTGAGTGGAAGAGTGACAGTGTTGCCAAGCAACAATAAAAAAAAGGTGAGACAATATGACTACAAAAAAGTGCCATTAAATAGCACTTCTAGACCGGTTCGCAGTGCCATTAGATCGTGGCTAAGGTCAAAGTAGACAAAGGCTGCTCAAACACTCCGGTGTTTGTCCTAACATAATTCCAGTTCTGTTGTCAAAGCAGTTTTACAAAAAATTTGTATTATTTTACAATGCAGACCGAAAATCGCGGCAATTGGACTTGTGAAAATATCGTCCTGAAAGTGATCCGCGTGTGTCACAGGCGGGGGAGACTCGGGGTCGAGGTCACAACACTGACCAATGAGGAGCCCCAGTGGATGATGAAAAAGTGATCGTAAGCCTTAAAACACTGTCAAAAGAAATCAAGTGATTGTAGCAAGTGGATGACAACTGAACCCACCCAGACGAAAAGCATGGAGAGTTTAACTGGCGACGATGTAGCTCTTTTTTATCGCCGCACTCACTAAATAAAGTGACTCTGAGGTAACGGCATTCAACCTTCGCACTTTCAGCACCATGTTTGTCCATTTAAAATTAAAAGAAGGACATCAAGCATTTCAGTGAGACTGTTTTAACTCAAACTCCAAAAGTGGACAACCGGAAATCCTCACTAGCAATACCAACTGCCGCCTAATCTGATCTCCTTGGACGACCAATTTTGAGTTGTTCCCGAAACCCCAGAGATACATCACTACCGCGATGCTTAAAGTTGTACGGAGGAGGTGAACAAGAACCACTGCGCAAAGGCATCTTCTCAACACACAGAAAGCGAACCCCCTGTGGATTAGAGAAGTGGTTCAATGGAAGATGGGAAAACTGTGCCAACGAGTGGACGAAGATGTTGGCGAGCGGAGCATTAGACGGAAAAATGGATGGATCGTGAATAGATGTGCAGGGAAATTCTCTATCTCCCTAAAGAGTTCTCCATTACTGCAAAAACACACCGAACTTACTCTTCTGTGTAGATGTGCGTTGATAAGGCTGGATTTTTTCTAAAATGTAATAAAAGAGTGAAATAAAGAAAAATATATGTACTCTGCAAAGTACATTTGTGATTGTACTCTAACAATCGCAAACACAAGCATTAAGCAGAGAATAGAAAAGTAATCCACTTAAAGGTGGACTGGATTAACAGTGAGGGCTATTATCGTGGAGGAGACTCCCGAGTCTGGCCATCTGAGTGAATTCCATCCCCAGTGGAGGATATGGTGGCCCAGTACAAACACCTCAAAGAAAGTTTACATTAAAAGAGAATGACATTTCTCACCCACCTAAAATTATGCCTACGAGTGAAGAGAGCCCTGTGCCGATGTTGCTGTTTGAGACGTCGCATAGTAGGTCGACCACTAACACGACTACCACCAAGTGGCACTCCAGCCGAATCCGACAGTGAAGAGCCCTCCAATACGACATGAGTACCAGCAGTGGGATCAAGAGAGGAGAGAGAGGGAAGTGAGACGGAGGTCACCAGAGAAGAGGTGGTATTAATGGCTGCCGTGATGGTGGAAAGATCAGGCAGACCGCAACGCGAACAGCGTTCAACCACCACCGCATCTGCTGCTGCTGCTACTGCCTTCCATGAGGCGAGACTCGAACTCTGACCTGTGAGGCCGAGATTGGGTGTAGAGATGGCATGTTCCATGTGACGGGAGCTGCACGGCTGCGATCGCCGCAAATGTTGTAGGTGACGCTTACGTCGAAGAACGGGGAGTTTTGAGGTCTCCGCACTTGGAAGTGAGAGCAAAGAGATGCTTTTCCGGCTGTAAAGGAAAAAGGGAGAGGGTCATGTCCTCATTCCCAGTTACCGCTCAAATAATTCAACCATTTTAACGTCTATCTAGCCAATCCTGATCCATCCACTTGCCCGTCAGCCTTTACACCAGATTTGCCAATTCGTCAGTTATTCATACGTCCGCCGCTGAAGCATCCTTTCATCCCTGTCCTCTAGAACACACCTGCCCATCTACTGGGTCCATCCACTCGCCCTTGCTCCACCCATTCGTCCATCCAAATTTCCACCCAATTGGTCACCTCCACCCTAAACACGCTTTTACCATACCCAACCCCATTCAGCTATACATTCAACAAAGATACTGGGAAACTTTATCGACGAGGGATCATTCACGGCCATTTCAACGGGCGGTGGTAGGGAAGGTGCAGTGGGCCGTGGCAGAACATTGTGCTCACAAATGCCTTCAACAACTTTATCCATTCTGCTCAGCATCATTCAGGCAACAGCAAATCCACGCACCACATTCACAAACACCCACAATGGAATGAAACAAAACATCTCCCCATTCATAACGCCTTCTAGTCGTACCTAACACGAGGAATGCTGCGTCGCCTTCATGCCTACATCCACTTCAACTGCCTCGCCTCGCCTCTCCCACACATCACCTTGCACAACCGACCAACTTCACATGCAAAACCCTTTCAGCATTCCAACAATCGGAAAAACAAACAAACGCGTCATTGGTTTACTTTACACAATCACATCACACCACATCGCCACATTTCACATTTTCAAAGCGCACACCACCTCATCCCCACAGAACTGCGCCTGCCTTGTGTGTGATGTGGCGTGGCGGACTGTAATGGACGCACAACTCGTCATTGCGAATTACTTCACCTCCTCAAGACCAAACGACAGCCATGGGCTGAAGTCTACGCACCAAATACGGCTCGAGTAGAACCGCTTCGATGGCAACACGCAGAACTAGTCAGCCGGTGGGAAGAAGGCCACTTTTTCCCCCATATTAGGGAAGTGGGCAGCAGGAAGAGGCTATGCCTCACCCTCGTCCGTAGTATTATCCCCATTTATTGCCCAAAGTGCAAAGAATTCTACCTGCAGTGCGCCAGACCATAATACACGCTATGCAGGCGTATCCTGGAGGTCTGCAGTGGGGTGAGGCAGTGTTGTGGTGATGTGAAAAGAGTCAATTCCATAAGAGAGTATAAAAAAGTGGGAAATCCATAAACGCTTTTCAGCAGAGCTCACTGTAATGATCTTAAAAAAGGTAGCTGTTTAAATCGTGAAGAGTAAAGGTATTTAAAAAGCCCTCTTTATTTGTTTTTACTTCATTAAGAAGGTAAACAAATACTTAGATCGCACCATTTTTGCTGCTGAATCAACAACTTTCACGATAACATGTCAAATGCTAAGGAAATGCCAAGGAGTTTGTGATTAGGCTTCCTTGTCCCTCGCTTAAGTGCTCACTTTGGTACAACAGTTTACAGAAGTAGAGAATGCTATAAAAGCGGGCCTTCCGCAAGATGAACTTCTACTCAAAGGGCTAGAAAAACGGTTTAATTGCAAGACCCTGAAAGTTTTCACTTGGAAACTTGACTTCACCCTTCCAAACTGTCTAGTCAATAAATCACGGAGAGACATTCTTGTTTGCGGTGGGAGGAAGTTCTTGGTGGTATCTTGGGGAGAAGGAAGGAAACACAGGGTGGTTGTGTACTGCCATCATGGAATGCAGACAATGCTGAAGAATGCAAACAGTTGTCGATGCAACAGCACTACTCCTTCCAAGACGGGATAAGGCAAGACAAGGGAAGACAAGAAAATCCCTTTGGGGAAGGCATTTGTGCTTCCCATCCTACCGTCCATTAACACCCCCTAGTGGATTGAAAGATCCGTTTCCCAACCATTCCGTCTAGTTGCATTGGAACCGGAGAAGGAAAGACTTGTCAACTCGGTGCATTTCACCAGATTTTATGAGGTTACATTGTGACGAGGTCTGCTGTGCTCCACTGTTCACGTGGGGAGGAAGTGGTGAGTGAACCCGTTTGTAAACATACTGGCGTGCATCCACCTCCACAGTGATGAAAAGGTAGGACTCAGCTAAATCATCACAGACACACAGTGTCTCACTCACTGACCCAAACACTGTGACAAAAGTGTTTACGTGGCGAGAGATTAATGTGTTGGGGTGAAGTCCAAAGCACAGTACCGATATTTACTGTGTTGTAGTAAGCGTAGCCAAATGGCTGCCTTCGACAAAAAGGTTTGTACTTGGAATGATGAGTGCATCAGAAGTGGATGAAAAAGGAGTTGATGAATGAGAAGTGGCGGTGGAATGAGTCCAAAGATACGATTTGATTAGAGGTAGAGAGATAAATGGGCAAATGGATGGAACCATGTGGACCTACGGAGTGAATCACTCGTATCTACGACTCGAATGTGTAAATGTTGCCGCTGATCGTTTTCTGTGTCCAAGCCCCTCGCCCTACCGCGGACGCTTAACGGACTGCTATGCGCTGCAGTGGGAATTATGCGCAATAAAGCTAATCGCAGCCGGCTTTTCAGTTAGGAAGCGCAATTGACTTTCCCAAGCCTTTCTGTCGGCAACTGTCGAGACACCGTTCGTCAAGATGCCAGACAACAGTACTAGTCGTGGTGAACACAACAGTGTGCGTGAGTGAGCAATGTATCTTGCCATCGAAGGCGTAAATCCCGAAAACGTGGCGACTTGACCACATTACGTCGAGACATGGGGATGATGTGCTCAACCACTCACCACTGAAAAGGTGATATTTCCAATTCTCACTCCTTATAACCCTAGAGTTCCGATGAATCTTAATTTTAAATGATAATTGTACCTCAACATCGTGCTAGAAAGAATAAGAGTAAAATTGATAGACTCACGCAGTAGTTCCGAGATTACTTTCATCGTCTTCCCCCTCCTCCTCTTCCTCCGCTTCGTTCGTCTGACCGTCCAGAACCGGAGAGACTTCACTCATTTCGACACACTCCAAAGAGTCGTCTACAATGCGACGATAGCCAAGAAGCTTCACGTCGCTGTTGCCGCCGCCATTCCCAACCTTACTGCTACCGCTAACGCCAGCGACTTCACTGCGAACAGCAGTTTTGTAGAGACGTCCAAGATTGAGTCGGCTTCGACGACGCCGTTGATCGTGAAGAACAAAGCGTTGTCCACGATGCAGGACTAGACTGCGGTGGCTGAGTGAAGAGGAGCAGATGAGGAGGTCCGCAATTGCAGGATCCTCCGCCAACGACACCGGTCCGCACAGCACAGAACGAGGACGTTGCACTAAGAATGATAGTCATGTAAGCAATGTTTGTTGCTAGGGCTTTTGGCACCCTGTCATGAGCCTTGAGAGGTTATTCCTCCCCCTTTTTTGTGGCATGCGTCCACACTACGAAGTGCCAATTTCATGCTACTGAATGTTGTTCAGTTATAACCGGGAGTATCGAAGACAACTTCTTCCACAACTTAAAATCAAAAGGTGTTAGAGACGACTGTCAAGTCCTGGGCCAAGAGAGCTGCCCAAGGGATGAATTGTGTGCTTCGTCAAGACTTGATTCCTTCACATAGCCTGCATGAAAATCTCAATGGGGATTCGCTCCACAGCTCTTGTGATTCAAGGCTCTTGGACTCCGACACCCAGTTAAGGAGGTGTCCGCGAAATCGAAGACGGAGAAGAAATCAAGGTCAACTGAAGGTGGAGTTAGTCACCTTAGATGTCACATCACAGCTGATGACAGGTGTTTTATTGAAGAAGAAAATGTGCTCCTAAATAGCTATAAATGGGTGATGACAAGGTGCGAATCCAGACAAGGTAAAGGCAATTCAAAATTTCCGAACGCGAAACGTGCAGTGCTTGGTAGGTGAAGTCTAAATGTAGGCCAGTCAAAGTAGCCACGACGTACTGACATTTTAAAGGGCCAAATAATTCTATCATTCATTTTAAAAACCAATGCAGATTCATACTTGGATGGTGATTTAGGCCTGTGTTTATGCATCCATCGTCCAGACTGTACCTAACGGGTTTCGCAGTCGTCCCGAGGACCGTGTTCTCGGTTGGGAACGGAGCTGTTCCGTTTCTCTGCGCCTAGTAGAAGGAAAGGAAAGGAAAAAAAGAGTGATAAAAGAATTCGCACAAACTCGAGGAGTTGGATTAGTTAAGTATGCAAATTGCCCAGTTAGAGCAACATATTAGGAGAATGGAAAAGCCTCAATTAGACGAACAGCTCCATGAGCATTGAATGCGGTTAGAATGGACCCACAGACGTAGAACCGCTGGATTCGGTGCGCATGGAAGAATTGCCCGGCAGTTGATCCTAGGATAGTAGGTGGGTGAATGAATGAATGATGCAGGAATTCTGCATCGCACAGACCCTCCCATTAACCGCTGAGGCTTATGCCTATCTCATCATTTGCACCATTTCCTTCGTCCAGGCGGTAGATGGCCGATCTTGATCACCCACCGACTGCATTCAAGTCAACAGTTTAATTAGCCAAGAGGGTTTACTTTAATGACAACGGATAGCGCTGCAAATGGGCCTAGCAATAATGCTGAGCTTACTGGGCTTAGGTTAATTCCAGCTCATAATTATTCCAAGTCATAAAAAAGCCTATAGCTTAGGCTGCACAGGATTTATGCACGAGTAGGATAAAACACCCTTTTGACTTCACTACAAACTAAACTATTTCAACTGACGATTCCACACAAAGCAGGGAGTGAACTTTAAACCTCCTCAAATGACACAATCGCGTGAATTCAATGCTCCAAACCACTTGATATGAAACACGTGCACTGAGACATCCAACGTAGCTCGATGCTCGCCACATGTAAATGGGGTGTAAACAATCTGAAGTGCCCCTTCTATGTGTCAGTGATGCGTAAAGTAGGATAAGTGCTTACCACGTGGGAGGGAGCTCTGCTTGATGGCAAAGCTACAACAGAGTGATAAAGTAAGGTATCATCCTCCACTTGGGTGGCATTAGCCTATCCTTCTGTGTGGCGATGGTGAAGCTACTTCCCAACGTCTACAGCAAAGACCCAGATGTTTAATGTATGTTACAATCCTAGGGGAAAACATGATCGTTTGTGTGCATTAAAAAGACTAGTATCTGTGGTATAAATTTCTCAGAGATCCACAACAGAAAGGCCAAAATCTGAATCAACTGTTTAGTACAATCCCTCCTGTGGAGGGCCTTGAGCAGCTCCTCCAAGATGCGAGAAGCCCACAGACACAATGATTTACAGGTCCTTCGATCTAGCCAATCTGTGAGGCCTCCACCTCGGCAGCATGGAATTCGAGGCGAGACCCCAGTTGGCCTATAATGGCATGAGGTAGTCCGGCTTCACGAAGGACTGAAGGCCACACTGTTGGCAGTGATGGAATTTCTACAAGTCTCATAATACTCAAGGTCGGAAAATGTCTTGCAGCGATCACTTGAAGGCAGTGAATGTGCAAACTTCCGTTTCCACCCTCACTAGGAATCTTTTGTTTCAAGGAAGTCAAACTTCTGTGGTGTGGCTAAGCTTCTCATCTGGTAGGTGATTTGAGATTCCAGAAGAGGAACCCAATTAGGCGGGAAGGACGACACTCACAACGAAACAATGGCCATTGAGGATAGGGATCCCTTCAATTATTCATGCCATTATAGCTTGCATCTAAATGAATGGATGGTTGCCATGCAGCCAAATGGTGTAGAACAAAAGTGCCAGGTGCAAATAGCCGAATCCAAGGGAATCCACAAAAAGGCATTGCGAGAATGAATGAGGACTAGTAAACGAAGAATCTGGTCTACTGCTAAGCATACCAGCCGGCACAAAGGTCTGTACAGCACAGATATTGTTAGTTGAAATGGTAGGTAACGGCAATGAAGGCATAATCCCAAACCCATGAACATCGACTACAGAAGACTTCCACCATGGCACTGCTCAGCTATAAGACACAGGAACAGTTTGAATGTTTCACAAGCACGACCGTGGTGGCCTCTGGACCATAGAACAGCGCAAAATCAGCATCGCAGACGCATAGCCCCTGGTAAAATTGCACAAGGGACAGGCTAATCCTTCTCTATGGAAATGGTGAGCACAACGCAAGTATGCACAGACATTCCCTATTTTAAATGGACAGTTCAATCGTGCTGGGTGGCAAGAGAGCTTCCAGGCTATCCTGGAGTAATTTGCTCCCTGAAAACCGTCACCATCTGTACTGAAAACAAGCTTTTCACAGGCTAGCTTAAAAAGGACTGCTAAATAAGGCCTTGGCGAATTGAACATAAGCGTCTTCTGGAGTGACATACATCAGTCAGCGGCACGTAGACGTCCTCAAAGATTATTGGAATGTTGGAGGCGTCACCATCGAATTGTCGACATGAGACGGGCAATTCTGGGAGACGCTGGAAGTATGCCGACTGGCGAACGGCGCCGGCCATTGCCTCATGACCGATAGTGCTAACGAGGAGAAGGAGTTAGCAGGTTAGTCATTGTCCAATGGACGACGACATGGAATATGGGAATGGATGGCCTCTAAAAGTGACACTAAGAGGAGGCGTTTCCAATTAAATGGCAGGACTATTCCACCAAGATCAGACTCTTCTGCTATTCCTTTCACAAGTTTTTTAGTCGTGTAAGTCGCACAATGTTTTTTAAACGCAACATCAGCTCTGTGAACTGGTTGAACGCAATACAATAGCTGTCAAAACATCCCTTAAAAGTGGTTGTGACGCAACAATAAATGGCACCTCTTAGTCGTGCCTAACACGAGAAGTGATGCAAATCCTTTGGGCTCACATCCACCACCGACACACACCAGCAAGCCTCAACGGCCATCTCTCTGACTGACGCTCTGCACCTCACCTCACGGACAATCTGGCACAACCTAGCAAGGAACGACTGAACGACTGACCAACCTCACCCCACCCCAGTACATTTCCCACTTCTAAAGCAGACACCGCCTCATCTGCACAGAACTGGACCTGCCCCGTGTGTGACGTGGTGTGGCAGACTGCACTGGACAGGCAACTCTTAACCAGGAGCTATTTACCTCCTGCATATCGGACAATAGTCATTGCTGATACGGATTGAGAGTGTTCAACTAAAACTTCTCCGCAAACAAACAGAGCAGATAGTTCCGTGGGAGAAAAGCCCTACTCTTTCAATCATTTTCAAAAATGGCTTCTTCAAGAAGTAAAATGCACTAGGAAGCTCCCTACTCCCTTTAACCTGCAAAAACGTATTTTGGTGCTCCACATTTCAAATACACCTTTAACTATGCATGGTGTCTTCGGCCTCCTGAGGTTCAGTCGCTATCGTGCATCAACCCTAGCTTTGACAAAGTCCATGACAACCTACGCAGGATCATAGACGGCCAAAAGTTGGGGGATTTGTAATTCTTGTACGAAGAACGCTTCCGCAAGTCGTTTCATCTACAAATAAAGTGTTTAAGAAGATAAAAGGTGGACGAGAGGTAAGTGGTATGAGGCATTACAACAGGCAGAATCAGAGCGCACCCTGATCTGATGGGACTTGCGTTGAATGTGTCTAAAGACATTGGGTGTGGAGTAGGTGAACTTGCATAGTCGGCGGAAAATTCGGCCATTCTCTGCGGCCAATTCGCCAACGTCTTTGGCTACCTGTTTTGCCATCCCCGTCTCCGTTTTGAGTTGCTGATATAGTGAAAACAGAAAAAGAAAGTGGTCACATTGATTGGCTAGTCGCTTTTTTTTCCAGAGAGGTGCACAAGGAATCGTTTCGTTGGGGCCATTGACACGTCAGAATGACACTTGTGTGGTGCAGCCTTAAGGTAGATTACCAGCACAGGTGAAAAAAATCAACTCACTCTATCCGTCAATTTCCTCTATACGCAAGAAAATGCAATTTGAAGTGCGTTTTAAGTTCTTTAAACAAACGAATTGGTTGCACAGAGAGGTCTGACTAGACATAGCATAAGCATTGGATAGCTGCCATGGAAATCTATTGCCCTTCTCGTGCAAAATGGCTCCACTTACCTGAAAGGCTGAGGTGAGATCATCCAAGAGGCCTCGCAAGTCGGAAACTTCTAGAAAAAGAGGAGTATTGTAAGGCGGAAGATCACTTGTGGGACAAGTACAAGTCGTGTGGCCTAAACACTTTGCCGCCTTCCTATTGTCATCAAACATGCAACAGGAGCCCTCCAACAGTTTATCATAACTGGTTACAGTGGATCGTGTCACATTCTTCACACATCCAAGAAGAGAATTTGTATTTTTGTTTAATTTTCGAGACATACTTGAGTCGCACAGTTCTCTAAGAACAAAAAAAGGCATCCACACTGCGGTGGTCAGACTTCTTCCGAGGCTGACTAAACACGTGTTGAGTAGAGATTACCAAAATACTTATGCCAGAAAGTTTTCCAAGTCACGATCAAGAGATCTTTACGCCAGGCTCTGGATAAAGTGCAGATATGAGAAAGTTGTAAAGTCCTGGAAGGTCTCACTTTTCGCACACAGCCCGCAGGGCCCAAGAGTGAACGACCGAAAAAAGAACTCTCGTGATGTCGTTGCATCCCAGCTCTTTTGATTTAGACTGCTGGATAAAAAAAAACTCGGATTTCCACAAACACAATTAAGTCACCAAGGGACGTCATCGTATGCCTACGTGATTACTCGGTACCGAAAACGGGTTCACAACACGCTGAAGCGCAATATATGTGTCAAAATTTGACCTTTCCTAAAACGCATTTATAACAATACGTTTTCAAAATTGGCCTCAAAAGTTAGTCCTGAAAGGGACTATTGGAAATTTGATAGTATATTAAACCAACCTTCTTATCTGCTACTCAAATTTGCTAATAAAATTCGAAATCGTAAGAGGAGGATTACTAAAATGCTAATAGGAAAGCACAAAATTGGCAACGCTTTCGAACCACTTCCTAGACTCCTCCATCGAGACAGCCTAGTACAACATTAAGGGGAAGTAGCACAATACCACGGCATAAAAGCCCAATTTCCGGCCTCCAAACAGTTCTTGTAACGATTTCCTTAGTATTTCAGTGGAGCTTTTTACTGTGGGCACGGCACTTACATGGACAATTCACTTTCAGGATGTATTTCATTTCAAAAACGTGTAATAAGGCACTAGATTGAATAACCTGCAGATGGAGGCAGAAGTTTACTGCAAAAAGGCGAATAGCCATGAAAAATTCAACCAAGTCAGCGATGAAAGTACTCCTTTTGCGAAGACACAACATCTAACGCACCAGAACTAGGTCGAAATTTGTTCTCAAGAAAGACGGCGATTTCGTGCCAAAAGGTAAGCATCCGTTCACGAGCGGAGAGAAGGGCCTGGCACAGATGACGATGCGTTGCTGCTGCGAAGTGGCGCTTGTTCTCATTCTAAAATAAGGTGATGGGAAGGAAAGGGGATAGCACATGGGGAAGGAGGGAGGCACTCCGAGACGCCGATAATCAACAAGCGGCATTCTTATGCATAAATCATGGACAAGCAATCGTTTAATGGCTTACCTGAGCCTGTGAGAATCTAATGTATGTACCCTGGAGTTGAACACAACAAAGGTAGCAATCTCGCCCCACAATAAATTACAGAAAGAGAATAACCAAAAATTTAGGAATCTTACTGTTGGGGAGCTTCCGAGAATCACGTCCTTCCAGTTCTGCTTAGCATGACTTTCGTATGCAACCAGGGAATGAAGATTATTTGGAAGGGATGGTGATCTGTTAAGGAAATGAGAGCATTAAATAGCTTAAAAACAATAGCCGGTTTGAAGCTTAAAGATGACAGCACGTGCCTGAATAGACCGGGCAGAATGTTGATAAGATAACCCTGAATGACGAATTCAACGGCGCAGAGGTAAGAAAAGTCAAATATTATATTGAATTGATGGCAAAGACCACGGGTCGGGGACATCTGAATTCGTTTCTGGCGGGTGGTGAGCAGCTGTAGTTTGTCATTACTGATGTTGCTGGAAAAAGAGTCAATGCAAGCTCCGTCAATGTTTGCGTCAGAGTTAGAAGTCAGTAAAAAAGAAGGGTTATGGCTTTACAGTTGGGTAACTAAAGTTCAATTTCAAGAGAAACAAGTCTTGTTTCCTCGTCATCACAAATTCATAAATTTACCTCTCAGTCTCTTCAGCGAACCACAACCCCGCGCAAAATAAAAGCTCTGTTTGTCTGAAAACATCTTCTAGTTGGGATAACTCAACGTTAACTTGAATCTGCAGTTCAAATGCCTCATTTAAGCCGACGGACTCTTTATGATACATAATGGGGACTGTGG
This sequence comes from Taenia hydatigena, assembly GCA_036345935.2. NCBI lineage: Eukaryota > Metazoa > Platyhelminthes > Cestoda > Cyclophyllidea > Taeniidae > Taenia > Taenia hydatigena. The sequence continues at coordinate 689,635 of JADWOT020000003.1, forward strand.
GACTGCAACCCTTGGGAACTGAGGGTTGAGAAGAGCTCTGGTCATAAGATATGCTAGCTGTCGAAGTTTCACCGAATATAACGGGCGGGTAGATGGCAATTGCAGACTGGCCGAAAGTATTTACAGGTGACAGAGAATTGCCCGCTTTCAGATGAAATCTCACTTGGTAATACCTAAACCATTAAAAAGAAAATGCTCCCACCCTCTTTGAAATAGATCTATGTTATGAAATGATCCTATCTGAATAAAGAATGAAACATCTGCTCTGACAAAGGGCATCCCAAAAATAGTGGACAACTAGGTTAAATTAAACGTCCAAGTGTTGTTTAGTTAGGTATTGGATATTGTGGAGTTTTTAAAAATGTGCCTTTACATAAGTGTATGCAATTAAGTTAGTTTTATGTAAAACTAAAGCAATGAGATCTTGAGAAAAAAATTTGTCCATGTACTCTATTATTACAAAAGCCATACTACTATAATTTTTGCTTTGCGATTTAGTTTACTTTTGTATTCAAAGACATAAATACGAAATCAACATTGTTACCGCATGAAACACAGTGTCAAGGAGTAAATCTACGCGCAGGAGAAAATAAATCTGAATTATTTGATTCATTTCATGTTTTGTTAATAGAGGCCAAAGGTGTTCGTGCTGTCTCTGAATGATTACATCAAAAAATACTTTTACTAGCTTAATTTCTTTTTCGAACCACACATTTCTAAAAATAAATTTAAAAGCCTAAGATAATTATGTTACTATGGAGCAAAAAATTACATTTAACTATATAGAAACTCATTTGGCAATGCATTCGCAAATTAATCGTAGCAACTCGATTACGATGCTTTGCACGAAGCTTTAGACGCGAATCATAAGGTGCGAATCCGTTGATGTTTTCATTACTTATTGTTATAACCACAATCAAATGACACTCTAGGTCCGAAGCGGCGAAGGTGATGTTCTGAAAAGCATTGACGCGACCATCCCACCAGAAAGATTTGTCCCTAATCCGACCCCGCTTGCCAAATTAAACATCACACGAGCCCACCGTGATATTTTGTTTGTTTGAACAGCCGGTTTCGGTCAGAGTCACGGAGAGGGGCAATGCAGTACTTTGCTTGTTTGAACTACTGTTTTTCGGTCAGGGTCACAGGGGTGGCCATCTTGCCCCAGCTGCGTAGGCTGGCCTCCGGGCCACGCTAGCAGCTTGCTTTCCTCTGCCCATCGAATATATATATTCTACTATGGCATTCTGCCTTCTTTTGCCTTCGAAGGATCCTCAAAGCGCTGCACGCACCCCTCTGGAAACACCTAGGTTTGACCAATGGTCTTAACGAGACACTCCCAGGTACATATCAGAATGCAGCAAGACATAAGTCCTACTTGTATTTTAAAACAATTGTACAACTACTTTTTCCTCCTCTTCCTCTTCATCATCGAAAGCGACCTTCCTTTGTTTCTTCGTTTTCCTAGCAATCCTAGGCGGTAATAATGACCGCGCAGTAACTGTCGAGTCCGATTCAATAGACTGGAAGCCCAGACCTCCATTCCCTTCCTCCATCTCTGGCTCCGGTCTTTCACGCTCTGCCAGTAAGCTCGACACCTCAATCACACCGTAGGGGTCTCTTGCGACCGGTTTCACCTCCCCCTCCGACTCCGACGAATTGTCCACGTCCATGGCGTGGGAACTGCCCGATTCCTCTCCATCCTCATCTTCCTCTTCCCCAGCCAATTCGCCATCTTCAACATGTTTAAGTTCCTCAGGCGCGTTAGCACCGCCTGGGAGGAAAGAAGTGGAGCTGAGGACAAGAGGCACGTCGACCAGAAGCTGATTGACCCTGTCGAGTTCACTCGTTCGAGCAGCCGCAGCGGCTTCCACGGCAGCACGTTGACGTTCAAGGCCTTCGATGACCCGCTGAAGGAGAGCTACGAGGGATTTGGCACGAGTATTGGCCAGCATAATGCACCTGAATGAATGGGAAGGTTCAAATTGGTTTAAAAGCTGCCAAAACTCCCATTGAAATGGGTTTTAATGCATCATTCACCCGACGCCAAATCCACGCACCATATTCACAAACGCCCACCATTCTCTCCTGAAATTAAGCATTGCCTGCCGCTATAACATAAAGCAAAAACACTTCTCCACCCATGACGTCTCCTAGTCGCGCCTAACACTAGGGATGCTGCAACTCCTTCATACTCACATCCACCCCAACTGCACAAGTCGTGCAAGCCACTAAGCACATGGACGCACCTCCACCAAAGGCAGACAAGGGCAATCTCCAACCATCATCACCCTTATTACTTCTCTTCATCTCACCCCATCTCGCTTCCCTCGCGCACCATCTCACACATCCTCCTATTTGGGCAAAAACTGCTCCCTAACCGACTTAGAGACTGACCAGCGTCACATGCGAAGTCTCTTTGGCATCTCGACAATCTGATGAACGAACCAATTGATGAGTCACTCCACACAATCCACTTACCACATCACAGAATCATAAACTTAACTCTTAATTATATCAAGAAATGGGTTAAATTGTTGTGCCAAAAATGGAAAACGCTGGCTAAGCCAGACAGAGACATTAGCATTATTCGTCCTCGGACATCCACTCCCAGAACCTTTTGATCAGCCTACGAAAGTTATGATTGCTGTCTAGTAAAAGGTGAATGTTTCCATCGATTCTATAGGCAATTGGGCCCAGGATTACCGCGATTCCCAGTGCTGAATCCAGAAATGCCCTTTTCGCTTATCTATCCACGCCGCTTGTTTATCGCCGTTTAGAATACAAATAATGTGCGAAAAGGGCTTTCAAAGAGAACGAACTCCTCTCCACCTTAATGCTATTTTGCAACTGCCACGATGCCGATGCAAAGTTGCATCACTTATGCAAACACTTGAGTAATTCAATTCACCGGACAAATTCTAAAAGGTGGGGTAAAGCTTTGTCAGCGTACCTAGAAAGACTTTCCGGTCGAATTGAGGTAGTGAGTCCAGAAGTGTGAACACAGCAGAGCTCCTCATGGGCGGTGAGACCGACCATCACCCGACCTCCAGTCATGACTGCCTCCTCTCGCTGTGTGGGATCCTGCAAGATGACTTTGGTGTCGGAGGCCAGACCCAGGGTCACCAATACAGGAATGCGACGCAAGTTCAGGCGCACCGGTGGACGATGCTTCATCTCCGTGTCAACAATAATCTATCACCAAGAGGAACAACATACATTCGCAGACATCATTTGATCACTTAGAGATCCGATTTCCCTACACAGCAAACCATACACAATCCGATTAAGGCGATCATTCATAGTCCCACGGCAAGCTTAAAGCACGATTAATTTCAATGTCCTTCCTGAACTAATTCTTAATTATCTAAGGTAAAAAGCCAATTGTAAGCGATTGCTTTAGCATCAAATAAAGGTTTAATTAAAAATGTTGTATTAGTTCTTACTTAACTTTGAACTTAACAATTCACTTTTTAATTAATAAAAATCAGTATCAGACTTGAGCAAGTTGATGACCTTATTAAAGACTATCTTCAACTTAGAAGCCTAATCAAAACTATTATTAGCATCAGGTTTGATACTTTGTAGAATATCCAGTAACTGCGGCTTCTATGAAAAGCGCCGACTCACCTTTCCATCGTCGTTAACGTACACATCAGGCCGACGAAAGGAAGCCAGAGCAGCGACAGCGGCAAGCGCACCACAGTCGCCCAAATTCCCGTCAAAAGAAAGGGCCTTGAGGTCGACACGAATGGCAAATACGCGCTCCCAGGCGACGATGCAAAGGGCATCGACATCAATACAATCACGAAGACACGTTTGAAGCACCGAGGAAAGGCGTCGACCCTCATCATCGCGGCTTCGCATTTTTCGTTTGCCTGTGATGGAATTAAAAAGCGTTGCTTGGCAAAATCTGGGCCATATTTCAAACCCTACCCAAAGTTGCAGACCCTAACAGCACATGAATTATCTATTCTCATGTCGTAAAAAGAGTGCAATCAAATATCAAGCGTTATAAACAAAGCCTTCAACGGAAACACAAGTGAAGTGTTCAAGATCCGTTTAGGGCAACGGAGCCAATACAAACCTTCCAGGAATGACACCAGAGTAGCATCGAAGTTGACAAAAACAACACCTTGGGCGGGTCTGTAATGCTTAGGTTCAACTACTTCCGCAGACACTTTGGCAAGGACCGAAGTTGAACCTATATTAACGATACAGCAACCACCACATGGATGACCACTTGGAAAACGAAAACTGATTTCGCGGTACTCCTTTAAGGATCTGCCATCAAGTCTGACGCCGGACAGCAACATCTGAGTAATTGTCGTACATTCTGCATCCGACAATTGCATCTCGATTTTGAAGCGTGAGAAATCGACGCCTCACCAATTTGAATGATGAGGGAAAAGCTTGCTAGCACAAACAAATTACAGAAAAGGAAATAAAAGCAAGGGTTAGCAATAAAGTCATGCTTACTTTACACCTTATTAGGTGTCAAACTTCTTGAGAATTAGACAGCTAATTTCTGGCAGCAATGTAAGTTGTCGGCAAATAATATTTAAAACCGGCAAATGAAATGGCACCGCAATTTTTTTAGAGATAAGCTTAGTTAATAACTAATTGGTCTTGATTCAAAGCAATACTTGGGGACAAGTCTACACTTCATTCATTCCAAAATTTCTGCAATTGTACGAACTAAAACCCTAGCTAAGGAATTTTCGATTCTGCACATCTAAGTCTGTTTACCTTTATGTATGCGTTTCCTATTAAAATGTGTTTTTATACCAAGATTTGTTTTTATTTTTGAGTGGTATTTCTCCAAGGCCTAGCGCAAGTGCTGAATCTTCGATCGTTATCGAGCAGCGAGGTTGGTGCGGCTGTGGTTTGCGTTGGTGCTGCGTTCCCTCTGCACCAAGCATTACTTTATGCTCTCTTCACTTTTAAAGATTATGGTTTGTCAAATGAGTGTCCGTTGATTGCTTTAGTTGTTGCTATTTTTCTAACATCAATTTATGAGGTACTAATGTGTATTTTAGGCAGTGGGCGTGCGGCTGCTTCTTATGTTTCGTTTTTAAGAGGGTTTTCAATTCGCTTCATAGCTAACACAGTAGGGCTCGTTAATCACCTTAAATTTAAACTTTTAGGTGGCTTTAATTGGCGACTATACTTCATGTATATTGTCGAAATTGGCCAATGGGAGTGCTCCGATGAGGAAAATAAAGAGTCCGATTTCCGATATCAGTGTCTGCTTTTATTCCTCTACACTGTCTACTCCAATTTTTCACTGGAAAAGAACTCCCTTGAAACTTTTGTTGGTCCTCGGGATGAGCAAAGTGTTCTGCGCTTGGCTCTAGCGCAAGTCAAATGCAAAGCCAAAGTATGCGTGTAACACTGAGCTAAATTCTCGCTTTAAGTTATCTCCTGAAGAACTGGAATCACTTTGGATTGGGGTATGCAGGCAGAGGCTTTTCGGTTTCCAAAACGACTACTGTGAGCTTGTCCAAGCTGTTGAGAATGTACTCACTACTTGTAATGTCATCGATCGAATTCATTTGCTGAAGGCTATAAAAACAGAATATGAAACAGACGCCTCACTAATGGAGGCTTTGCATGCCACTGAATACCTTGTTGTAACAAATCAGCTCTCATGGTTTGAGGTAGACCATCTCAATCTTCAACAAGTTGGTTTTAGTATCTGGTAGTGTCATTACTAATTGAAATCGGTGTACCTCACCTACGATTCGTCAATACCCCCGAGTTAAAGCCATTCCACTCACTACAACTCTGCTCTACTGCACCGGAACGTTACACTGAGGTAACATACCTTACTGACACCTGACCACCTTAGGTCGACCCTGTATTGCGTGCTCTCCTGGCATATTTGGCAGTTGGGGTGAATATCAGGAACACCATTGATTTGGCTCTCATTATTAACAAGCCTTTCCGTGGTTTTAACAAATCCTTCTTTGCCATTCTTCGTCATGTTGCTGAGAGCTCTTCTATTCTTCCTGCGCAGGTAATTTCGGTGGTTCGGATGTAAGAGAGATTGGTTTCAAATTCAGCACTACTACTTTCATCTTTTATGATTCTGCTTGCTTTCAATGCCGAACTTATAAATCCAACTTCTTCTCCGTATCTACAAGGTTAGGAATAGTCCATACGATACACTGAAAGAACGTTCCCAGCTCTGCGCGGTGCTGGCAGCGCACTGGGTACACTTCTTTAGTTTTTTTTTTTAGTCCAAGCAGGAAGGATAGTGGGACCGACGGACCAAAATCGTAATCCTTGTTTGTTAGGCACCATACATGACCGATTCCCCGACTTTTAATGTCTCCCGTTTTCGACATTCTGTTTAGCTGGTGCTCTCCTATCCGGCATGCATGACAGAATCGGCTGCAACTTCGACTTTAAGCGAGCAAAACGCTAAACTCTTGCGACCCTCTAGTCACGGCTTGGCTCATCTCGCTGATACTATCCGCAATTGTCAGGACGCTCTCTCTGGTTACCTTAGTGACGATTCGACGCTGGCTACTAGTAGTAGGTTTGGACGTATGTCCAAGCAATCTGCAGCTTCTGCTGTCTGTGCTTGCTTCACCGCGGCTGTAAAAGCCTTTAGCAAGCCCTTCAAAGTTCCAGGGGCTCCCATTGGGCCCGTCTGGCCTCTTAAGACTGTCAGAGAAGCCGAGGGGAGGTTGTGTAAGGAATTGGAGGTACTAATGGCCTCTCCTTTGATGTCCGATACGGAGTCTCTTCTCACTTCAACCCCGAATCGAGTGAGTTGTATGCGTGTATGCATTTGTATGACACTACATACGGTCTCAGGTAAGACTATTGGAGCTGATAGCGAACCTTTTAGGTGGTTCCCTTCTCTCTCTAGCCAACCCACGCAGGGGGATCGATTCAGGGTCGAGCGGCTTTCAGACTTGCACGTCTCTTTCTCCTCTATGAGGCGGCAGGACAGGTGGCCGCGCCTCGTCACGGTCCCTCTTGGTGCACGCCCAAAACGCCACTTGGACAACGCACCTTCTCGGCCTTCTTTCAGTCACCCTCCTCCGCTGAAACCACACCCGGACCTGCTACTAATGCTGACACGCCGAAGGCCATGGAGAATGACACAACGTCCTGTGCTATTAACCTCGTTAGTGGCTTTTTCATTTTTGTCACCTAATCAAGAGTGAATAGGTGTCTTCTCACCTACCATACGTACGCCAGCTTTTCCAGGTCCCAAATTTCTGTTCACGGTGATCTTCTCCGTCATTACCACTGAAGGATTTATCCGATATGTGATTCCTTCTCACGATAGATGGTTCGCCGGGAGGTCAGGCAGTCGCTCTGTTGTGCTTTGGGCTGGGATTGAAGTCAGTATCATCAGATGTATGGCCGACCGCCTTTGAACCATTGACGCCTCTGAGTGTGCCGTCATCTTGGTACGCTGGGTTCGAAGTCTCCTCTGAATGCGAGTAGTCACACGCTAGCTCGGGTTTCACGCCTCTGTTGACAAGAGACCTTGACCCACTTAAGGCTGTAGATAGTACGCCTGTTGTTAGCCCTTTTCATGGCCAATGTCCCACAACACACGCGTCGGATTTGAGGGATGGTAGGTCAGAGCTGAAACCATTGTGTGCATTACTATATAGTGAGTAGCTTACATAGGAAGTTCTCCTTTCAAACGAACGTCACTTGTAGATCCAACGCTGACTATTTGCCATCATATTGTGAGCTTTCTGGACGGGGATACGTGGAAAACTTCTTATAATGAAGATTCTTTTGTAATTTTAAAGGTCTTCCACTTTGCTCAATTCCTCTTATCACCCCATGGAAATGCACAAATTTTCTTATCAATCCTACGAGGTCATTGCGGTTGAAATGCCCTTTATTTATGCACATTTGTGTGTTTTCAGCCGAAGCGCGTTCTGCACGCACGCTATCAGTCGAACCTGGAATGGGCGGTGATCAACTCGGAGTCGCCCTCTCCTCCCGCCCACAGACACCGAAACGCTGATTTAATTGGGGGTGATTTGAGGTGAGTTTTAAGTCTTCCTGTTTTCTACACCTCACTGTCAAGCATCGCCTGGAAATGCACGATTGAGTGCCCATGCCGTGATGGCTTAGTGGAACTGAGCTGTGAAGAAATCGCTCATGAGCGAGCTTGTCTGAGGAAACATGAAACTTCCAAGTGTTGGGTTAGTGAAGATGTGGAGAGGTGCGTTGGTGAGTGGATCTATTGCCACATTCGTTAGTGGGGTCGCAAGCAAATGGGCTTTCACAGTCCACCGGACTGACCTATTTAAGAAACACTTAAGAGATGGGTAATGCCATCTTCTTCCATCGAAAAAAAAAAAAAACATTCAACTTCCAACCAGTCGGTTTTCCCACACGGCTCATTTACACTTGGCCATCTATCCATACATTTCCTCGGGCTCTTCGGTTCGTTCGGTCCTAGTCCTAACCGCTCACGCGTCTACTCCCCTATCTATCACCCATCTTAGGTTTATCCAACCTGGGACGGAGCTTTTGCTACGTATAATCTGGTCCGTTGTCTGTTATCAACATCACCATGAGCCCGTGTTAGTGCCACGTCCTCCATGCCTTAAGTGAAAGTAACTGGACTTTCCTGGATATGACTTATCTTTATCTTCTCTCTTTCAGACAAGAGCGGTCGGCAGTGGACCGATCCCGTCTTCCTGCACTTGCTCCTGCAAAGAAGCCGAGGAGACTGTTTGCTGATGACTGCGAGGAGGGCGGAGAAAGTAGTCCTTCGGGTAATTTTGTCAATGTTTCTACTTAGCGTCAAATATACGTGCCGTATTTTCTTTATCTGTGTATTATAAATGGTCGCACTGAGTCTGCGACCGTAATAGTGAACCTGCTAACAGAGATGCTACGGTACCCGGCCCAACCAGCTAGGTCAGACGACTTAGTCTCGTTCTCTGACTTCATTACAATTTCCTTCCATAGTTCATCCCTCAGGGAGTTCCCAAGTAAATGAGGCAAAGCCTGGGCCATCAAAGTCCCGACAGGGAAGGTCTTTTAACCACACCAGAACGAAGTCATTGCAGAGAGTTCCTCCAACCAATCAGCCTACGATTTTGTGCTTCCTACGACGAAGTCAATGAAGTTCTCACTCTGTCTCGGTGTCGGCAATGTAGTGCCATCGGTATAAATAAAATTTTGCTGTCGAATTTTGGTAATGGGTGGCTGATGAGTGGCATTCTGCCTCTAGGTTTGGATGAAGCAAGGGTGTGGTTGGCCGTGCCTTGCCCGCCTCAGTTTGAGCGCGGTTTGCATCCTCGAACTGGTGGGTACGCTAGGTGTCCCGTCACCATGCTGTAAAGTGCTACAGGGTGCGCAAATTCGGGCGAACGAGTTTTGTCGTGTTAGGATGCAGAGGCGCAGGTTGTAGAATAACGATGGGGGAGATGCGTTCAGATTGGTTTGGGGGTGTTTTGGACCCGCGAAGTGTAAGTAAGCCACAAATTAGTGTGCCATTAGAGTATAATGATACTTGTTGTTCTGGCGATTAGTGCAGCAGTAACAATTCCAGCAACTATCATTGGAGGAGCACATTTTCATAGCAAATTAGATTAATGCTCAAAACTTGCTTACAGCACATGCTAAATCAATTAACTATTATTCCATTGATCAAAAATGTGTTCCAGAGGTTTGATTTCCTAATTTCACTGCAAAGGTTTTTTGTTTTAATGCTCTTAAAAATTGTCATTATTTGGTCATAACCGTTCGTTCTGCCGCACACTTTGTTTTTCGATTCGCTTACTGGGTAGACGATGCGCGAGATTGTTCACATTCAGGCCGGTCAGTGCGGTAACCAAATTGGTGCCAAGGTATGGTGTGTTTTCCAGTCATATTTTTCTGCAGTTTTGGGAAGTGATCTCTGACGAGCATGGGATCGACCCGACGGGAACTTATCATGGCGATTCGGATCTTCAGTTGGAGCGCATCAATGTTTACTACAATGAAGCCTCTGGTGGAAAGTATGTGCCTAGGGCTATTTTAGTGGATCTCGAACCTGGAACGATGGACAGCGTTCGTGCGGGTCCTTTTGGTCAAATCTTCCGACCAGACAATTTCGTTTTCGGTCAGAGTGGTGCTGGTAATAATTGGGCCAAGGGTCATTATACGGAGGGTGCCGAGCTTGTCGACTCTGTCCTGGATGTGATTCGCAAGGAGGCTGAGTCCTGCGATTGCCTTCAGGGCTTTCAGCTCACCCACTCTCTTGGTGGTGGTACAGGGTCGGGTATGGGTACTCTCCTCATTTCCAAGATCCGCGAAGAGTACCCTGATCGCATCATGGTGACATACTCCGTGGTTCCTTCTCCCAAGGTAATTGTTTTTGTGTCTTATGGCGCTTCTAGGTCTCCGATACTGTTGTGGAGCCTTACAACGCCACCTTGTCTGTACACCAACTTGTCGAAAACACCGATGAGACCTACTGCATTGATAATGAAGCACTCTACGATATCTGCTTCCGTACCCTCAAGTTATCGAACCCAACTTATGGGGATCTGAATCATCTCGTCAGTGCCACAATGTCTGGGGTGACCACATGCTTACGCTTCCCTGGTCAGCTTAATGCCGATCTCCGTAAACTAGCGGTTAACATGGTTCCATTCCCGCGTTTGCACTTTTTCATGCCGGGTTTCGCTCCCCTCACCAGCCGTGGTAGCCAACAATACAGGGCTCTCTCCGTTCCGGAGCTGACTCAGCAGATGTTCGACGCGAAGAATATGATGGCCGCTTGTGATCCTCGTCATGGTCGCTATCTTACCGTTGCCGCTATTTTCCGTGGCAGAATGTCAATGAAGGAAGTTGACGAGCAAATGCTTAACGTACAAAATAAGAACTCGAGCTACTTCGTTGAGTGGATCCCGAACAACGTGAAGACTGCCGTCTGCGATATCCCTCCACGTGGCCTCAAGATGTCGGCTACGTTCGTGGGCAACAGCACCGCCATACAGGAGCTGTTCAGGCGTGTCAGCGAGCAATTTACCGCCATGTTCCGTCGTAAGGCTTTCCTTCACTGGTACACTGGTGAGGGCATGGATGAGATGGAATTCACTGAGGCCGAATCTAACATGAATGACCTGGTAAGCGAGTACCAGCAGTACCAGGATGCTACTGCTGAGGATGAAGGTGAATTCGATGAGGAGGAGGAAGTGGAGGAAGCGTAAATGTTAATGGTTTCCAAAGTAATATCATGTCGTTTACCAATAAAATTTCGAAGATTTGACTATTGAATTGTCTTCTGTTATCTTGGGATTTTTTTGGTCGGTCTGCGGCTCTACTGTTTTGTGTGGGCTGACTTGGGCATGTTTGCAAGGCGGAGGTTTTCTCTTCTCTTTTGGGGTTCTTCTGTGGTGCCGTGCGTGTGGTTCCTGTTGCCTCATCCCCTTGCTTTCGTTGTCTGTTCCGCCGTGCCAACCTTGGGCCGGTGCGTCGCCCTTGCCTCCACGTGGCGGCAGCTCGACGTGCGTTTGCTAACTCAAATTGGTAACTGTCTATTACTTGTTTGCCTTCCTTTGGCTGGGATCTTCCTCCTTGGCCTGAATTTATGACTTGGAGGTGGATTCTTTTGAAGCTAAGTTTAGTGTCTTATTGAAGCTTAGGTCGATTGACTATGCCGGAACCACCCGAGATTCGTGCTCATGGCGTTCTAAAGGGTGACATCTCGGTCCTTTAGGATCACAGTGCAATGAAATTATGAATTAAATTACCCAAATTTAGTTTTTATGAAGCCCGAGTCGAAAATTGAGTCGGTCCTCTATCCTGGGGAGTGTTATGTGTGGAAGCGCTCTGGCAACGAGGTTCTATGAGTAATTTGGGGGGATGGAGCGGAACCATTTCTTCCACCTTCAACCCAATGCATAAGCTCTCACCCGGAGGCTTGACGTTACCAGATAAAATGGACACACTACCTGAGTCTCATCCTGGTTCTTGAACTTCTGGAACGTTCGAGACATGATTCGCTAGAACTGCTAACCAGTGTCCCATCTCAGAAGCATTCTGCTGCAATCAAATTCACCTCGACGCCAAACGTGAGCCCCCATGTACGATATCGGAAAGGTTGGACGCGCATCGATACCGCTTTTGGATCGTCGCAACGCGCCTCACACACTAACCTGAATACCCGACTTGGAGGGCGTTTTGCCCGCTCCATACTTACCACGCACTTGCGTGCAACAAGAACGTGATGTTTGGGTGCCTAACGTGTTTTTTTGCGATCATGTTGCATGGAATCTCTTGTAACCGGAGACGGCTCTTGTATGCCCTCGTTTGAACACACACGACCCAAAATTGCAACACTGTTGTTGCTGTTGTTGTTGGTCGAATTAACCACCTTCCTTAATCAAATGGTTGAATGAGTGGAAGATTGTACTGGAAGGCTCCCTTCTCTGGCACCAATCCAGTCTCCGGGGCTAAATTCCATTTCCAGGAGTGAAAGCCTAATCTATCTCTCCCTAATAGCCTTCCTAGCACACCACGAAACCGAATCGGTGTGGAAGGATGTGTCAGCCATCTGATTTACCTTTTTTAAAAACAGCTCTCTGTTTTAGTCAAGAGTGGAAGCTTGTCATGTCTCACCCGCCCCCTACCTACGCCAACATTTTCAAATGTCAAAGGCTTATTCATCATAATTTTATGTCATCGTCACAGGAAGGGAAGAAAACCAACGGAGGAGTTGAAGTGGTCACCAACAGTCGCACGGCCAACTGGCTTTGGAACCACCGACACCACTCAATGTGCTGGCATGACTTTCACTGTCACCACTGCCAAGTGCACTGTTGGCTGTCACCTGATCCTGATGGCTTGCACTGTGCTGGGCCACACACACGACGCCTTTCAAGCCCTTGAGTCGGCCTTATCGTTGCTGATTTCCATCAACCATGCAATTGGCACTGCGATAGCTGTTAACTTGGGTTTCACGAGTACGTCGTCACACACAGCCGTGACCTAATGAAGCCTCCAACGAGTGTGTGCTCATCCAAATGCCTCTGTGTGATGGAAGAGGGAATAGCCAAAGAAGTTTACTTGATACGCTTTTTTTCTCAATGGAGTTACCACCGCAGTTGTGAATTCGACTCTTTGGAACACGAGGGGAGCCTTCTTCCTGGACGTTGAAGAGTAATGAGGAGTTACGTCGAGGGGATATAGATGGATCTCAGGCGCTGTTGACCCATCACCTTCAAAGTGGGCGAGTGGAGACCGTTTGGTAGTATTCAACGCCATGTTCGTCCCCTTGTCCGGAGGTGGAATACAAAGGCGCAACGGTCGTGTCTCAGCACGCACCAGTCATTCAAGGAGTGAAAAAAAAAATGAACAAATTGCTGACATTTTGAAGCCTTCCACTTCGGCCTCCCCCCTCCACCCCCGATTTGTTGATATTTGGCATTTACCGTTGGTGGGCTCCACAACTTTGCCTTTCCAGTTTGATGTAGGCGTAAACGGAGTGTTCCATGACTCACGTTAATCACGACCGTAGGAGGAGGAGGTGCTAGTGGCATGCTAATCTGGAAGTCTCCAGTCCACAGAATCACACAATTTTTGCTCTTTGTCAATGAACATGAGTGAGGGGTTCGACATTCCTGGACCTGCGGTAGACTTCAATCCCTTGAGCCTTGATCACGACGTAGCTGCAGCATTTCACTGGCTCCTTTCACAAATAGTAAGAACATTCTATTTGACGTGTGTTCTTTTTTTTTGATTGATGGAGATCGAGAAATCTACGCTTCCACATCCATCCTCTTTGTCACGGTGCGTGTGTTCTCTACCCCTACCTAAAAGACAACAACCAGCAGGGTCAGTGTTTGTGTTGATCCCTTTCTTGTACTTTGAATTTGGCATTTCTTTTCCCTCCCGCACAAGCTGCATCTACTTGGGGTTCCGGTGGAACGCGGAGGGAGATGGAAAACTTGCTGCCACTTGGAGTCTGTGATTAATGGTAGGCCATTTCCACTTCCCTTCTGATTGGTTAAACCCTGGCGTGTTCAGAGCTCCTCCCGGAAAACAGTACATGATGTCACTGGAGCTACATGCTGAATGAATTCCCCTTCATGCATAAAATAGCAGTAAAATTCCCATAGTCCATAAATTCCGGTTGCTACAATAGTAGCCACGGTTTATTGTGCACGGTTGCTAAGTCGGTGACAGGTTTAGCATTCTTCGGAGTTCTCTTCAAACTACTTCTATTAAAGAAAGTATTGTTTGAGAAAATATAACATAATTTACAAAGGGCGTTGTAATGGTCTTGCTGTCACCTTTGAGATGCGAAGACAACCCCATTTACTGCGCATTAAGTAGAGGCAGACAGGCGGGGTGACAAACGAGGCCAGTGAGTCAGGCCACTACGCATCCCCCAAATGAGTCATCTTTTTAGCCCCTTGGTCTTGCAACCGCGGTTTCCGACTCATTTTAATTAAAAGGCAGTCTGGGTCACCAAAGCTGGAGATCCACCTCAAAAAGCTGCATTTTTTCCCACTGTCACCAAGTCACCTTGAGGGTTGACTAGAACTCACGAGAATGCCGGCGTAAATTATCGATTTGCACTCGCTGTGGCTCGATGCGTCATCGTATTGAGAACCATTAATCGATGCGAACTGCGCGCTCCCGCAACGAAAAAGCCCTTCAAATTGATAGGTAAGACGTTTTTTGCTTTAACAAAGCAGTGGTGGAATGAGTAAGTGCGTCTTTGTGACGTGTGCCCTGGCGTGAGTCAAAGCCCTCTGCAAGCGGTTAATGCCTCAGAAGGAGAACAGCCAAGCCATTGTTTGACCTACACGACTAGCTTCGTATAAATCGCGCTAATGGCACTTCTTGTTTATGTGATTGATGCATCATCTCGACTTATTTAGTTTCGGTTTCCTGTGTTAATTGACTGTGGCGGCGAAGCATCCCAATGCCTGCATAGCTAGGATTGACCTCGGTTGATGGACCAACTGGTAATCTTACTGACTTTGAGATGACTCAAAGCCATTCTCACCGGGTTACTCTCTTACCTCTGACAGTCACAAATGGCTCTCGAGTACTGGTGAAAAATACTACGCACTCGTTTCATGCCATGTCAGCAAAGTCGAGTAAACCGTGGGAACACAAAAGCCCACGCACTTCAATGCACACCAAATAGTTGAGCCCACTTCTTTGGTAAACAACGATCACCCAAATATCACATCGGTTACGGCTAGCCCACTAATCCGAGAAAACGGGATATTTAGACAAATTTTGCCTCCCATCTCACTAACAGCCCGCCTTGTTTTACAGGGCGTTCACTACCGCCTCTTTTGGCTCGCAAGCCGATAGCCATGGCGTGATGTGATTGGTCGCCTGTTTTTACTCCTTTCTGCTAGCGCAGTGCGTGCGCGCACGCGCTTCCGTAAGGCCCATTTGCCCGCTGATGAGTCATCCACACACACATGCACATTCACGCGGGCACAGCGTGGGCGAGCGAATCTCCTGCCAAAGCATGCATGCGGTAGTACGTGCGCACAAATGCAATCGATGGGCCATACATGTGCATGTGTACATACGCACGCACGGATGCGTCTCAACGGTGGGCAGGCCTGTCCGCCCGAAGTCACTACAACCGCTACATCACAGGATCGATTTACTGTGCGGGTTGTTGACCTTGGACCGGTTGCCTAGGTAGCTGAGTAATAACTAATGCAAGAGGACACGAGCGATGGACCAATGGCATGCGGCTGTAGTTCAAATACGCGCGCGAAGCGTCAGTCTTTCTGCTTATTAGTCATGAGGCATATCCGAGATGAGCAATCTTCCGGTCTCGAGGCTTCGATACAAAAGGGCGATTTTTAGGATAGGAAAATTATCGAAGACGAACCCAACATTTTTCTAATTGAATAACTGCGGAAAAGCCCTTCGCTAAGTCACACAACAATACCGACTAAGCTTATTAGGATTCAGCATTCAACTTTTGAAGGACTTTCGACTAGCGTAGGAAGAATAATGCAGCAGGCCACTGTGTAAACGTAAAACTGCATTTCTTGACGAAAATGCCGCAATACATGCGCAATTGGATAGGTGAAACCGGAACCAACCGAGATGCCTAAGTAGATGAAAAATTGGTGTGGCATTTAGCTAAATTCCTACTACTTCACACAGGTGGGAACGTGTGAGCTTTAGCTGGATGACCCAGGAGGCCTAAGCAGGTGCGAACGCAGTGGTTGAGGTCGTGGTCCATTACAGCCAATCAGGTTGCAGCATTTCGATTAAGAATGTGCATCGTATTAAGGCAATGAAGAACTCAGCCTCAAATAAATTTACAGTCTGTAAGCAATTTAGCGCAACTTCCACTGAACATTTTGCTCGCTTAAAATTTTAAATATCAGAAAATGGATTTTTACCCGTAAATATTTGTGTCTGTATCTCAAAGGTGGTGTGGAGCCTGACTTGGCAGAACCAAATGTAAAAAAGTTGCAATCCATCTTATGAGATTCAAAAAGACATTTCCGCATTCAAAAATAGCCGAAAGAAATGAACAAAATGAATTATGATTGTTAACAAAGGAGGACTGTAGCATGCTACTTTATTTTAAAAAGTAGAAATGTTATAGTATCATTACAATCGAGATTAGCGAATATGCGAAACGAAACAAACTCGGCCATTCTCCCAGTCTCGGCTATTATTTATGTGATATTGTGCTCTGCTTCTCTCTGTTCCCTCTCAGTCCTTTAGTACGTTGCTCAAATCAGGAGTAGATGATAAACGAACGAAGTGCTTGACCGTTAAGCCAAAAATCCGCTGTGAGTGCCTAAAATGCAGGTCAGTGTTTGGTGAACCCTCATTCTGCATGATGAAATCGGCATCAAGATCATTACTAAAGGGCGATCGGGTTCCAATCAATTAGTTATGGCATTCTTAGTTTCTAAACAGAGCAGCGCATGCCACTCTACTTCTTTACATTCCTTTTTTACAAATGCTATCACAAAATGCATGTTCCACCACTAGTTGTAGTTGATTAAAACGGAAGGAAAGCTTCATGGAACGTACAGGCTTTCTTCCGAATCGGTAAGCCTTATTAAGACCTCGGGGTTGACGTGATTCGTTGCATGTTAAAGCCGCTGAACTCCATGTGTCCTGAATGTGGACTCCAAAGTCTTCGCATTCGGGTTCTACAATCGAAATGAGGGTAATCAAAGGTCTCGCTTTCGAACTACCACCCTCGAGGTGTCGTTGAATGACTAGCACAGACGGGCTGGCTTCTACCTACCTCTCATGGCAGCACACTTTTCACCCAGGTTGATTAATTCATTGCTTATATCTTACTTTGTGATTAAAAGTAACAGTAAATCCAACCACATAATGCATTTTCAAGAGGTTCAAGTTAGTATAAGCAGGTTGGGCCAATCTTTTGCAAGCTCGTCTTCTTCAAAGAACTCATCGAACCTGTTGGTAGGAAAGAAGGGGTTGAAGACCACAGATAGGAACAACTGAATGGCTAAATGCTTCGCATTTCCCATTCTCCAAGCCAGGATCCACAAGATGCGTACGATGGAGACTCCACTCTGTTGCCTGGATCATGGAAGACGTGTTATCCTCCTACTACAGCAGCTCCAAAATCAACAATTTCAACTAGCTCAACTCCAATGACTTTTCCGTGGAGGCTTTTTGGAAACACGACTTTGAAAACACTTCCCGTGTGGATTCGAACTGATCCAACCATTCAACATATCCATCTCTCCTTTCTCCTGGGATGTTCTAAAAACGCGACTTTTTTGCTCATTTTATTCAAATCTCTTTACTCTCACCATCAGAGTAGCTTTCGGTTGGGTGAAGTGGCGTGTCAAAGGTCATGGCAGAACCAGAGGAACCGAATCCTGAGGCAGTTACACATTTAAACAACTTCATATTCAACTGTTTATTCACAATCGTAAACAGTAAGTGGCATTTTGCACAAATAAACTTTAGGTGAATATTTTTTAGACCTTAGATAAGACCTATGGCCGGAAGGTGTAAAATGTACATCTGTTAGACCTGCGGGAGAGGCTTAACACCTCGTCAAACCTCCTGGTTCAGGTGAAACGACCTGAAAACGATCACATGGCTTGATTAGAAGCAAAAGACTGCATTTTACTCTGACACTACTAGAAAAAAAAGAGTCGAAAATGGAAGTAATTAGGCATTTTACAATTTGATGAGAAAATAGAATGGGTGTGAAGATGTCAAGCCAATTCTCATGTGACTTAAGTGGTGGTGCTGTTGAGAGAGTCTCTCTTACACTGACAAGTGTTTACGAGAGGCGTAAGCTAATTTTAAAGATGAAATTTTCTCTCGCATACATCCACTTCCGACCTGTAGAATGGCCAAACAGGAAGGCAGGGTGGGTCGGTGACAAGACGACCAGTCAGGTAGTTTCAATCCGACGACAAAAAAGACACCGAAAATCCCACGCTCTAAAGGGTAGATTAAACACGTCCAGACTCTGGTTTATTACATTTACGGGCACTTCACCCATCAGACAAGACATTGGTACACGCCCCTCTCAGGTCAACCACACCCAATCATGCTCTGAATGACAAGTAAAACAAAATCCTCACACCAGTGCAAATATTTGCCTCAAACAGTCACGCGTCAGACTAATTGTCAAATAAAGTTAAGGCCAAATTAAAGTGAAAGCCATTCATTAACCTGAGCGACTGCTACGAGGCGCTTTGACAGGCGATGAAGAGACTGCTTCATTGAAGCACCTCAGTTTACGTCTACAACACTTCAGAACACCACAGACTAAACCACGGAAATTTACTCTTCCACTCGTGGCGAAAGCCACAAAACACAGTCACACTTGACGTACGCGACACTTTTTGATGAAAAAAAAAGACAACGCATTAACCTAGGCTACACCCTAACCACACGAAGTAAAAATTCCACTCTATTCTGACTGTTCACGTGCGTCATCAAAGCAACTGAAGCATCACTTCTATTTACTACACAATTATCTGGACCCAGCAGCTTCCATCGTTCACGAACATGCGTCAGCACCATCACTACTGATCAGTAGAAGTCCAGTGTCACATATGTGTGACGCTCTGCATTTCGCAGTCTATACCATCTAGGTGGCACACCACGCTATCTGTACCACATCGTTTAGTTCAACAATGGTGTGGCTACACCACGGCATTGCAAAGGTCAGTCGATTTCTCCACACGGAAAAGTGACTCACGGGATGTCAAATGCGCATCACTATCCACGAACACCAGTGTCTGACTGAACCAATCGCATGATCATGAACACTAGCATTCTCGTGACCTCCATCTCCTCTCAACTAACCTCCATTCTGTGTGCTTCTGTGGCATATACCACAAAGCACATATCAACAACACTAAGCACCTCGTCCCACACCAAATCCCACACCAACATTGCATTGCATTCACTCATCGCATGGGCTTGCAGTGCAGGCTTTCACGAATCATCAGCCACAATACCCACCCACCACAAAGCAAATGCAACAACTCACCAGATCTCGGTGCCTTCACACTCTTCTTCCCATTCGCCATCTTGCCCATCACTTTAAGGTAGTAGTCGATGACATCGGTGCAGTCGGTTGGAGGCGACGAACACAACGCCTCCGCCACCGCCGCACTCACACCCTGATTCACCAACATCTTCCGCATCGTCGTCTGTGCTCTCCCATCTTTCACAGCCTCCAACATCATAGCTCGTGCTTTCGCACGATCTGTGGCCAATTCGGCTGCCTGCATCATGTTCTCGCCTGTGAACACGACACAAGCATTGTCACAACCACGGCGCCTTCAAATTATTAATGTGGTGCAGTGCAACCGGACAGAGGTGAGTGAATGGATGCGGACAGGAGGCGGAGGGAGTGAGGGTTGTGGTGTGTGTGTGTGTGTGTCTGTGTGGAGGGAAGAGAGAGTGAGTGCGTGAGTGAGTGAGTGAGAGCGAGAAATAAATTACAATCTCTCGACAGCTACGTGTGTGTGTGTGTGCGTGCGTGTGCAAAACACGTATTCCATTCACGTGTGGATGATGATGAAATGACTTCAGCGTCTAGGCAATGATGTGCTTATGAGAGTCCCACACTGTGATACCTAAGAGCATCATTGGGAGGAGTACAAGCACTCCCACAGCCACTACCACCATTAGTAGTAGCCGTCGTCGTCGTTGGAAGTGGTGTGATGGCGAGTACGGTGACGACTCTCTTCATCACAACGGTCTACAAGGTGATGGTGATTCAGACACCAATGCCAGGACAAACGTCAGTGTTAGTGGTGGTGAAGTGCCCACCGCCCTCACAGCAGTTCACTCCTCCAGTTAGGCTGTTGGATCTTGGTCTCTAACATCCTGACCTTCCCCTTAGATGCTTTCAAAAGGTAATTTTTGCGGTCTAGAAGCTGTCGGTCCAGCCAAGTGACCATGGCTCCTTTTCGTTCCCATAACTTTACACACTGAAGAGCTCGTCTGTTAGATATGCAGTTCATATGCACATCAATGTTACTGGCTGTTCATAAATTAGCCCTCTTTCTAAACAAACCCCCTTTTAGCAATTTGTACTTTCACATTTTTAGGAACGAATGTAGAATGAAAAGCACCAAGGCCGCTATATTATCCATTGTTCATCCTAGCATTGGGCACCATTCTTCATCCCCAGACCGATCTTGCCCATACAATCAGCGCAATGGGTGATTGGATGGCTGAGATGCTTCCATGTTGGCGATCCCCTCGGGCTCTCCCTATTGGCTACAGTAAATCTTCGTTAACATCAAACTTCACTGACATTATGTTAAACATAGAATGCTCGAAAAAACAACACAATGACCCTGTATACCAATGCGCTACAAAGCCACTATTTGTAGCGTTCTGATTGGGTGAAATTCAATTTTTTTTTAAACCCAAATCTTATTGGTTCGTTACCAAGTCACACATTGGCCTCCTCCTCCGTCCCTCCCCCCCGTCGACACGCCTCCACACAAATTGGCGGGTATAAATAAAGGCCTAGACGCGTTCCGTAGTCACTTTTGACACGAGGATGCCAACGATTTGCATTTCTGAAATTCTGTCCAAAAAGGCCAATGGCGGTTCGCTCTCCTTGGCGGAGATTGATCATTGCATTAAGGAGGTGGTTGAGGATAAAATTGACGTCGCTCAAATTGGTGAGTAATTTTCATAACTTTTATAATCTCTTTTTGATATTTTGTGCAAATTTCTTTTTTTGCATTTGCTTTATATCACGCTACAATGCGATAGGGTTGCGATGCCTGACCTTTGCCTATGGGAGGGGAGGAGGGAGGAAAGGCAGGTCAAGACTATTGATTAGGCACAATCAGCATCGTGCATTTTAAATACACCACGTGGACAGAGAAGTCGGAGCCAGTTTTTTTTTAAAAAAAAAACAAGACAGCCATGTACATCTCAGAGATGCTTAACCTAAAAGCTCGTGGGTTGGAGTTGTGTAAGAAGGACTACGATGATCTTGTTGTGCATTTATGCAAAAAAACCATTTCAGCTGTCCAATTGGGTGAGTTTCTTGTCTTAATTACTTCTTTTTTTTTACAATACTTCAGAATTAAACTTAAATGAAATCGTACTTGTACTTGTCTGGAGGTTCGAGGACCTCCACCGTCTGGAGAGCATTTAAATCCACTCCGTAATGAAATTAGGCTATTTGTTGAAGAAAGTTTACTGACTGCGTGGGTGACCAAGCATCAGGCATGGGAATAAACTCTGCGACAATCCTTTTCCATGACTTGTTTAAATACGACCAAGATGTAAACAAAAAGTGCGCGCAACTAATCCTTATTGAATTATAACACCTTCACACCTAGTATTGCGTCACATTTATGCGAAAGTTGTAACGGAAGTTAGTCGAATGACATCCGGTGTCTCTGTCTCGAGAATGAAAGTACAAAATACAAAAAAAGTTGCCGTGACCACAAGTTGCAAGGTCATGACCTTGAATGACCCTATGAAATGCGAATTGTTGTATTTCCAGGTGCCTTTTTGATGGCCGTATTCACAAGAGGCATGACCCCAGAGGAAGTGGCCAATCTGACCGCAGCTATGGTGAGTCACAGTGACAAGCTTCGATGGAATGATCAACAGTGGGCCAAATCGGTTGTGGACAAGCATAGTACTGGGGGCGTGGGTGACAAGACTAGTCACATTCTTGCTCCTATGATTGCTGCTTGTGGTGGAAAGGTGAGGAGAAAAGAACAACCTTCCCAGTTTTTCTGCCCATTCTCTCAATCATGCAATACGTTTGCTGTTGCTTTCAAAGGTTCCAATGATCAGCGGTCGAGGATTGGGTGTCACCGGTGGTACAATTGACAAGTTAGAATCCATCGATGGCTACTCGGCTAGTATTGGTGAGGATAAACTGAAATCCATGCTCAATGATACTGGGTTCTTCATTGTCGGACAAACGGAGCGTCTGGTGCCGGCTGATCGACAGCTCTACAAGTACCGTGATGTCACAGGAACTGTGGCCTCCGTGCCGCTAATCACAGGTGAGCACTGAAAAGGCAGATGAAATACTAAACTAACACACTAATTTTACTGAAAAATGTTTGTGTTCTTTTGCCTTTTTAGCGTCTATTTTGTCAAAAAAACTGTGCGAGGGTCTTCGAGGCCTCGTGATGGACATTAAATTGGGCTCCGGTGCGCTTTTCCAGAACTTGGAGGAAGTTCGAGAACTCGCCAACAGTCTTGCAAGTTGATTTAACGCTAAGAGATAAGCTAAAGCTTAAAATAAATACAAAAATAGTAATAATAAATTGATTAGTTCAAAACATGACGATACACAGTTTCGCAATGTGACAAATTGAGCCTACAAGGAGGGAAAATTTATATTGCCAACAACTTAGACAGTTGTGAATGAGACTATTTATGCTTTAGGTCACTGTTGGACGAAAACTTGACCTAAAAGTGGTGGCAGTGATTTCGTGGATGGATCAACCGCTGGGCAATTGTATTGGAAATGCCCTCGAAATGGCCGAGGTCTTCTCAATCCTCAATGGCGGTCCATTTCAAGGTCGTCTGCGAGAACTTGTTCTCACCCTAGGTAAGTCTAGCTAATTTTAACAATTTGCTAAGCACATTTCAAGGGTAATGGGCACATCAATGCCACGATTACTGGCATCTGTGTTGGCACTGGTGTCTGCATTATGAATTGAGAATTGGAAGCATCTAAGGGGAAGGTCAGGATGTTAGAGACCAAGATCTAACAGCCTAACTGGAGGAGTGAACTGCTGTGAGGGCGGTGGGCACTTCACCACCACTAACACTGACGTTTGTCCTGGCATTGGTGTCTGAATCACCATCACCTTGTAGACCGTTGTGATGAAGAGAGTCGTCACCGCAATCTCCATCACACCACTTCCAACGACGTCGACGGCTACTACTAATGGTGGTAGTGGCTGTGGGAGTGCTTGTACTCCTCCCAATGATGCTCTTAGGTATCACAGTGTGGGACTCTCATAAGCACATCATTGCCTAGACGCTGAAGTCATTTCATCATCCACACGTGAATGGAATACGTGTTCCGCACACGCACACACACACACACACACACACGTAGCTGTCGAGAGATTGTAATTTATTTCTCGCTCTCACTCACTCACTCACGCACTCACTCTCTCTCTTCCCTCCACACAGACACACACACACACACACCACAACCCTCACTCCCTCCGCCTCCTGTCTGTATCCATTCACTCACCTCTGTCCGGTTGCACTGCACCACATTAATAATTTGAAGGCGCCGTGGTTGTGACAATGCTTGTGTCGTGTTCACAGGCGAGAACATGATGCAGGCAGCCGAATTGGCCACGGATCGTGCAAAAGCACGAGCTATGATGCTGGAGGCTGTGAAAGATGGGAGAGCACAGACGACGATGCGGAAGATGTTGGTGAATCAGGGTGTGAGTGCGGCGGTGGCGGAGGCGTTGTGTTCGTCGCCTCCAACCGACTGCACGGATGTCATCGACTACTACCTTAAAGTGATGGGCAAGATGGCGAATGGGAAGAAGAGTGTGAAGGCACCGAGATCTGGTGAGTTGTTGCATTTGCTTTGTGGTGGGTGGGTATCGTAGTTGATGATTCGTGAAAGCTTGTACTACAAGTCCATGCGATGAGTGAATGCAATGTTGGTGTGGGATTTGGTGTGGGACGAGGTGCTTAGTGTTGTTGATATGTGCTTTGTGGTATATGCCACAGAAGCACACAGAATGGAGGTTAGTTGAGAGGAGATGGAGGTCACGATAATGCTGGTGTTCATGATCATGCGATTGGTTCAGTCAGACACTGGTGTTCGTGGATAGTGATGCACATTTGACGTCTCGTGAGTCACTTTTCCGTGTGGAGAAATAGACTGACCTTTGCAATGCCGTGGTGTAGTCACGCCATTGTTGAACTAAACGATGTGGTACAGATAGCGAGGTGTGCCACCTAGATGGTATAGACTGCGAAATGCAGAGCGTCACACATATGTGACACTGGACTTCTACTGATCAGTAGTGATGGTGCTGACGCATGTTCGTGAACGATGGAAGCTGCTGGGTCCAGATAATTGTGTAGTAAGTAGGACTGCTGCTACGCAGTCTATTTCAGTTGCCTTATGACGAGGAATGCTCTACTGGTTGCTTCGATGACGCACGTGAATAGTCGGAATGGAGTGGAATTATTACTTCGTGTGGTTAGGGTGTAGCCTAGTTTGATGCGTTTTTTTTTCATCAAAAAGTGTGGCATCTATCAAGTGTGACTGTGTATTGTGGCTTTCGTGACGAGTGGAAGAGTAAATTTTCGTGGTTTAGTCTGTGGTGTTCTGAAGTGTTGTAGACGTAAACTGAGGTGCTTCAATGAAGCAGTCTCTTCATCGTAGCATTTAATGAATGACTTTAACTTTAATTTGACCTTACTGGGACTGATACGTGAATGTTTTGGGCAAATACTTATATTCTTGGCGCAAGCGTTCTACTTACCGTTAGCGGTAGAATCAGGCGCGGCGGAGCTGCGAGGAGGGTGTGGTCGAGGGATGTGCGTCATGCCTCCTCTGGTAGACAAAGGGCTTGTGAATGTACTAAATCATAGTCTAGACAGGCCTGGAATACCCTCAGGGTATAGTTTTAACAGTGTCATTTCCTTCCTTTTGATTTAATGTGGCTTACATTTGTTTATGCCATTCATTATCTCACCGGGGCGAACATTCCCTGGACTAGAGATGCAAGTAATTGAGGCTGCTGTTGCACAGCCGTAATGTTGCCTCCTTGTTGAAGGCTCCAGCACTGGAAAAATTTTCTTTTGAAGCAATAAAGAGTCACAAACAACACACCAAAGTGTAATATGTGGAAAGCAATGCATGAATGTGGTGAGAGACACGCAAACGTGAACGACGTTGAGGTCTCACCGGTGAACTTGTTGGCATTACAGGCTACATCAGTGACATTGACGCTGGAACGATAGCTCAGGTGGTCTGGCGTCTGGGCGCGGGTCGAGACAAGCCGGACGATGCAATTGACCACACGGTTGGTATTCGTCTACTCAAACATGTTGGAGATGCAGTAAAAGAGGGTAAGTTGGATGATCAATAAGTAGTGGGAATGGGGTCATTCACATCGTGGAGAGGCTATCCTTTCTTTCGATTGCCAGGTCTTATACTCAGTAGTGAAAGCTCAGTATCTCGACGATCTAAGGTACATTTACCAAAAAAGTAGAACAAAAATTTGTACAAAGGGAGAATTGGGAGGCTCTACAAATTGACGAGAATAAGCAGCCTTTGATGCATTTGACGTCTATTTGTCAATTTTTGGTACATAAAGAGGAATGTGCAGACACGGATAAAACAGAAGCACACTATGGCTCAAATGAAATTAAGAATTTGACCTAATGATGCCATTTCTTCATTCAATTTGACAGGCGTTGCTATGCCATCGGCGCGCAGGCAGATTGTGAAGAGGCTTGAGAGGGAGAATGTTGGTTTATTAGATTAATTAGGCAATGTTTTGTTGCATACCTTCTCGCCATGTAATGGGCGTTGTCTCTGAAAGCCTTCTTGTCCCTCCAGAGAGGGAGAGAGAGACTAGTCTGTCATATGGACTGTTATGTGAAATCATTCAAGCAAACGAAGGTACTCAGTCTGGATTTTTTTGCTTTTAGGCGAGGCTTGGTGCATCATCTACTTCAAAGAGAAGGAGTTGGATTCCAAACTGGAAATTATGACCCACTCAGCCATCACTGTGCTTGAGGAGGCTGCCGAAACACCTAATGTCATCGTGGAGGTGATTGAGTAGTTTCCAGGCCTTGTACTGTTTTGTTCCGACTTCTTAAGAGTTACTACTGTTTAGAAATAAATTTTTGTAACGCAAAACCCTTTTCTATGCCTCCACTTGGTTTGATGTTAGACCTCAAGGGAGCATTTGTGATTTGGAGCAGGCAAAAGCAGGGACGTTTTGACTCAACTGTAACATTTTACGTCGATTAGTGGCAGGACGGGATACACTTCAGAAGGTGGAAAACACTAACCAGGTCCAACGCAGAAAGGAGGTGGTGTGAACCTAGTGCAGAAATGTAGCTCAGGCGCACGACGAGGATGATACAACGAACCGGGAAGCAATCAAATCAGGAGGAAGGGCACCGCAATCACTACACAGAAATTACAAACCGGGAAGCAAAACCTACCAGCCAGATGAGGAGGCGGCCTTACAAAGAAGGAGTAGTAACAGAAGTGGGTAAAAAGCTCTATGGGGCAGCAGTTAAATCCTGACGTTAGGAGAGCCCGCTTTACTTCGTCACTTGTAAAAGGCAGAAAAGTGTGATGACGTTTGGCAAATGCAAGGATTGAGGGACGTTTGGTTGCACTGTCGCCTTGAGAGATTAGCCGGGCGCTCCACATTGCGACTGCTGAGGTTGATGGATGAGAACCACCAAAATTGTGGTCGTGATTAAGCATGAATACGTTTAGTGTCGCTAAAATGAAGGGCTTTTCGTTTGGGCGCTGTCTATCCAAGTGGCCAAGAAACTTTGTGTACTACATTGCTAGCACTGATGTCTTCCATGGCATTTTGGTAAAGGATGTCTGAACGGAAAGCACCGCACTGTCTACTTATATGACACAGGTCGGTTGTTAGTAGTAGCAGTGGCAGCGATGGGATGCAGAAGAAGATGTTTATAGTCACGAAAAACGCTTCTACCGTGAGAGGCATACGAAAATGGAGAGCCTGGCTCTAATTTTCACCTTCGCAATCCGTCTAATGACAAGGAGGAGAGCGATAGCCACTACCTTTAAAAATGAGAAAATAAGGCGGATTGAAGTAAGTAAACGTTTCTCATAGCTAAATTTTGTAGTGTAGGATCATGCATTAACCACCTATCCATTAATTAGGACTGATTTTTATTAAAAAGTTCAAATTTTACGCTTGATAGTCTTGCTGTAGTGTATCAAGTGGAGGGATGGAACCCACCCATTGCTTTTGGCCTTCAATAGGTAACCAAGTCATCGTGAATAACTGCACATTAGGTGAAGGGCTCTAGGTACAAGCCAGACAGTCTTATAGGAGTAACCACTGCTGTGGCCGTTGGAACACCAGAGCACAGCATCTACCCATCACCACAAACCAGTCAGCCAACAAAGTGTGCAAAATAAGGATATGGAGGAGAAAATGAGTGGATTAGTAGTTGCGCCATTTCATTGCCTATCACCTGCTAGGCCATGACATGTGACACTCCAGCCTAGCTCTCTTTAGCGTCTCACCTTTCCAGTTAAAGTGAATGTGAAGCAATTGTTTAAGTGCTCATGTTAGGGATTGCTCTTAATTGCTCTCGATATACATCCTTGAACGCAAAGCAGCATCTATGAATAATTCGTCAGCAGAACCAATAAAAAATTTTTAATGCCTCTTTCTTCTTTACTAAAATGTCAGACAGAAAAGTAGGAGGAAGGTTTTCAAGCTTTGAAGAAGTGTAATGTAGGATCCCGAGGCTCCCTCGAAGGCAAAAGAAAACAGAATGCTAGGACAGAAAATACATATATATATACTCAACGGACAGAGGGAAATGGGCTGCTGGCATGGCCCGGAGGCCAATCCACACAACTAGGGGTAGTACGGGCACCTCTGTGACCTTGACCGAAACCGGTAGTTCCAACAAACAAAGTACTGCAGTAAGGCTTACGTATCGACGTAAGCATGAATAGAGATACGCAGAGCGCTGCAAAGCAGTTAATGAGAACTAAATCAGGATAAATGTAACCGTTGCAGTCTTTTATCTCAGTGTGACGAAAAAGGGGGTAATAATTGAGTTTATCTAACAGGCAATACTTAAAACAAAGAGTTGAAGCACTCAGAGCTTGTGCTTAATTGCCTTTTGTCTTAAAATTGTCACGTTTTTATTATCGGCATTTGTGGCCTTTTTATTTTAACAATGGTGTTGCCCATACTTTAGAAAAAATTAAAAAAATATTATTGTGCAAAATTTTAAAAGAATCCTAAATTTAATTTTAGTGCAGAAATGATCAAAACTAAGATATTAATTAGTGTTTGCTTATCCAGCCAATTGAAGTAGGCAGAGTGCAGTGTATATCGTGCATACCGGCAGAGCATTGGTGATTGACGCTTCAAGATGGTAATGTATGATTATTTATTTTCATCTTTAGCTACCAATCACGCTACTGAAGGCATCATGTAATATGCCGATGGTTTGTTGCTTTTACATCGTTATTTTCACTTTAGCTGGTTGAGCTTAAAAGTGGTGAGACCTACAATGGTCATCTTGTTGCCTGTGATGATTGGATGAATATACATCTCAAAGAAGTTATTTGTACATCACGCGTGAGTTGCTTGGGTGTGGGTTTTTAATCAGTAGTTCATACATAGGACGGTGACAGATTTTGGAGAATGTCAGAGTGCTTTATTCGTGGAAGTATAATAAAGTACTTGCGTATCCCTGACGACGTCATTGACAAAGTGAAGGAGGATATGCAAGCATCAAGAGTACGAAATAGAGACCTCAGTGGGCGTGGTGGTGGTGGCGTGAATCGGAATAAATTCCGAGGTGAGTTTGTATTCTCCATAGCTAAAATGGGTGAGCACGTTCCATTTCACATGTTCTTGTTTGTTCGAAACAGCTTTATTTTCCATGAACCAAGTGATCTAGCCCTTTATGTTCTTTTTTCGCAAGATTTGGCTTCCTTAAGAAATGTAGGATTAAGTAAATACTTTGAATACGAATCTGGGACACCAAGCTTTAGTTCTTAATGAGTTTTCCTTCCTTGTAACACGGTTTTCAGCACGGTAGCTCAAGTGGTTTAGAGTGCACTTCCGCATTCGATATCCTCTTCCTTTCTAAATGGCGTATGTATGACAAAATCTAATCAGAATTACTATTATCAGTTCGCTTACATTGGTAGATAAAAATTGAGGAGGTGGTTAAATTTTAGGTGGCCGTGGCGGTGGCGGCGGTCGTGGTGGTGGAAAATTCGGTGGAAATAGAGGAAAATAGAAAACCTTCCTAAGTGTCGCTTGTAAATACACTTTTTTAATAAGGAGACGATTATTATAGATTTTTATCTTGATGACTGGCCAATTCTTTTGCTTCAGGCTGCGAAGTCTGTGGTTAGCTTCACTTAATCTGTATCACCTTGGGGGCGCTTTATGGGGGGTTGGAGGATGATACTAGCTATTGCTAGACAATGCGATGCCGCTCTAAGGTTGGGTTGCAGCCAGTACGATTCTGGGGTGGTGAGTTGTCCACCCCTCATGAAGCCCACAAATGAGGCAAAAAGGCTAGGCAATGGGGATCAGAAGGGGAGGAGTGGGGAGGGGAAGGGGGAGGGAAGGAGACGTGTTAGCCAATGACGTGAGGCTCAGCTGATTGGTGGATATTTGAATGAGTTTTTATCGATTTTTCACTCAAGGCTTACAGACACGCGACAGTGAGATAGGACGACGAGAAGAAGAAGCACCACAACACGAGCAACGGAGAGGCGAACGCACGGCTAGCGTTTTCTCTCGATCAAGGCATAAGGCAAATAATAAATACCTGCAATTAGCACAGAGACAAGACACATTGAAATGGAGTGTGTAGGAGATGACAACGAATACGAGTACGTGTATGAGAGCGATTGTCGACCGGCGCCCATTCATCAGCCTGACAATTTGGCCATTCCAGATGGACAGTTCTGCAATAATACACTCTACAGGGCTGATTATCGTGGCCAAGATTGTTGTAGGCCTGAGGCCATTAAACAACCTGACAATCTAGCTGTTCCTGATGGCCAATTCTGTAATAACACTCTTTACAGAGCCGATTATCGTGGTCAGGATTGCTGCAGACCTGATGCCATTAAACAGCCTGATAACTTGGCCATTCCGGATGGTCAATTCTGTAACAATACCTTGTATAGAGCCGATTATCGCGGTCAAGATTGTTGTAGGCCGGATGCCATCAAACAACCTGACAATCTTGCTATTCCTGATGGCCAATTCTGTAACAATACTTTGTACAGGGCTGACTATCGTGGTCAGGATTGTTGTAGGCCCGATGCTATCAAGCAGCCTGACAACCTTGCTATTCCGGATGGTCAATTCTGCAACAACACGCTCTACAGGGCTGATTATCGTGGTCAGGACTGCTGTAGACCCGATGCCATCAAACAGCCTGACAATCTAGCCATTCCGGATGGGCAATTCTGCAACAATACATTGTACAGAGCTGACTATCGTGGTCAGGATTGTTGTAGACCCGATGCTATCAAACAACCCGATAACCTGGCCATTCCAGATGGCCAATTCTGTAACAACACCCTCTACAGGGCTGATTATCGTGGTCAGGATTGTTGTAGGCCGGATGCCATCAAACAACCTGACAATCTCGCTATTCCTGATGGCCAATTCTGTAACAATACTTTGTATAGAGCTGATTATCGTGGCCAGGATTGTTGTAGACCCGATGCTATCAAGCAACCTGACAATCTGGCCATCCCGGATGGACAGTTCTGTAACAACACCCTCTACAGATCGGACTACCGTGGTCAGGACTGTTGCAGACCTGATGCTATCAAACAACCCGATAATCTGGCCATCCCAGATGGTCAGTTTTGCAATAACACACTCTACAGGGCTGACTACCGTGGTCAGGATTGCTGCAGACCAGAGGCCATCAAACAGCCGGATAATCTAGCCATTCCGGATGGTCAGTTTTGTAACAACACTCTCTACAGATCGGACTATCGTGGTCAGGACTGTTGCAGACCCGAGGCTATCAAACAGCCGGACAATTTGACAATCCCTGATGGACCTTTTTGCAATTCTACAATCTATCGTGCCGACTATAGGGCCATTGATTGCGCCCCACGGCTTGTGAGACGTCTCAAGAGGGCGGGTGGATGTCGTTCGAGGGCTTGTGGAAAACCTCTTAGCATCCCGATGATTCCCAATTGCTGTAACTCCAATTCTTCCAATTCCTGTCCCCAAGTTGATGCCATCAAAGAGAAGGAGTAGAGAGGTCACAACCTCACCACATCCGAATAACGCATTTCTTTTTATTTGAGTGATTTTATTTTGATTCTCATTCGCCTTTTCGCCTACAATATGACAGATAATTTTAAAAGGGAACTCGCTCTTCTTCACGCTGGTTTCTACGATACTGTACACGTTATGCATTGTTTACCACCTTGTGCCATTCACCAGCCACCTTACCTTATCGTCGGTGGAATTGTCGACGGAAGTCATCACACGAAGGCGTAGGAAGGCAGTATTTGGTTGACTACCTACGGTTACACACTAGCACTTTCTGCGCACCTCTCGAATAAAAATATTTTGGTAAATCTCTTGTGTGATCAATGAAAAATACCCTCGACTGACACTCGTACGCGATTCTCGCTTACCATCGTCTTGATATGCTGAATCCAAGAACGGGGTTAAATACACGTCTTTTCAGGCCTTTTTAGCCCTTTTTCGTACCGTAAATGGGCAGGAGGACGGATAGAGCAACTGGGAAGGCAAAAATGGCCTCTAAATCAAGTCAGGCCTCGATCAGGACGGATTTACTACTTTTATAACAATAAGTAGCGAGTGTGGAGTGTACCTAACAAAATGTGCACAGCAAGTACTACATTAGGGGAATGTTAAAGCAGTGAACGCAAACTCATGGACGCCCCCTGTCCTTGCTAAAGCTATGCCCGTAGGCTGCTGGAGCTGATCGCAGGTTAATGCGCAATTAGGCAGTACAAAAAAATAACCGAAATTTATTAGCAATTTTTTGCCGAGAAATTGCGGATGGCTCCAAAAGTATCAGATTCTGTATCCATTTAGCACGTTGATCTCATTACCATGGCTAGCGGCAAGGTAGCTGGAAGACGAGGACTGTAGCCTCCCAATACGTCCTTAAAGGTACATTTAGCAAGCAGTGGGAACAGAGCCGTTGGCATAGCTAGAGCAATATGGCCACACAAACGACCGAAACCGGCAGCCAAAACCAACAAATTATTATAAGAACAATTTGCCAAGTAGTAAGAAATCGGTTGAAGTCTTTGTAATGGGTTTGTTCCAATAAGCATTATGGATGACGAGGTCAAGAGCAGACACATCAGTGCCCTTCAAACAGGGATGTAAGGCACTTGAGGATCTTATGCCTACATGTTGCCCTTATTTAACTGCCTTAAAACATCAGTTTACCAGTTGCTTAATGACAAAATCAGTCAAAATAGAAGCTCAAAGAAAGAAACATGCTAAAACATGTGATTTGAAATAGATGGCCTTCGTTTTAGCATGCCGAGGCTTCTTTGACGGTCAAGAGGCCAGCCCACCAGTGTCCGTAACCAAACCTTACGACCAAACAAACAAAATATTGCAATTATTGCATATCTAATAAGAAAGAGAGATGAATGCGTTAATTTTCGTAGAAGTCAATTGCTCTGTCCATCTGACTTGCTTTTTATGGGAAATCTAACGACAGCAAACATTCTTTATTAATAAGTAAGTTAACTGGTAGCAGTAGGGCTCGAGGTAAAGTCAAACTCAAGAATAATGACTTTCAGAGCTCCTATTTAAGCATACTTTGCAACTTTTATAATGAGGTGAAACGCAATAAATTATTTTTCCCAACTATTGTTGCTTTTACTTTAACTTGTGCACAAAATTTTAAATTTTGAGCGTAAAAGTATAATAAAATGTGCAGAATTTAAAATCAGAATTATCTTTTAAATACTCTTGTTTTTCTAAGTGTATCGTGTTGGCGAGAATCGGGCGGGAAATGTAAACCTTACGATCCCCAAATTGATGTGCCATAAAGTAGCCAACAAAAAGTAGAGTTGACAAATAAGTTTAGGAAATGTTAGTAAAGGTGAACGTGAGTTGTTGTTGTTGTTGTGGTAGACG
Organism: Taenia hydatigena; assembly: GCA_036345935.2. Lineage (NCBI taxonomy): Eukaryota > Metazoa > Platyhelminthes > Cestoda > Cyclophyllidea > Taeniidae > Taenia > Taenia hydatigena. The sequence continues at coordinate 722,991 of JADWOT020000003.1, forward strand.
CTCCAATTAGCAACGTCTGTGCACAGTTGGAAATGATATGCTTGAGGTTGGAGACCATCCCTGACCTCCTTCAAGAGGTCAAGCAAATCGCACGTACGCACGCACCATCCTCCTGCTGTGCTTGTGTGTTTGGCATAAAATCTCCCAATTGAAGTCACTGTTTCTTTGTCGCACATTATTCCACCTTCTTGTGTGCAATTCAATGCGTGTGTTTGTGTTTAAATGGACTGTGTTGACCTCGTGCTGACAGCAACTGAATGTCGACTTTGTTCCGCATCGATGCCATGTGGCCTAGTAAGACGAAATCATGTTGATTTAATTGAAGGAGTACTGCGAAAAGCGCGATCTGGGGTCTCTCTTTGCAAGTTATTAATTGACTAACGCACCTGCATTCCTTGCAGACTTTCTACAAATCACTGAAATTTTCCGACAATATTATTGCAAATGTGCATTGAATGTGCTTGGAGGCGGGAGGCGGGAGGACAAGTTTTAATCAGGTCGTGGACCAGCGTAGTCGTTCTCCTGAGCCCAAGACGTCCTCGTCCTAGCTTGTAACAAAGATGTCTAGAAGTGGCCAATTTTCGCATAGCAAGGGTGGTAGAAGGGAAGGGGGGGATCGTTTGAATGAACCACGTGGTGAAGGAGCGGATGGTATTCGCGATTGCCATGTTTAATGGGGCTCATGACACTTAAGGTGTAAGCGAGTTTCGATTTCGTACTATTCTGACATAGTGATTCTCTTACCAAAGCAATAATCAGGTCGCAGTCAACCTCTGCACCTCTTCCCATAAACTTTGACTGTTTGGTGAAAGAGCTGTTGGCCGTAATGTTGAGGCGAATCAGGCGGTTGCGGATTCCACGATCCTTGCCGGAGGTGGGCTAGAAAAAGTTCGCCTTGCCAATAATTTTATGCACGTGTTGGACACAGTGAAGGCGGTTTGGCCATTTTCTGCGTATTAGCGCCGGATGGTTGAACTTCATCGAATCGTGTGGCAGTGAGCAGCTCACGCAGGTGCTACTTACAACAAGTCAGTAGCACCTTTACGCCATTTCACTCTTTCAGAGTGGTAGCTTTTCCTCCAAATCGTGTAGCAAATCGGCACTAATGATGATGCTCCAAGTGTTGCTTTTCAATCCAAATCCTTCTACTTTCAGAAAATCAGTATATCAGTCTAGGCAAAGGTAGTCTCCAGTATGGCCAAGCAAGGCTGACTGTGATGCATTTAACCACAAAGGATTGTAACGTGGCTGCGTAATCGACAAATCGCAAAAATGACATTTTCCAATGCTATCAGTAGAACAGTGGAATCACTGTGATGACCGGGGAGAAGTGGAGTAAAATTAGGCTGCACCTCAAACAACAGAATTTCGAGAGCTGTTAGTGGCACTCCACAGAGGGTTTTGTGACTGCCATTTATCAAGTGCAGAGCTGTTGGTGTGACTCACCTCAATGTGAAGCTAATATACTTCAATGCCAGCACTCGAATAATCTCTGCTTTGTGAAAATCGTGGGGTAGAAAACCCACTACTGCTCTTTATTCGCAGATGTGGTTGACAATATTAAAACGTGAATTTTTGTCGAAGCTAAGCACGCGCAACGAAACTGATGGTTGAACTCGTTGCTTTGACGCCTCTGTATGGTCTTGTGGATGACTTGCTCAAGATTCGAAATGTGTGGCTAAGTGGAACCGAGCAAGTAAATTGCTGAAGAGATTGCGCTTTGGTTTTATGTTAGTGCGAATAGCCGTATTGGGTGTTGGATGCTTTGGCCAATGGCTAGTGGTCCAGTGGGGTCGCGCTTTGTATGGGTTGATTGAGTCCATTCAAAAGAGGTCACTCATCAATGAGAGTTCGAGATCCTTCTTCAAGACGTGCTTGGGAGTTGGTTACAAAGGGGTACCTTCCTTAATTGTAGCGAAAATGTCGGTAACAAATATCCTGAAGCATGCAATGAGCGGCGGAAACCTAAACCATCCCAAGAGGCATGCAGATCCGTGAAGTCCCCTTTGTAGGAAGGAAAAGGAAAGCGTCGGGTCGAAGAAATGATAACAGCTGGAATGATGAGTCCATCGACGTCAACATGGGTCGCCTCGATTGGTTTGGTTGTAACAACAATTCTACAAATCACGGTAGTAGTTTTCGACTGTAGAAGCAGATTGCAGGTCTTCTGTATGGGATCGGCACTGATTTCCCATCATTTACAATTTAGTTAGTTCTTAGCCTACATAATAGTGGCATGGGATATGCATTCGGGACGTAGAGAAGGGCCGTATGGGGTCACTGACATATCTGCAAGGCGTCACTTGAAGAAGTCGCACACCTCCACTTTGAGTTGGGGCAAAAATGACCTGAGCGATCGTAGACTTGGAACGGTTTTGGGGGCATTGACAGGTTAACAGCAACAGCGAATGATAAACTGTGTCAGCACTAACTTAATCGCAATTTTATGGTGAAAATAAATACCTGATGGGTTTTTCTCCAAGTAACTAAATCGCTGGTTGGTAATGAAGGGACTGAATGAGTATTTGGAGGCCACTTGTGCGTCGGCATGTCCATTTCTCTGGGTTAGCAAAGTGATCGCTGACTTCTTGCAAGAGACTTGTAATTCTGAGCAAACAACTACATACATTTCGCTGTAAATCATGTGGGAACATTTGTGGTGGATGAATGGGAAGAGGAAGTTGGAAACTTTTTATTAGCGAAGCTTAATGAACCTACGATGCAAATAGGTGACGCCACATAGGGGCACATTTAATTGCTATTTTGCATAATTTAGGCCCGTAACACGGATACACGTAATGAACGCCTTTATGCAAGCATCTCTGCTACAAGCGTTCTCAGAGGAATCACGACTACGGGTGGTGTCACCTCAAGAGCAGTTTCGCAAGTCCATTTCCAATCTCTCTGTCAAGGTCGCCGCAAATCATCCGAGCCGCAGCATACGCCCTTCTTGCATCACGTCAAGGCTTGTCATCAAGAAGCAAGGATCACTGAAGCTTGCAAATTCAATTACCACATTTACGAGAACACTCAAAGCACACATTGGAATGTCAGTTGGCGCTGGTCTGGTTTACGCACCACTTGTGCATTGCAGCCAATCTCTTGGTTTCCTCCAGGTTACCTGAGGCTCCTCAACCAACGCGCGCCACGTTTACATTCCTTCACTCATTCACGCCCACATCTCGGGTTAAACATAAAAGCACTTTACCACCTTTTCACATCTCAATTCCTGAGCGAAAGATGGAGACAGTGGAGAAATCAGATGATAATGCTGAATTGTTTCTTATCCACAGAATTGACACCTTCCGTGAGCAAGGAAAACTCACTGATCTACGAATTAGGGTGAGGTTATGCACATTGGTTTCATGCTCCAACTTCTAGACAAAGGGTGGGAAATGTGTGAATGCACATACACTGGTTCTAGCAGCCAAATTCCCACATTTTTTAAGGGCACTGACCACTCAACAAGATGGAGCGACAACACAATGGAAACGCTTTTCTGCAGAGTACGTGCACATCACTTCCTTCATTAACCCACTCTTAGTATTGTCGAGGCTGTCGTCGACTACGCATACACGGGCAGAATTACAATCTCTGCTGGAAATGCCACGAGATTGTACCTTCTGGCACACAATCTCGGCTGCAAGAGAATCGTCTCTTGGTGTGTGGAGTTCATAAGAACGAGGTGGGAGAAGTCTCTTCAGAGTTAAAACCTGACTGACTAAAGAATTTCTCTAGACAATGTGGCAGAGGTTTGGTCCATAGCCAATGCTACGTTGAACCGTGGATTGATGGAGCCATGCATTCCAATGATGGCAGAGCATTTTGAAGATGTGTGCTTCCGAAGGGGGCTGCTGATGCAGACGGCAGCACAGTACTTCGAGATGCTACTGGAAAGCAACCGGCTGAAACGCGTGAGTGAGGAAACAAAGTTCCGAGCCATTCGCAATTGGCTTGAAGCAGGCCTTGATGGGTGTGACGTGAATGAAAAGGCAAAGGTGTTTGCGAAGATGATTTCGAGGGTTGAGTTGACAGGGCTGTCCCCACAATGCCAAAGCGAATACTGGACTCTTGTGGAGAGGTACGGAAAACAGTTCCGTAAAGGTAAGCACAGTGAATGGGAGGATGGTTTAAAGGACGTGAGATTTATGGATGAGCAATTTCAATAGACGACTGTAAGACTAAAGAAGAGACGCGGACATGGACAAGGGGCGAAAGGCTTTGTGGTAAATAAAAGAGATTTAATTGATGGATGAAAGGATGAAATGGATTAAAATGGGTGTGAGATGTAGAATGGATGCAAAATGGGTGGGTAGATGCATCAATGCGTGTTGAGGGATTTAATACGGAGTGGATGGACAAATTTATTTGGGAGTCATAGGTGCGAATTGGTTGAGTTGATGACACTATTCAGCATTTTGTAGTTCTTCTGAGTTATCTTTTCCTTTATTTCTGTGACTGTTCCAAAGCCGATGTTTCGCCAAACCGTGCGATGAGGCCTGTCTCCAACTGCCGGCCACAAAGAAAGTACGTGAATCACTTTTAGTATAGCAATAACCGCCCTCCCAAAGAACCGACTAGTCGATTCGATAAGTGCTCCGATTTATAGCCATAGGATTCTTTCAAACTGTCCCTTTTCGCAACCTTCATGCCATTTTGTACTGCCACTCTATGACCGATTTTTGAAAACTTTTAGAGAGGTGTTGATGGTCATCGGCGACAATGCTGTTTCACGGTCCCGGTGTTTAGCGTCTGTGCCGCAGTTGCAGCCGGATGAATCGTTCAGTTTTGAAGTTCCTTCCCGTGGAAAAGCGACTGCATTGGACGGTGAATTAAATTTATGGTCTCATCCTCTTGCTTTTTAGGTAGAGTATGTTTCGTTGAGTGTGTTGACTCCAGATGGAGTGTGGAGTCTGTAAATTACCGAGATGGTTCTACTTCCCATAAGACGTTTCAAACAACACAGCAACGCCTCGATCCTGCTGTTGCGTCGAGAAATGAATCAATTTTCATTTTTGGTGGCTGGTCTGATGGAACGCGCGTTTCCACTTGTGAAAAATTAGACATTGCCAGTGGCAGGTATGTTTGATTAGGATGAGTCAACAATCTAGGCTCACCGAACTCCCTGATATGCTGCCTGCACGAAGTGGTGCATCGGCGTTAAATGTCCCAGAAATTGGAATCGTGGTTGTTGGTGGTTATCAAGCTAACTCAATAATGAAGAAATCAAGACATGCTGCAATGTTGGTAGAAGATGCGGAGAATTGGAGTGGATGGCGATGGATCAAGCTCAATCCGATGTTACAGGAACGCTGTCGTCCAGGAGTGGCCTACTTCAAAGGATGCGTAGTGGTTGCTGGAGGGAACAGAGAGTTAAGTGCCGAATGCCTTCCACTGACATCGATCGAACAGGCGAACGCTCAGTGGACTCGTCTTAATGGAATTCCGGACTTTAAGGGGCCATTTAACTCTCTTGTCTCATTCAACAACAGATTGATAATGCTAGGTAAGTGTTGTGTTCATATCCTGTGGAACCATAAATTGTTTGATCAAATTACTTAAATTTATTAACCTTTTTATTATAGTATCCGACTATTCGACGAGCAGATTCTATGAATTTTTACCCACTGAGGAGGTAAATTATTAGGTTCCATTCACTACTTAACTACACAAAAGTAATTAATAATGTTGTAACCCTTGCAGAACCAACCGTTGGCCAATTTCGAATGGAAGCCATTATGTGAGCTGAAAGATTTCAAATGGTCTTATCTTCTGGTGGCAAGAGAAACGCCGGAAGAACGTTAAAACATTTTCAGTTCAAGGATTTTGGTTTCACATTTCCAATACACTAATTTGTTTTGCCAAATTCCAAAGTTTCCTTCTAACGTTCGGCATTTTTGAAGGAAAACTAAAAATTACCCCATGGGGTGGTCATCATGTGTCAAAAAAGTGTGGAATATAGGGCGGAAAAATGTGCTTTTATTAAGTGTTTTGTATTGACACAATGCTAAGCCATTGTAATACTTTGCTTGTTTGACCACCGATGTCAGTTGCGGTTACTTGGGTGGCCACATTGCTGCCCTAGCCGGATGGGATGGTCTCCGAACCATGCCAGCAGTCCCGAATCCTTTCTGTTTGCCGAATGCATCTATTCTGCCCAAGCATTAAGTCTTCTTCTGCCTCCAAGGGAGTCTCGAGTAGCTGCATCAATGAACCATCCTTGAAGTGAATCATAAGTCAGCTAAAAGAACATTTCGATGCGCAAACTTCTCCTAACTGACTCTTATTACCAAAGAAGCATAAATTGCATCACGTAATGGTAAGGGAAATTCATGCAATCACTAAATCACTTGAAGGAAAAGGATCGTTATGCGATGTTTCGAGCATTCAAATACCATTGACAAAATAGAAACGAGGAATCCGTGCACCTGAGGCACAAAACACAAGGCGTGTGCCCACTTCGTTTAAAGTGTCCGCTGTCACCAGTAGCGGTTAGTGAACTTCCACTTGCCTGTCAGTTGGCAAATTTATTCGACGCCGTAATGGATCTGGATGTGTCTGTAACCTTCATCAAACAGCAAATAAAGATGCAAAGTCATTCCATAGAGTGGGAATCTTTCACTGAAGTTCATTACTCCTCCCTACCAGCAACAGCTAAAACTAGTCGTGGGTGTGTGTACCGAAGACAATTGTAACAGTTCGACCTTACAGCAGAAGCGGGTTCTCAAGGTTGATCTTCAGCAGTCACAACGACTACGAAAATGGGCGCAGCGAAAATTGAAGCAGGTTGTACGCAAATTTACTCAATTTGGCCATTTATCTCATTTTGCGCACAAACTGCTGCTTCAAATAGCCTTCAAGGTGTCGTCAGTTATGACGTTGTGGACTTGATCTCGAGAGCAAGCACCTGCCCTCGTGTTCGCATCAGTGTCAACCTGTGAGTCACGTTGCTTTGTCTGCTTTATGGTCACCATCGCTTCCACTCGCTTCCGTCTTCTACCGTAAGGAATTGGAGTTCAAAAGGACCCATTACCGTGTGTGGTCCTCACCTCCAATGATAGTTCTTTGAGGTGGTCCTCGCCTTCACTTGATTTCAAGTAGTATTTTCCCAGTGAATTGCCACTGCCTTGACACCAGCAAAGTCAAATGCGTAAAGAAGGCAGTCTTGCTTGTTTTGTTTGAAATTCACTGGATTTGGCCTTTTTGGCAGGATTGGGTGTTGTGCAGAGTTTGATTCCTCTCATTATAGCGTGCATCACTCGGTGAATGGGATGCACAATCCTCAAGACAATCTTCCTCTTTGCTACCCAGAAACCGTCAAATCATTTGGAATTTACGAGGGGACTGGCATTGCATTTAGATTTTCACGTTCCTTAGTTTGCATTTTTAACGAAGCATTTCCTGTATTTTCGTCTCTCTTGAGAACAAACGGCAGATGATAATGACATACTTGAAGTGTGATTCGAGCTGATCCTGCTGTAAGATTATGTTTATCTGTCTTAGTGAGTCCACTCTTAAGGTTATGGCGCAAAACACCAAAAAGAATGAAATTGTTCAACTTAGATAATGACGTTCCTACACCTACAGCACTAGACTCCAAAGATCCGCTCCTGATGCACGAGGCATTGCTCACATATTGCTGACCCACATGTGTCACATATTTGTGACATTTGGCCCAAACGTCGCATGTATGTAGTGCCGATGCGAAATGTGCCAAACGGAGTTAGTAATATTAATTTTGCTATCACAGTTGAAGAAAGGTTGTTGAATTTGTCCTCTTTCATCTTGTAATTTAGCAAGCGGATTCTCGATTAAACATATGCCTTATGGATACAATCTATGGTGCATAATGTTAGCAATCTTTGATATCGGTGGCTCATTATTTCCTTAGAATAATTTCAACTTCAAATCATTAAACGCTCAACTTAGGAGACGGTTGAGTTGCAGAGTATAATTGTCATAATAATTGTAGTCCAGTTATCTATAAATATGTAAATATATGTTGTTTGTTATTAATTAAGTTTTACTTTAAATGCTCTGAAGTCTGCAAGTCACGCGGTAGTGGGATTTTGACCAAAAGACGTCCGGAGGGAAGTGGAGGCTGCAATCCCGCAATAAGACTGCCAAATAAAGTTGCCAACGCGTGGTTGTGCTTTGCCTGCGCATAGCATTTGTAAACCTTGCATGATATTACACTTTGAGATCCTCTCTTTCGAAAAAGCTGCTCTAAAATCCAACCCATCACTTCTTGTCAACTAACTTACATCAGACTTATGATGCCCTTTCGATATGATGCCTGCAAAAGTACTGCTCGACTGAAGGCACTCGAGTGGATGCCATGATTGGGCCAAGATGTCCTTGTCAGGTCCTGGCACAGCAAATTTCTCTTGAATCATTCCTCAGTTCGGAGGTGAGTACATTAAAAGGATGAAATACAATGCTTCCAATTAATCTGAGTGCAGAGATTTGCTATTTTGTTTGACAGTCGGGGCTATTTAGAGTGCTCTCAGTAGTATAACTACGACTTTAGTTTCTCAGACCTACGCTTCGTCAGGAATCGCCGTTATTCCATAATGGCGAGTCACATTACCACATTTTAGAACCTACTTGGCAACCAAACCCGATTCAAAAGCAAACTTTGCAGACATACATGATTAGCGGACAAAAGTCAACGCAGTGAAAGATAAGACGTATCCACTGGAAACGGTAACACCTCCAAAGACCCCGATTTGGCACATCGAGGTGGTGTCAACTCTTGGTAATCATGCAGGCTGTTGGTTCAAAAGGCGGATCGTCGAGGACATATGCAGCACCATCTGGCATGGAACCATCTGAGATTCACTTTCTATCCATGTATTGCGGAGGGCGGTCGGTGGTCAGTGGGATGCTCGTTTCGAGTGCAGGCCTTCTTTGGGGTTAGATGACGTCCATCGTGCCACGGCATTCGTGCGCACTGAGTAGTGTCCGCGAAGGTGGTGTGCACAAAGAAATCCGCATTACATCGCCTCCTAGTCAGTGCATAATCCATCACGTGATAACCATGTTTGCAAGACAAGACGATTCCTTATCTTGCCAAAAATTGAAGCAGAATTCACAGCAAAGAGGAGTAGTCTAAGACTGCACCTCTGCTGTTATTGGAATAGATTCCGTGGGGCTTGGTTATGTGTGATAGGGCTTCATTTCCTTCCAAGGAGCTGATGTCATCCGTCCTATCACAAAGCTCGTGCATTCTGATCACTTCTCGCCAAAATTGTACATTCAAACGAACCCGTACTGACTGTATAAATGTTTGTCGCATAACATCTTCTGCGTGTCAAGTGGACAACATCGGCTAACGCCCTCTAAAGAAAGGGAGAATCGAGGAGGCTGGTAAAGGGGAGCCAAACATTCACTTCACCACACACTGCAGCTTCTTCTGATCAATTTTGGGCGTCTGCAGTGGCTAGTGAAAGTGAAAATGTCGTTTTCTTAGCTGGCAAAGCTGAGGAGATTAATTCGAAAGCAGGAAGGATGGTACAAGGATGTGTGCATTATAAAATGCATTCACGCCTCCCTCATCTGTTCTATTTGCAACAGCGTATGGCTAATGGCCGTGTCTTTGACCCATTAGGGTGTGGAAACCATCATAAACTGAAGATCGTTCCACCTTCGAGGACACATAACATAAGAGAGCGTATCTGAACGTGGACAGGTGTCGAGTCAATGGAATACCACAACTTCATTTGGGTGATATGCGCTTCAGCTGTAAGGGGTGGAGGCACTGCCTTATGCAAAATCACATTCTGCCTATGCTTCTGATGGCATTTTCGTGAGGAGCAGTTGATGCTGACCGACTTGTCTGACCAGACGCATTACATCAACAAACTGTTTAGACTATGGGAAACACTGCTTCTGCTTTTGTTGCATTCGTTGGAAATGCACTTCCCTGTGATGTACACATTCGCGTTTTGGTGATGACTAAACTGCCCACCGGCCAGGAGCACTCGAAGAGGTGTGTTTGTGTTGAAAGCAGAGGATTAGTTTGAGGTTTCCGATGGAACACATGGATGATTACTTGGCATGTAAAACATGTTTTTAGGGCTCTGTTAGGTCTTTCAATAACAAGTACGGTGTGGATTACCCACTCTGCAGGGAGGTGTGATAATGATAAAAGCATGCTACTAAATTTGCTCAAATGACCATGATATTTTTCCATATTTGTCCATAATCGTGAGGGAGTTTTACTTTGCCCAAGAGCATCCCTCTGCCTATAGCCTTTCGGTCATCCTCTTGGTTGTGAAATTGACAAGCTCACTGAGAATATTAGTGTCTGTACAGCAAAGATAATGACGATAATGTTTGCACAAAACTCATGTCGAAAGTGAGCCTTTATTTGTCTCATAGGTCCGGTTAAGAATGAGCCTGCAGGAGTTGGACCTCCTAACAGTCTTGGGTTCTTTGGATACTCCTCGTCGTCAAGTCCATTCTTTGGCCACCATAACAATATCAATGCGTTGTTGACTGAGACAAGAGTTGTAAGTGGAGGCAGAAAGATGTCAAATGCTTGAAGACGAGTCCACTGAGCATTCGTTAGTTCCATCGATGCCAGTGGAAGGCGTTCAGCACTTGACTCAAAGTCCACTCCTGCAACCACTACGCATCCTTTGAAGTAGGCCACCCCTGCACAACTGCGTTCCTGTAACGTCGGGTTGAGCTTGATCCATCGTCACCCGTTCCCATGCTTCGCATCCTCGACCAATGTTTCGTCATGTCTTGATTCCATCATTTGTCGATTATCCTGGCAAAAGCCACCAGCAACTACGATTCCAATTTCTGGGATAGTTAATGCCGATGCACCACTTCGTACGGACAGTCTGGAAGGCCTGACTTAGCCAAATCGAACCTACACGCCGTTAGCTGTGTCCATTTTTTCGCAAGTGGGAACAAACGGTCCATTAGAGTAGCCGTCAGCACAGTCGTTGCGTGGCTTCGTTATAAAAGACTCGTAGGAGAATAAACCATCCCTGTAAAACAATAACGCTAGACCACTTTTAATGTCCGCACATGCACCGACACATTAGCTGCCTAAAAAGTAAAAGAATAAGACCATAAACACAAGTCACAGTATAACACAGGCGCTTCTCAACGGAAAGGTGCCGCAATATTAAACGATTCGTCTAGTTGTAGCCGCGGTAGAGATGTCGGCGTAAAAAGCTGTGGGAGTTGTGTTCCAACCGATGATTGGAAGCACATCTCCAAACATTTTTAAAGATTTAGCACATCACGAATGTGCAAAATGTCATGAAATTTAGGATAAAGGCAATTTTGAAAAGTCACAGCACTTATTGAATCGGCTAGTCGGCTTTTTGGAGGGATGGTCGTGCTGATACGGAAAGTGGTTCATTTACCTGCTTAGTGGCGGACATTTGGAGACAGACCAAATCCACTGCTTGACCACGCTCTCGTTTGGCTTCATTAGCCGATCGTGACGGCGAATGTACGATCTCAGAACGAACCCATTCATTCGCCCCTTTTTCTGTCCCTATCCATGACTTTATGCACCCATCCACCCACTCCACTTTCACACTTCAATCCTGCATCCATCCATCCTTCATTCACCCGTTCAACTTTCCGTTCATTTATTTATCTTTTTCTATAAACGTAGTCCCTTACCAATTAATTTAATCTGTTCAACTTATTCGAAAGGCCTTCGCTTCACGACTTAAAGCGTCATTCACTACGATTGCTTCTCCCTGACACTCAGGTCCTTTAAGCGATTCACCCATCCACTGTGCTTGACTGCACGAAACACTTAGGAACGTTGCATCACAAATGTACAAAGTTGGGTTGAAACTGTGGGGAATGGCTAGTGCAAGTGGAACGTTAGCTGCAAGGACCAGTCGATGTCCCTTGACACCTTTTTCCATCCTTTCCCCAGAATTTGGAGCATAAAACTCATGCACAAGTGGTGCGTAAACTGGACCAGCGCCAACTCTCAAGAGGGTTTCGTGGCTGCCTACAAAGCGAGAGGGCGACGTGAGCCAAATATCGGCGCATTCGGAGGCAGTAATCAAAGTGGAGGTGTGCGACTTCCTCAAGTGACGCCTCATGCACTGGTGGCATTCATCGATGGAGCAACGTCTGATTTTCTGCGTGTTAGTCTTTCCTCTTTTCTCGAGCTTTATTTGAGCATCATACATCACAGTTGTTCAAATAAACTAATTCACTTTTACTTCGTGTTTCAAAGTGAAGCGATAATGCTGGTACAGTCTTGACTGATGGACGATTAGGTGGCATCGAGTTCGAGAGGACACCCTCCAACCTGCTACTTACTGTTCTTTTCAAAATCAAATTGAGTCGAGAAAACGCAAGTTGACCGAAGGCTCCTTTGTAAGATCACCACACCTAACTTGTGTCCCACTCTCACGTGCCAGCGGATGTGTGCGGTGTGTTCAACCGTTGACACACTTACACCACTGTCCTAAGGTCCTTTTGGTTTCATTCCACGTCTCTCTCTTATGCAAATCCGAAGTCCGTAGAAGAGGCTAAGCAAACAAATGCATTGACGGAGGGTCGTAGAACAGAACTAGCTTCCCATAACCTCATCAAGTAGACATTTTAAGCGATATTTATAAAAGTGGAAACGTGAGTGGCAATTGTCATTTGAGGAATGCACAAAGTTGCTGAGGTCCTTCCCCACCAGCCAAATGCAGCAATATTTGGATCAGATTTCAACTCTTTCATTCGGAACCGCTAGCACTTATGCGGCCCTGGAGCCATGTCAGTGACCTCATACGACCCTTCTCTACGTCCCGAATGCATATCCCATCCCACTATTATGGAGGCTGAGAACTAACTAAATTGTAATTGGTGGGAAATCAGTGCCGATCCCATACAGAAGACCTGCAATCTGCTTCTACAATCGAAAATTACTCCCGTCATTGGTAGAATTGTTGTTACAACCAAACCACTTGAGGAGACCAACGTTGACGTCGATGGACTCATCATTCCAGCTGTTATCATTTCTTCGACCGGACGCTTTCCTTTCCCTTCCTACAAAGGGAACGTCACAGATCTGCATGCCTCTTGGGATGGTCTAGGTATCCGCTGCTCATTGCATGCTTCAGGATA